>CP053152.1:14378960-14721037 GCA_014607495.2 Carposina sasakii | reverse complement strand
TTAGACAATGATTTGTTTTGATTACAAAAGAATGTCTATCTTGAGGCGAAAGATTAAGAAACTTGGAAACATTAATTAATAAGTGTTGGCCATCACACTTCAAGCAAGATCGAACCTTAATGCTATTAGAATTAAGACGCGTTTGGTCTGTAGACGAATTGTCGACACTTGCTGTGAAGGTACGTCGCGGGGTGAGTATAAGTATTCACTGCGCTCAGGCCGTTCTTTCTAGAACTACCTACACTTTGCAAATAATTTTTTGTGGACTGTGCACTAAAAGATGAAGATGATGTTATTTCCTCGCCGATAATTCACGTTCTAGAAACTTGATTAATGTATCTACTTGCGGAATATCCGACGGTTTAGTTAGGGAACGCTCATAATTTTTTCGCATACCGGCGGGTATTTTCCGAAGCAGTAAATTCAATAGTACAAAACTCCACTGGCTAACGGGAAATTCCATAACTTCGAGTGTTTTAATGTTCTCAAGGTAGATATTTAATAAATTACGCACACTTTGAGTGGATCGATCCGAACAAATCTCGATATCAAATATGCGATCCAGATGTTTGGAGGCAATTATTCTTTTGTTCTCATATCTAGATTTTAGAATATCTATCGCAATAAACATAATTATCTTCCGTAATGGGAATAGACTTAATTAAATCATGTGGCTCGTTTTTAACTGATAGAAGTAGGTACCTAAGCTTTTCCGTGTCCGTATAGCACAATTGCTATGTACTAACGAATAAAATAAATCATAGAATGACGTCCAATTAGTAGGATCGCCATTGAATTCCGGTAAGGGCAAGATAGGCAAATTTCTTTTGTTGTTAATAAACGGGTCTGATGACAAATTATGAGATCTACTTAGACGGCGTTTTTGCTCGTCGATTGATTTTAATTTGTTAACTTGAGTAACAATAGCATAGTATAGGTCGTTGAAATCGTTACGAATCTTACTATTTTCCTCTTTATTAAAGGTTTGGGATTTGATGAGTAATTTCTCGATTTTAGTTTGGACTTTATTGAACTTTTTCTGATGCGCGGAAAGGTCAGTAGTTCGCGCGAAACTGATATTCATCGGTAGCTGCGAACTGGAGAGTACGCTTAAGCTCATCAAGGACTAAATCTCTCTCGAAAATGTCTTGTTCACATTCACAAGGTGACTCGTTGTCCGGCATTTTGCGTAACAAAGATGGCGGTTACAAATGAGAATCGAAATATGAACGCGTAAGAATGAGTACGTAATACTGCTGATTCTAACAAGACAACACAAACTGGAATATACTAATCCGGTTCGAAGAACCAAAATTTTATGTTTGATATTACACTGGGTCAAACGACTTACCCTTCAACCGATGGAACCAGGCACGAGGGTGGCTACGCTCAGCGGTGATAGGTTCGGTCGGCACAGGTCACAAGAAGAGTCCAGCACAAAGATCATACACTTTATCCACCGGTATCACTAGTACGAAGTCCAGGAGGAGAGAGATACCTCGATATATGAATTAAATGGTTTTTGAGATTGTTCTGTTGCGTGCGCGACGGCGGCAGGATTACAACAGACAGCCCGTTGTATGAAATCGGGCCATAGGTGGCGCTGTCGTAGCGCGTAGATGTACCAACCCATTGGCGCAGGTTGATCGGGATCCAGTTCGTCGTGAACCCAGTAAAAGAATTTAAAACTACTCGGAACGTATATTTCCAGATTGTGTTACCTTATTCTAAATTAAAATTAAAATCTGTTCCGGTACGGAACATTATTAATACAGTTAATTATACCTTGTTTCAGAAGCCGATTACACACTGGATGACTCTTTCTGGAACGAAGAAAGCCCAGTTGGTAAGTTAGTCTTTATCGTTTTTAAATAAATAAATAAATATTACCACCATAACTTCCACAAAAACAATCAGTCAAAAAGTTAATACTATGCAATCAAAATGCCTATAATTCAAATTTTGACGTAAAATACAGGTAAATAACATTTTTTGTACAGTTCATCAGAAATATTGGTATCAACTTTACTTAACTACATAAAACTCTTATTCAACGGCAAAATGGTATCGCGATCAAATCAACAGCCATAACCTGGCGGGCCCTAGATGACCCTTTTACGACTTGGGGCCCTTTAACCTTTACTCGGCGATTCTTCATAAAAAACCGAGACTTTAATATCTTCTTCATTTGCGTCGAATAAAAATGTGATTTCTGAGGAAATCCGGTAAGACTATATATAACGGGGAGGAAGGTCGGGAAGACCATAATCACTGTCGTTTCCACGTACCGCCTTTTAAGAGACAGGTTTTGGAACGACTTTCTGCAGTTTAATATAAGGTTCTTATTCGTACGTCGATAAGTTTCAGACAATACATTGTTGGTTTACTTTTTTATGAATTTGCAAAGTTTTTACAATCTAAGATGGGTTTTTTTTCATGGTCGCCTCTTTTTTAGTAGTTTTGCATAATTACAGTTATTTTACTGTCTCAAACAAAACGTTATTGCCATAGTGAAGATGGTTTATTTTTATTTCTTTTTGTAGTGTTCTAGTAAAGGAGTTAAAGTTTTGTTGCGTAATGGGGGGTTTACATGGGTCGATTTCCGCCATGCGGCTAATCACTTTACAAGTCGCCTGGGCACGCCGCATTGACCGTCCATTTACACTGGTGACTAAAATCGCATGGAACTCAGCCATTTCCTTCGAAAATGTTGACCAGTATAGGCGTTTGCAGTAGTAGAACAACGTGCGCAAATTGGCGCGAAAACACCTCATGCGGCGGGCGATCGCCTGCAACTGATCGTTTACACAGTCGATTTTAGTCACCAACGCATGCAGCGGGGCGCTGCACGCCTTAAAGTTGGATGCCTACCAACTTTGGGGCTTGCGACTTTAGTCACCTGCGATCTAGCCGAATTGCCATTTAGACGGTCGATTTTTGCCGTGCGGCCAAAGTCGTGCGGCTTTAGTCACCCGTGTAAACCCCGCATTAGCGAAGTAATTTGGAAGCTTTTTCACCAGTAAAATATGTTCTGGTTTCAAATATATACCTATTATGCTCACGTTTTAAATAGAGTTTTGTAGTAAATAGAGGAAATATTATTATCATTAATGTTTAAATTCTCGGGACTACAGAGTCCCGGTCCTTTGAGAGGCGTGCATCGGGCCGTGGCCAAGATGTAGAGGCCCTTTTTAGAGAACTTTTATATGGTGTGGGATACACATGGCGGATACCATCGCCGACCGCACAATATGATACACCCGGCGATGGTCCCCGCCATGTACAAGACTATTGGAGTGCAGATCTATGTCATGCGATGGAAACAAAGGTCATGGGCTATGGGGCTGAATGTTGGGTGTGGGGTTGGGTAACTGGGCTATTGAAGGAGACTAACGGACGCCTGCCATTACAACCAAGTCTCATAATTGTTTGGTGGCAGGCGGTGACTCGCTGACTCATTTCATGGGCCCCCTGAAACGGCTAGGGTGGAGGGGTGCCCCTGGACTTTAAACCGAAATATTATTATCTGTTTGGCTATGTTTTAGGCTGCGTATAAAACCTACTAACTAAACAATAGCAGTCAGTGCTTATAATCTCGTAGTAAAGTAAATTCGGTCTTCACTTTGCCTTCTTTAATAAAAGACATTTATATTGAGAAATTAGTATTGTACATAGTTTCTCATTACCTACTGGTTCGCTGAAAAACAGATTATTTAAATCTTTCACACTGCTTGACTCACATCCCGTTTCTTTATAGTTCACTTTCTATCTCAACCTGGGAGATGGATCAAACTTTTTTCTTATCTGGGGACATACATAAGGTATATATAATCACGCCTTTATCCCTTACGGGGTAGGCAGAGCATCAAGGGCCGATAGAAACACATGGTACCAATTCTGAACAATTTAAAAAGATTGATCTCATCTGTTTTGTCTCCTAAAGGACAGACCAGAAATACGCTTAAAACTTTGAAATCCTTATTATAGTCAAGGTACCACTAGCCACATTCATAAAAAAAAGTCCTAGTTGTCCTAGTCGACGTGGACAAAGTCCCGCAACAATTTTATAACACTTCAAACCTAGTTGAAGATTGAGTTTATGAAGTGTTAGACGCAACTTTGTTATCCTAACTTTTAACGAATACCATACTTTATGCTCCTCATTTTAAAATACGCTGCCAATGTTGCTACTCTCATTTGAATAACATAAAGTACTCGTAGTTCAGGGGGGCAATTCTTGAAATTTTTTGAGCCGTGAACGAAACACGGTGCGAAGCTATACTTACCGCTTGAGTAATAAGGTATATTTTAGCATGCATCGGTCGTGAGTATGACAGAATAAAAACAAATATCTGTCTCGTGCTGAAATGTACCTAATTATGTCACCATAAAGTAATTTTTGCTTTATTCTGAGCGTCTACAACGGTTCCGTTTCGGCTGCGTTCCAACTCGAGACAAAAACCAAACAAAAAACTTTTAAACTTTTTATATGCTTTTATTTCTTCTCGAAATGGATCGATTAATTCACGTGTTTCATTATTCGTGATGCTAGTAACAAACTAAATTCCAGCGTAAAATTCGGGTGAAATCCATTTAGATTTAAACCATATTACAAGCATGCATGAGTGCATTTTGGAGTACACAGTAATTTATTTAATGGCTAGCAAATTAAATACCGCATTCCTTTCACTATATAATTATTATTTAACGTAATTCTTATTTAATTTGTAAACTAAGTGATATTAAGGCTAGTAGCCCGGTTCATGCCAGAAATCGCGTACTCACGTGCTTATTCCTCTGTTTTAACAAAAAATATACGTTGTTGGTTTAGCGGCGAAATAAATACATCATTTCGACTGTCTAGCTAATATGGTTCATGAGATAGTAACGAACAGCCTATGTAACAAGCAGACAGACAGACGGAGAGCGTATGCACAAGAAATAGGGTCCCGTCTAAACCAAATTTAAAAAACATCAAAATTATTACAGCCGTTTCTAAGAGACAAATACCACCTAAATATACCAAGTCCCTAAAAACTTATTATTTACTAGTGGACGCTCGTCCGTGTGGACTGCAGAAAAAACAAAATGTCGAAATTATCCGGGATAAAAATATTTTCCCGGGATAAAAAGTAGCCTATGTGTTGATCCGGGGTATCGGCTAACTCCATACCAAATTTTATTAAAATCACTCCAGCCGTTTTTACGTGAAAGAGTAACAAACATCCATTGATACTTACAAAACTTTCGCCTTAATGATATTAAATATAATCAAATATACTATAATCGACTAAACCTTCTGTACATTAATATCTAACCAGCGCCGGCCCGAAGTAAATTTTACAATGGAGCGAGATCCAATTATGGCGCCTCTCCTGTTTGCTCCTAATAATATACCTATATCTATATCTTTACCATTTAGGCGCCCTCTAGGATTTGGCGCCTGGAGCGACTGCTCCGTTCGCCGTATGGGCGGGCCGGCCCTGTATCTAACTAATTCTATGACCATACTAACGTTGAAAAAACCCACACGTACGTACCAAATCATACGTTTAGTAAATCAGCCGCTCCACGAAATAGCTGAAGCTAAAATTCTACCGAAACCGCATCAAAGCGGGCTTTCATTCAGTTTTGATTTGAAACTAGTTTGAACCTGTCCGAACCGACTGGAACGTGTTTGAAGCGGTTAGACGCTGGTTAAGCCGATGCTCTTTTTATTGGAATTGTTTGGGAAATATTACGCAATATCGCATACGATAACACATTACTTCGCTTTGATGTGTGGAACTTTAGTGACGGGTTTTGATCGAGTTGGAATTGTGTGGTTTATTGGCAGACTAATATTTTGCCTTGAAAATTAGCATTATACATGTATACTAGCTGATGCCCGCAACTTCGTCGGAGTACTGTTTCGATTATTCTCTTAAGGCCCGCTTATTCAATGGTCTATAAGTTTTTTGAAGGATAAAGTTGAAGCTGCCTCTATCTTGATCTAGTTTTAGAGAAAGACACTTCATTCGTCAATAACAAGTAACATCTCATTGAAGAAACCTGCTCTAAATAAACTACATAACTGTCAAGTGAAACAGCAAATAAACATATACACACTTTACAATATATTCCTAACCTAGTCCCACACTAAAATCCAAATATGTATAAATAAATATAAATAAATAACAAACATGTATTCGCAGAAGCATTCACACTTACTATGGTATTTCCAATAATATACAAATTAACTCGTATTTTATCTAAACAGTTCTACAGTATCATATAAAACCTGACGTTCCTGTATACAGGCAGCCCTAAACATCGGAGGTCATATTCTACAAGCTGTCGACAAAGCAACAGCCGATGCCTTCCCAGCGCACGACAATTTGCATCTGAATGCATTCGACATGTAAATTTTCGTACGTTCTGGAACGCGACCACGCGCCGCGGGACGTGCCTCGCCGGCTAATTGATTTGGAGGCGATCGAATTGGAAATATGTCGCACAATATGAGATGATTGTTGAATTTCGGTGAAAATATATTGTTGCAAAGTTCAAAGTAATGTGGCAATTTGGTATTAGCGAGCTTTTTCTTTCTGGAAATGTGAACTTTGCGTTGAAATATACTCGTACATTCCCGGGAAAATAACTTGTTCGTTATGAATGTATAGGCCCCCTGATTACGTAAAAGCAATAGCAAAGCCGAAGCCGCGCGATCGCGATAATTGAGGGTGTGTATGTGCGTGGGGCGAGGTGCGGGGCGCGGGGAGACGCCGAGCGCTCGTTGCGCGCACGCACACACTCTCAAATATCGAGATCGCGTTGCTTCGGCCCCCCTGATTACGTAAAAGCAATAGCAAAGCCGAAGCAAAAATTGCGAAAATCGAATAGCGAAAACTGTACAATATTCGCCTTGGAATGTCAAAGTTCCTTTGAAATTAATTTTACGTAATAAGAATTTGACATTCACTCGAGCGATTTATGCACAATTTTCGCTTCACTTTGCTTTTGCTAGTTAGGTAATAAGGGGGCCGGCTTTGCTATTGCTTTTACGTAATCAGGGGGCGGTATTCCTGCCTGCATTGCTACGAGTGCTACGACCCATAGTCCTGCTACGAATTGTCTACGAATCTCGATTTCATACAATCTATCTGCTTCCAGGCGTATTCTATTTTCTTATGGCATACCAAAATATTTATGGCGTTACCTTATCACAAAACTTTGCCATTTTGCTATCCTACTAATATTGTAATAATAATATTTGTACTGACATACATTCATCCTCACAAACCTTTGCGTTTATAAAATTAGTAGGATTATACAAACATTATGTATGTAAGGATGTAAGGTTATTTGTTGATCTTTCACGCAAAAACTACTGAATAGATTTTGATGAAACTTCACAATAATATAGCTTACATGTCAGAATGACATACTTATAAGCTACTTTTTATCCTGGAAAATAATTTTTTACCGGATAATTTCGACATTTAGTTTTTTAAAGTAGGTACGTAATCTTAATACCGTAGGTATGTTCCTCTTTATGGTAAAAACTGAACGTGGATATTACTTTCCTATAGGGTGCTTTTGTGACTGGTCAAGGGCCCATGCTCTTCGTTTTTACCCTCTATGCACAAAGGGAGGGTTGTTTATAGCACATAGAGTATTAAAGCTTTTGTTAGAAATAAGTGCATACTTATATCCAGATATATTAATGATGATGATCTCTGACCGTATTTCGGCCAAGGCGACCAATCTCTACGGAGATTGACAAGATACGCAGGAGATATTATAGTGCACAAGTGTGTGCGCGAACACAGATGCACTCTCTATTCCCTCACTCTCATAGTCCGATGGGACGGAAAGCCGACACGACCGGAGAGAGATCAGGCGCAGAACCAACGGTTGTACGTACTTTCCGAGGCACGAGCTAAGTGACAATTTTGCAACATTAAAATCTGTACATGAAATAAATTTATTGGTACAGGCCCGTGACTGGGATCGAACTTACGCCTCCCGCTTGGAAGGTGCACGTCTTAACCACTGGGCTATCACCGCTATATTAATATACTTATAACAAAAGCAATTTTAAAATAAACTTAATTTTCTCAGATAAGCTTACAACTACATATAACTCAGAAAAATTTACTATTACATATGAAGCCAGTTGCTAGATTGTGGTATATTTTGTGACCGAATTAGGTACCACGCGATAAGCTGACGAGTAAAAAGGTTCTAAAACGTGTGCTTTATGTATGTGTTTTATTGTAGTAAGTATTTTTTTTTAATAAATATTCACACACAACACAACACATTAACCTAGTCCCACATTACGAGTAAGATCCCTAAGGTCTTGTGTCGTGGGAGCCGCAACGGTAAATAAATACATAGATAATCTATTTAAAAATAAAGTATTTGAATCTAGATTAAGAAAAAATATAATAATAGGTATGGGTAGCTCTGGGGGCAGGGTAGTGCCTGCATCAAGTCAAGCTAAAAAGCTACAAGGACGTACCATCCCTTTCTCGAATCAGTTCAGGTTAGATTTTACCCCTTATAGCTCCGCTGTGGATTATAATCATAGTTAAAAGGACTTCAAAATAAATATTTACCAAAAAATATATATAAGTTATCCTATTTACGACCACCCACGTAGGCTTAGTCAGGTCGTTATTTTTTAACTCACATAGGCTTCCCTGTGACCTTTCCATGATAAATCTCGAAAAAGATTTCGACTTTTTTACCCTTTTGTACTCGACAGTATGTCCCTTCCCATATTCATCTTATTAAGGTATTTAATTCCGTGAGTTTTGGCCCGTTTTGCCCGCGGTAAAAAAGGTTGTGTTTATTACCTTTTAACTTTGTAGAACTTGATTGGCCGCGACTTTGCTGATGACGTGGAGAGGCATCGCGGTTGGATTCTTTTTTATTTAGTTAAACTTACTTTAATGTATTAATTGTAGGTTAAACATGGACATCTTTTCATTGACCACCGAATTTGGAATTAATTACATTAGCAATTTCTTTTCTTATTTTAATTAATTATAATTATATATTTATATTCTAAAGACGTTATTTACAAAAGATAAAACGTGGTGGTGGCCGGAAGAAGTCTTGGAATTTTAAAGTTTACGCAGGCAAAGATGTGGTCGGCCGCTAGCTTTATATAAACAGAAAGAGTCATTATGTATGTCTAATTACGTTATGTTATGTGTCTGTTTGTGTTTAATTTTCCCATCCCAATAGTATTTCAAAGCAAGAGCTACTGGGGTTTTATATCTCAGTGAGCAGTGAAATAAACATTGCTATCATAGACCTGCATTTTTGAAAATTAATATGAAGATTAATTAATTATGGGGAAGACCTCGCCGGACTTTCACCGATCAAATTGGTGAAATTCTAAAGTAAGGTCAGGTCAAGAGTACTCTAAACCGACGAGCGTGCATGAAGAATATCATGAAAGTAGATGAAGCGAAAGTGGTGTGTCAGGATCGTAGCAAATGGAGATCCGTGATCTCTGCCTACCCCTCCGGGAAAGAGGCGTGATTATTTTGTATGTATGTATGTAATATGAAGATAAGGTGCAAACTGAGCTGAGAATCTTTACGTAACTTCTATAATTTTATCTAAACTAGCTTCGCATTATAAAACGTTTTATACAAAGTCAAGCATAAAGCCACTGAGTATTCTCTATCAAAATTTTCCTTTAAACAAGTGTCCAATTTACATCAGGCAACGAATAAAAATCGGACAACAACATTAACTTTTCAAATTGGAGCGTAAAATATGGAATTAATTACCAAAGAGGTTGGATACCGGAATTTATTTTCGCGATCTTCCATCGCTATCCAAAGTCCAACTTCAAAACTCGATGTCGTGTAAAATTTGTTGTATACTTAATATTTTGCATTTGACTACCTATTTGTACCATAAAATAAAATAGGGTTTATTTTCTCAACCGAAACCGTGTTATTACGAAAGAATTTAAACACTGTTTAAGCTGCCTAAAATTGTACAGATATCAACAGTATCTAAGTTTAGATGCGTTTTTTTAATTAGCTGCATTTAGTAACAGGATGTAGGTAACATGGCGGATTATTAAATTCGTCTATAACATATAAATAATCAAGGGTATCGCATAAATCTAGATTTAGTTAAGATTAAAAAGCAGTGAACTTTCCGAAAAATGCATAGGTATTTATTTAAAGACTAGTTGTTACACGCGGCTTCGTCCTATAAAATTTATATGTTCTTCTGTTTACTCCCAACTATATTTACAGAAAGTTTTAAGAACCACTACCTCTCGCTTCAATAGTAATGAGTCTCTCAGATAAATATTTCATTGATAGATAATTACCTATATGTATGTTTATGTAGGTTAAATTTATTTATTTTATAGATTAGATTAGGGTATTTATTTGTTCAATTTAGATTTTATTATAGATTATGTGTACACGCATATCTACCTTTTATTAAATTATCACTTTCCCAAATGGTTTGCTGGAAGAAATCTCTCTCAGAGATAAGCACGCCTTTGTACATTTTTTTCTCATAATTTCTCTCTATATATAATTATATGGGTACAATAAAGAATAAGAATAAGATTGTCGAAACAAAAAAAGTGTGAAGAGGTAACAAACAAACAAACATACTTTCGCCTGTAAATATTAGTTGGAATTGGGATTTCATATGAGAGAAAAAATCTAGTTTTATATTATATTGTAGCAGGATTAATCCCAGAGTTGTGTAGGAGAAAGTTTCGGGTGTCAGTACCGAAATGAGATTGCGTCGCGGAAATTCCGTTTTTGCATTTTATGATTGGTAATATTATGTAAATTACGTGAATATGAGGAAGTTTCATATTTGAGTTTAAATTATTGAAGTTTTCCAACTATGCATGTTATAATGTTACGTGGGGATTTTAGCCTACATCAATATTATCCTCACTTCTGTTTTTATATATTTCATGTACACAATAAAAAGTATGGTTAAAATTTATCATTAAGTACATCATTTTTATAAGCATTTTAACCTCTCAAATTAGTTATTTATCACCAAAGTTTCGTACTATCGCTGATGTCATTAATGATAACTGTCTCCGATTTTCAAGAATTTAGTGCACCGAAATAAAGGCTCGCTTCAAATTGACAACAAAGCACAAAACGGTATACTTACGTATGAATACCATTGGATTCCCAAATTCACTAGGAAATCGATGGAATACGTAACTAAAATAAAACGATTTTTGAGTTAGCCCACTTTCGATTTAAGTGTGCGATTTCAGTTGTACATAAGGTAGCCTAACAAATAACTTCTCACCACACGCAACCGCGTTGTTATAATGATTTATCAAGGCTTATTATGTATTAATTACGCCAGCCGGTGAAAAACAAAGTATGTTTTCCAAAATTATTCGCCGATGAACATGCAGAACGTGAATAGATGCAGTCGGCGCAAGTTCAGCTACACCATGCCAGTCAATCGGTATAAGATGTTTTATGGTAAACGTGTACTTCGCTGTGTGGCTGTCGCGTTTTAATTTTTCGTCGCAACAAAGGCTCTCATCGGTGTGAATAAGCACTTTGTTCTTTATAAATTTCTATCGGGATATTGTTAAAATAGTTTGTATTATATTAATATGCTTAATTGTTTTTGTGATATGTTAATATGAAACAAGGTGCAATAAGGTAGCTGCTAATTTAAAATAGTAGACTTTTAAAAGATATATAATAGTGTAAATTGGACTCATGGTTCAACTCGCGAACCAAAGGTTCGTTATATACTTGTAAAATGTGCATAAGCATCTTAAACATTGCTCTAAACAATCTGCACAAACAGCAAATTAAATAAATTATTTACAAAAACTTTGCAACACTTTAGCCTAGCCCCACACTAAGATTCCTAAGGTCGTAGGTACTAAGCAACGTGGTTGTTTAAATAAATACCCTTACACCTACCGGGATTCGATCCCAACCCTCCTGGCATGACCACGCATCGTGGATATCGTATCGTACGATATCGTATCGTCTCTATACAAAATTAAACATGGCGACTATATTTATCATATACTGACAGGCTAAATGTCGATAAATCGGTTTATCATATTACTAGACCAGGATCATTACCAACTACAGCAATCTACAAAAGGTTTGAAAGGTTTCTCTTAATTACACAAAAACCATTTTTTTTTATAATATGAGAAGTAACATTCTAAGTTGTAGAAAACTTACCTAACTAGACGGTTGAACGTTATTCAATTCGAGGCCAAACTTTAACCAATTGTTGCCCATAATGATGCATTTGGCATCCATTCCTCGCGTTCACGACGTCGTAAGGAGCTTAATAGAATCTTAAATCGCTCGTAAAGCTGTAAGATCGGCCCAAACTCCGCTCTTTTCAAGTATGAATTTTTTGGGCACATTGTCAGTATCAGCGATTCAATATCATGTTCTAATTTCATGGATAGACTATATTCAGATCAGAATAAGTTTTCAATATTTTCGTTGTATTTATTTAGGTACTTGCTGTTTTATGGTTACAACTTTTCGTTGCATTCTATGATGCTAAATTTTCAACAAAGGCATAGAGGAATAATATGTCATAGAGTGCTAATGTCATACTAACTGTTTCGATGCACCATTAGACTTTTCGATGCCTCACAATTACAGTCCTTAACACTTAGATTCTATTAATGTAATGTATAGTAACGTACTACATTACTAATGTATTGTAACGTATAGTATTGCAATCTTAAGTGTCAAGAACTGGAATTGTGAGGCACCGAAAAGTCTAATGGTGCATCGAAACTGTTAGTATGAGATTAGCATTCTATGTCTACATCTTATTCCTCTATGACAAAGGATAGCTTTAGTTTGTTGTAACATTTTCGTGGAATATTATAAGGCTCTTTTTAAACTTCTGTAAATTTCCATAAACGCTCGCTGTGATCGAGACCACACCCTTTGTTGTCTCTAACATCCAAAGCATTGCGCAAACGATATTATACTGAGATGCATTTTACTTCACTGAGCTTAACGTGAATATCTTTCTTAATTTATAGAATAAGCTAGTGTAGTATGCAAAATGGATATAGCTAAAAATATAAACAGTGGTTTAAATTTTTTTTTCATAAAATTGAACCTTATCACACCTATTTACTCTTATATTTTAATTCAATCTCTATCTCTTGTATTGCAATTACCCGTAAAGCTTTAATAATTTAATAGGTAGTCCACGCATATAGGCGAAACATCTACGCTACTAAACGAGTCTAAAGCCATTTAGGTACACCTGTTTGTTTTTCATAGTACTACAAATAAACCGCGTGTTTTAAATGTTTTTGAATAAAGCTAATGCAAAGTTTACAAGTTATTGGCTTATTGGATAACAAAATTCTTCTTTACCTAAATAATTATTCCGATGAACATAAATATCTGTGACATTTCTCATCATGAGGCGGACCGTGTACCGATGACGCGTGAATTATCCACGAGTCTGCGCTCGGCGATGGCCTGCGGTCATACGGTCTGTGAACGAATGATATAGAGGATATGCGAAGATCGATGCTGCGATTGCCTCATCATACAGCCCTGAGAAGTCCACTGTTGGACATACTCGTAGGCCTCCCCCAAAAACCTCCACTCCGACCGGTCGGAAGCAGCCTGCATCCAACCGACGCCCGCGACCTTGGCCAGGTCGTCCGTTCACCTAAAGAACATAGGTACAGCATAGCATAAATAACAGATCCAGCCTAATGCTTAACTAACATGTTTTACAGCTCAACTAAACAAACGTGAGAAAACTATTAAAACCATTTACCATAGAATAACACAGGTAAACACGATTTTTGAGTCTGAGTTCTGT
The DNA here is from genome assembly GCA_014607495.2 of Carposina sasakii. Lineage (NCBI taxonomy): Eukaryota > Metazoa > Arthropoda > Insecta > Lepidoptera > Carposinidae > Carposina > Carposina sasakii. The sequence continues at coordinate 14,707,183 of CP053152.1, read as the reverse complement.
AGTATCGATTTTGATTAATTATATCTAACTAAACAAAGAAAAAAATATTTCATCAAATAAAGTTTGCTTTTGTAGTAACCAGATCGAAATTTTAAATTTTAATAAAATCTTAACTTTTTGTTTCAGTAGAATACAATACCAAGAAAAACAAATTAAATTTGTATGTTAATCACTTTTATTTACAAATAACAATAAAGATACATCCTTAAATATATAACAAGAAATAGAAAAAACCTTTAAAAATGAATATTTTTTGTTTTTCTTCTGTATGAGTACGCACTTTCTCGTATTAGACTCCAAATGTAGTCACCCATCATATTCTCATTATACTGTCCTTGATAACGCTGTTCAAAGTTCATCACATCTTGGTGAAAGCGTTCTTCTTGCTCTTCTGAGTATGCAGCCAAGTTATCTTTAAACTGGTCTAAGTGAGCATGAAGCATGAAGCAAAGTACATATACTTTATTGCATCCGCTACTGCCATCAGCGGCTGTTCCTTCGTATTTGAACGAGAAGGTACAGGAAAATGTTCACCGTGGGGTACTGGAGCGCTCATTGAGGGTAGATCTGGGTACAGAATCTTTTGGGCATTTTTCCCAGCCCGACGCTTGCAAGGATTTACTAAACAAAAGTAGCAATCATTGATGTGATTTGTGGGCTCCCTCCATATTCTTGGTACTGCAAACTTAATACTTTTTTTTCTCCTCGATACCAGGCTAGAACAAAAACATATAAATAGATACACACGTCATTCATTACATATCTTACATTTTTTGCAGTTACGATCCTTAAAAGTTATGATGTACTCCCTTACCTTCTAATGTGTTTTTTCAGTTACTACATGTGAATTTTGGTGCCCATATTTTATCTTGACTTCGAATGGGAAGATTAAAATAATTTTCATATACTTCACAGAGTTTTATATTTGACGATAAACTGAATTTTTAAGCTCTCACTTTGATGAATTCGCTTCAAATGTAGCAAAAGGAATTAACATCATTTTTACACTTTTTGGAAGCCATTTTGGACCTCGTGCAACAAAAATGGCGTCGTTTCTTGGCAATTCGTGCATGAATACTAGCGAGACTACTTGCAGCTCGCCGCTAAACACCTGTAACCCCCACTTCACCCCCTCCACACCATCTCTTGCGTTATAAATCCTTTGCTCTTCCAAACTATATGCCAAAATCGTAAAATATTAAATTTTCATTGTAAAATGTACAAAAGCAAACTTTATTTACAATAAATGAAACCTCTGGTTACTATTAGCTGTAGACAATCAGAAAATACTAATTTAACAACAAACCCAAAAAAAAAATTTTTTTTGTGACTTGTGTAATTAAAGAAAATAATTGATTACAGCAGGCATCAGGAAACAAAAAAGAATATTTCCATTAGTTATCTTGTACAGTTGTACAAGACTGTTTGTACATGAACGACGATCTTTCAACGATAGGTGACCCTGCATGCCTCGGAGCTTTCAGAGCTATAACAAACATTATTAGGCTTCCACCTAGTTCTACTTCCATGATGCGGTCCAACATAGCTGCAGCCGCATTAGGCTACGGTCACATTTGAACCCAAATCCGGAGGTTGGACCTGCTTCCGCTTTCACATAATCTGGTTAGGGTTAGCTTGTTACTGCAGGTTAGATTCAGTTACCGGTTGCGTGTAAGCGAACTTAATGAAATGTGCTGTTTTATTGCTTCTTTAGGGAAATATGTTTATCTATATAAAAGAAAAAAATGCATATTTTTTACATAATGAACTTTTTTACAAAAGAATGTAGAGAAAAAACACGTTATTTAAGATGTATTGTATTATAAGTATAAGTAGATTTGAAATTGCTTGTGATTGCAATTATGAAACGCCAGATTCGAGGGTCAGCGGGGAAGTGTAGGACTTGGTGGTGGCTGAATCCCAGTTATAGTTATGTATATTAAAGTATCGAATAGTAACGTCCGACACATTTAAACATTTTACGTTTAAGGTGTAATAGGACGTCCACGACTACGTCGTAATCTTTAAAATTCTCGTTATTTCCCGTTATCATAAGAATTTCGGGATATCCTTGCTTTTCGGATGCCTACGTCATACAGCTAACACGCCCTCTAAGATTCTACAAGTGCATTTTAGATTATGTATCTATAGAGATGTATGAAACACCGGTCACCAACCCGCCTGCCCAGCGTGGTGACTATGGGCAAAAACCCCCCATGGCAGTAGCCTTATGGCGTGCCCCGGGGGAGGCCTACGTCCAGCATATTTTGCAGCAAAATGATAGATACTTTAGCACTTCGTTGTATTTATTTAATAACATGATGACAGCGTAATCCATATTGATGTATTTATCATCAAAGCGCTTTTGGGATTATGGAGTTAATGAAAACTAATTGAATGCTTTTATTATCCAATATTATGTCCATTTAGTTAAACCACAATATTTACATGGTTCTAAATATAAACATGCTTATCGAAGTCGATGAAGATCGATATTGCGAGTACGTTTGTTTCCGAGTCACGGATACGGTTATTATTACGCTGGTGGGTAAGCACGAACCTTTTTACGCGGCGTAACGCTAGCGACCCGCTAGCAAAATCTATGTGATTTGACAGTTGGACGATAGCGTTACGGACTACCGAGAGGTTCGTGCTTACCCCTCTGATACTACTGCTGCGCTATCTAATAGATCTTATGATTTTGACTTACGTTACGTAACTTTGACTACCAGGGGGATAATTCTTGAATTTTTTTTTAGCAGAAACGCAACCACTAACGAACTGTTAACGAAACGCGGTGCGAAGCAATATATACGTACATACCGCTTGAGCAATAACGTATATTTTAGCATGCATCGGTCGCGAGTATGACAGAATAAAAACAAATATCTGTCTCGTGCTGAAATGTGTTTATTACGTCACCGTAAATTAATTATTGCTTTCTGTGGGTTATAGAGGCTGGGAATTTATTCAATATAATTTTAAATGCTCTCAAAATCCTTCTGTTTTGCTTTGCAAGCATAAAATTCACACTGTGGTGCAACAGCTACATGCACTATTTGTCGTGGCTTGCATTGACTTTTTGACACGAACTGACACGATGTGTGAATCACATACAGTCTAGGAACAACTTGTTTTGACATAGTACAAAAATAAACTAGTTATCCTCGGAACTTCGAAGTATATACAGGGTTTTTTTTTGTGGCCACCTTTAACGAAGGGTACGTATTCTATACATGAAATAAAGTAGGTTTATGCCAAAAAAAATGCTGGGAATTTTTTTTTTTTTATTGAAAAAACTTTTTAAATTCCTTGATCGTGCGAAATTTATAGTGTCTAGTGTTTATGTTATTTTTTTTATAGACAGATATTAATTATTTTTCGTGAAAAAATCCTGCTACGCGCGTCTATGTGCATTTATGCAGAAAAACGCAGTCTATTTACTCATCTTTGGACCCTAATATTTTGGAAACCAGACACTTCCCAGGTATGCTTCCATGGAGAAAAATGATCTTGATGATGAGGAGATTCCGTAGTTTTCGGGAACGTTGACGACCAAAAATCACCCTGTATATTCCTATAAGGAAGACGTACTCTCTAATCATGTTAATTCAGGCAATTAGAAATTAATTTATTCGAGATTGGTATAAGTTGCAGATTTTCAATAATTGAAAAGAATTTATATATGTATTTAGAAAACGAATTAAAGCTAATACCAACAAACGATCGTAATATATAGCGTAAATAAACATTTAAATTCAATTATAAAGTCAACTACTTTAACAGACGTTTTAATTTAGTCGTAGAGTGTTCCATTAAATTTTTAAACATTCACAAACAACCTGTTTGCCTTTCAAGTGTTCGGGTTTAAGAATCATTTGGTAAAACTCGAAACAAGTAGTAAACTTGGTCAACTTCGTCGCGGGAACACCTACCTTTGTAACTTGATTTAAAGTTGAATTTGCGGTGCCAGCTGTGCTAAGACGAAGAGTATACTGTTTTTATTTGAATCTTAGTTCACTACAGGAACATGACGTCGTCGACTTGAGAAAATAGAAAATGTCCGTTTAGATTTTTGCGGTAAAGTGTTAGAATTATGTTAGTATTAAGAATTATATTAGTAGTAACTTCATGAAGTATGTCTAACAATCTTATAAAGTACTTAATATTGTTATTCTTTTTATTTCTATCAAGTACTCGTATTGCAGTTACGCATAAACGATTAGCCTTAAGACAAGACGTGTATAACACTAATTTTCACAGGAAACCTTAGATTAATGATGGTCTTCGCTCCGCTCTGACCGAATCAATATTCTAAGCAAGAAACCTTAATTTCTTTAATTCCAAAATAAGAAGGGGTCCTTCGTTACCTATGATTCACATATTATCAGTCTTATCTAATACCTGCAGAAGGTCAAACAAGTATATTTTTTACTCGTTTTACTACTGTCCTATCGATGATATACATAGCCACACAGAACAGCCTATATTACCTGTTCTGTGCATAGCCAGCATGGTTACAACCGAGATTCTGCAGCTATGAGCATAATATTTAGTTAATCCATGATTACAAAACAATACTTTTCCTTTGCTTTCTAATAAATGAAAACAATCTGAACAATATTTCATATTTTTGCTTCCTTTGATCAGAATATTTATTTATTCTTTTCACGTATCGCAATTGGGATTAATAAATCCTGATTTCCCTACAATTCCATCAGGTTCCTACAATATAGAGCTAGCCGGAGATTCATTCAATTAAAATTTTGTCTAATCGCCAATATATTGAATCCAGAAGAGAATTAAATTTTTTATCTAGATTAATCCAACGCGCTGAATTATCGCGTATAAGTGCCTAGGCAGTTTATGGAAACGTAACTTTCATCATACTCATTGCTTCATCGAGAACGCCCCTGAGTTTTTTATGAGTAGTCGATGCTTGCGAGGAAGATGCAGCTGATATAATCTGGTGAAGCCCCGCATCAGCACAGGAAAGTAAACAGTGATGATGATGACAATTTTAAAATAATGTTCTAAATTATACTTCCGTGTAATATTCCCAGCAAATAAATAGTTTAAGAAAAGAAAAACTAGCGAGCGTGCCATATCCCATTGCAAAACATAATTAAGTTTAAACAGATGGCTCGCGTTAAATACATACATCAAAGCAGCTTAACTCCAAGCATCCAGTGTTTGTGAACTCTGGTCGCAACAAACTCTACCCCTTTTCTGGGTAACCATGGGTCAAATTATAGTGGCTACGGCTCCAAACCTACAATAGGTATTGTTGACGGGTATGCGAGTTTTGATGAATCACTTAATTAAGGTGCGGGTACAGTATGTGCTGGTTTTATTACAAATTTAATAGGAGATGCGACTTGAAAAATGTTTTTTGATAATACGCCGCCCGCGTTAGCGGTGTTCTTGATATGAATGCTTTTTGGAGGATTCGTGTGTGTTTTTGTATAAGAATGTGGGTAATACTGGTTATAAAAAGAGTAAAATGTATTAGGAAGGAGTAAAATGATGTGGTCTCATTACATGACTGGAAAATAATGTCTATAATTATATTTTGGTTTTAAATATTGACCTACACTCATGCCTATAGGTACATAATGTCACTTTTAATTTTAGCAGTCAGTTTAATTAAATGCTTACATAATATATTAAATTTAAGTAAAACCTAAGTTTTAACATTTATGTTCAAGTTAACGTACTTTTTTATTCTTTCAGGTAGTATCACTTCGCATTCAAACACGAATTTGACTGTCAAAAAACATGTAAATCAACACACCGCATGCGTATGCGTACACGTAAGCGTTGACGTACACGTAGTTCTGAGTTGTAATGTATGGAACTGTATAGGTACGGGCAGACCGGGTGCGTATGCGTGGACGTAAGCATAGACGTCAAGCGGTGACAGTTCCATACATTAAACTCAGAGGTACGTGTACGTCAACGCTTACGTGTACGCATACGCATCCGGTGTGTTGATTTACATGTTTTTCGAGACTAATGCGAGATGTAAGTGAGTTTAAGTTCGAGAGTCGAATCGACAGATTGTAGAATAATATCAATAAATACATACACACACGGCTGTGTTCTCGGAATAGGGTTTCCAGAACTATTGGAACATAAGAAAATCCCTCAGCCACGTTCAGCATGGCGGGGACAGATGTAAATATTAGTAATAAGCTACTAACTGATCGCCTGAGAGAAAGAACTCTTTGGACATGCACTGAAAGAGAGCGGGTGATGTATTCTAGTGAAGCCTTACACCAGCACAGGATATAAACAACTTACATATAACATATAATCACGCCTTTATCCCTTACGGGGTAAGCAGAGCACCAAGGGCCGATAGGACCACATGGTGCCACTTCTGACCAATTTTGAGGGTATAGTTGAGATGAACAAATTCAGTTAGTAGTGACAGGTGGTCGGCCCATCGCCTACAAAACACCAAGACCCTCTTGTCCCTCTACTGACTTGTACAGTATGCCCGGGAAGAGAAGCATCTGTAGTATTATACGTTTTTTTTTTCACTCTAAGAGCAGCATAGAAGAAAAAGACAATGGAAAAGACAATTTCGCAGCAATTTCGGATTAAGGTCGTATTATGCAAAGAAACAATGTCGAACAAATGAGGTTTGCTAATGCAATCTACAGATATCGAATTGCCAATATGAAAAGCGCTTTAACTCGAATTAAAACTAAGCACTTAAGCCGCTGAAGTGATCTGCTCAAATTACTCCCTTACCAAATGTCATCTGATTTCAGCTCAATTAGTCATAACTGATTCAGAGACTGGATGATTTTTTACCCGATTGCATCAGAAGGGTTATGTTTTTCTAGTGTATGTATGTATTTATGTATTTCTCGGCACGCTCTAGAGTCTTCTTAGTTGTTAGAGTGATATTGAAAAAAAACGCAATTTTTTTTCTTTAAGTAAATCAGATTATTTATTGTAAATTAAATTTGACAAGTATATTTTGAAAAAAAAAAAAACTTCTCAATTAACATTATATTAACTTTTAACTATGGACGTGCGGTCTCACAGGCCGCTTGCAGTTTGTGATTTTCATGCCCCTCTCCTCCCGCGTACCCCATGCGTATGCCGGCCTCAGTAGATTCGGTTTTCATCACAAAACGACCGTTGAGAGTAAAGGTTATGTCGCCGGCTGAATGTTGCGTGAGTAATTTCGCTTTATATCTATGCTTGAAATAACTTCTATGCGTGAGAGAGCGTCGGCTACTACGTTGTCTTTCCCAGATACGTGTCTGATATCTGTTGTGAATTGGGATATGTAGTCGAGATAGCAGAGTTGTCGAGGTGAGCAGTTATCTCTCTTGGTGGTGAAGGCGAAAGTGATAGGTTTGTGGTCGGTAAATACAGTGAAAGTTCTTGCTTCGACCATGTACCTGAAGTGTTTGATTCCTTCATAGATGGCTAGGAGTTCTCTATCATACGGGCTATAGCTTTTCTGAGAGCTGGATAACTTCTTAGAGAAAAATCCTAGTGGTATCCATTCTTCACCGTCTCGTTGTTGTAGAACAGCACCAATAGCAACGTCAGAAGCATCAGTATAGAGGGCAAGTTCGTTTTGTGCATTTGGATGCGACAGTAGAGTTGCTTCAGACAGTGTGGACTTGGATTCCTCAAATGCCTGGAGTAGTTCTGGTGTCATATGCACTGGTGTAGATCCTTTCATGTTGGCACCTCTAAGAGCTGAGTTGAGTGGCGCTTGAATTTTAGCTGCGTTTGGTACAAATCTTCGAAAATAATTCAGCATTCCCAAAAATCTTCTAAGTTCTTTGGCAGTTTTAGGTACTGGAAAATCTTTAATAATTTCAACTTTATTTACAAGTGGGCGAGTACCTTTAGATGAAACGTGGTATCCCAAAAAGTCAATTTCGTTTATGCCAAGAATACTTTTTGAAGTATTTATTATGACACCATACGTCTTCAGTCGTTCAAATAAAATTTTGAGATGTTCCAAATGTTGTTCTTCTGATTTTGAAAATATTAAAATGTCATCGAGATAGCCAAAAGTAAATGTCAAACCTTGAAGGACTTCGTCGATGAATCTTTGGAATGTTTGTGCAGCATTTCTAAGACCAAAGGTCATATAAGGGAATTCAAAGAGACCAAATGGTGTTGTAATAGCTGTTTTAGGAATATCGTCTTCGAACATAGGAATTTGATTGTAGGCTTTGACTAAATCTAGCTTGCTGAAGATTGTGCAACCGGCGAGCTGGTAGGAGAAGTCTTGTATGTGCCTTATGGGGTACCTATCGGGAATGGTTCTGGCGTTTAGGGCTCTGTAGTCGCCGCAAGGTCGCCAACCGTTATCTTTCTTCGGCACCAGGTGTAGAGGCGATGACCATGGACTTTCTGAGCGCCGGGCTGTACCATTGTTGACCATGTCCTCGAATTCCTTTTTGGCTATGAGTAGGCGATCTGGAGCTAACCTGCGTGGGCGTGCAGATACTGGCGGGCCGGTGGTAACACGAATGTGGTGTTTGGTGTTGTGCTTCGGCTCTGCTAAGATAGGATTACCTGCTGGTCTGGTTATCTCCGGGTATTGTCTCAGCAGTGCGTGGAACGTCGAGTCCCCGGATACTGCCTTGACTGCTTCTACTGCTTGAGTTTGATGAGGAACTTGTATGGACAGAGAAGTGAGGCCGTCGATGAGTTTATGCTGTCGGCAGTCAACTAAAAGGTTATAGAAGCTAAGGAAGTCGACGCCAATAATAGGTTTTGATACGTCGGCGACGACGAACTTCCAGTTAAAGTCTCTTCTTAAACCGAGATTAAGGTGTAGTTGAATGTGGCCATATGTGGCGATAGTGCTACCGTTGGCCGCGAAGAGTTCATAGTTGCACTTCGTGCGGTGTTCACGGGTCATCGTGCGTGGAAAAACGCATAGATCTGAGCCTGTGTCTATAAGGAATTGAATTTTGGTAGTGCAATCAGTAACGAAGAGTCGGCCATTACATGTGAGGCATTCGTTTGCCTGTGGCTGCATGCGGTGATTTCTCATTTCGTCGCAAGGCGAAGAATTTTTCGTTGCGCTATTGCGGTGGTGAGACGTCGCATGGCGTTTATAATAATGTGGAAATTTGTACCTGTGATTCGATCGGGCAGCGGATTGCGAATAATGTGAACGGGTTTCCTCTTGTTCTATCATTTCGAGCAGTGTGGCAACCTGGGAATTTAGTTTTTCAATCCGTTTGGCCAAAAAAATTTCTTGATTTATCTTGTCATCCGAGCTTTTGTTTTTTCCTAGGTAGTCTTCCGTGGACATTGTAGGAAAAATTCACTGTTCTTCGGACGTCGTGGGTCACCAGTTGTAGGCGTGTTGGGAATAATGTACAAACTTGATGGTCGGATGATATATTTACAGGAGAAATATTTACAATGAATATAAAACACAACCTACACTATGAATCAAGAAAAATGGCGGATGGCCAAAGGCGAGCGGACGTGCGTTCGCTGTGAGAGCCTGCGATCGAATGCGTCAGTAGGGCGCCGGCGCGTGGCTCGCTCTTCGGCGAGACTATAGTAACGCGCGCGGCTTTTCTCACTATATACAATATATTTAGCGGTGTCGGGTTGTCCGCCACATTTTGAATTCGGTCTGTGAGACCGCACGTCCACGTTTGTGTTACAAATTTACGCTGATGGGGATTGTGTAAAATATCAAAAAACGATCAACTAACGACCGCAGTCAAACGAGAGATTATTGCACAAAGTGGTAGTACTATCAGAGCTGACATAAACAGCCAATATTCCTACAATGCTCTAAGCCGCTACACAAAGACTGCCTATAAATATGACCAAGTTGGGCCCTTGTCGAAATTGTTATATTTAGATTTGAGAAGATTATGTAAGCTTTTTATGTACTTTGTTCTTTATATTTTACTGTAAAAGAAGTCAAACTAACTAAAAAATGACAATTTCCTGTGACAATATACCTATAAAGTGATCTCAAGCTAAAGAGTGCCTTTGATTGTTATATCGTTAGATTTAGTTTAAAATAAATACATTTTTCATTAATTTTTTTTTTTTATTTATTTAATTTCATATAATAATATATAACATAACAGAATGATCCAAATCGTTACATATTAAATCGTATTAAAATTATTATTAAAATTATACATAAAAAATTTAGAATAAAAATTAAATAATAATTATTCTTACTATACCAACAGCTTTGGCCTGTAACATATTGTAAATATTGTTACTCTAGTGATTTCACTCATTGCACATGAGAACAAATCCACCGTTTCGTGGACGACACTCAGCAGCCGCAAGGCTCTGACCAGAGGTGAGCGCTTTAACAAATTAGTTCTACCACACGCCGCCGCGAAGAGCCGATTAGTCCTAGTCCGCAAGAATGTATTTGGTACCCACAATCCACATTGCTCCAGAACCAATGGGTTTACAACTTTGCCGCGTATTACGCTTAGGACATAACTCGACAAAGATAGAAATCTCCTAACCTCTAACTGGTTATATCCTACCATACCTAAGACGAACAGCGTAGGATACATAAGTGGGTAAAAAGGATAAACCCCATACAGTTTCAAATACAGATACCTTGTGAACTTATTTTGTATCCGCTCCAACATGAGGACATATTTAGCTTCTGTTGGGGCCCATATAGCTGCGTTACTCTCCAATTGACTTCGTACTAATGCATTATATAAACTTTTTATGGCACTTATACTAGTGAAACCACCTGCAGTTCGTAGTACGAAGCCTAAGGTCTTGAAAGACTTCTTACACACGTTGGTAATATGTTCACGGTATGACAAATCAGCAGTAAGCCGCACTCCCAGGTCGCGCACTGACGTCACCCGCTGCATCGGTTCGTCGTCAATTGTGTACCTATGCTGGACCGCTAGTTTTTTTCGCGTGAAGGATATAATATTACATTTCGACGTATTAAATAATAATTTATTTTCCTTACTCCACTGTACAACTTGATCTATGTCGTATTGTAGATGGACTATATCCTCGGCATCCCTGATAACTTTATACAACTTAAGATCATCAGCGAAAAGGAGACAGCCTGAGTGTTTAACGACATCAGGAAGGTCGTTGATCATAATTAAAAACTCGAGAGGTCCCAGGTTTGAACCCTGACTCACTCCCGAGCGCGTAAAATACGATTCCGATAGGCAATTTCCGTACTGCACATACTGCTTCCGACCCTCAAGATAGCTACAGAAAAAACGTAGTGTTTGGGGGGTACAACCGATCTGTGCTAGCTTGCTCAGCAGTATATCATTGTCTACCACGTCGAACGCCTTCCTGAAGTCGAAATAAGCCGCATCAACCTGCAACCCAGCATCTACCGCCGGCACAACTGCCGACACAAAGGCGAGCAAGTTACTTGTAGTGCTACGTCCTGGTCTGAAACCGTGTTGTGAATCTGATAGTTGCGCCTTTATTTGGTCGTGTATAACTTTATGCAATGTTGTTTCGAACACTTTAGCGAATGAAGATAAGATAGCTATCGGTCTATAGTTTGAGACGTCAGTTTGCTTACCCCCCTTCGGAATGGGAACCACCCGTGTGGTTTTCCACAACTCTGGATACTGCGTGGTCGCCAGAGAAAGATTACAAAGAAACGTCAGTGGCGCCTCCAATACCATTCGGCAGTCGCGAACTACATACGGGGGTATCCCATCAGGGCCATAGGAACGTTTGGCCGGGAGTCTCGCGAGGGCTGCTCGTATTTCTACCTGTGAGACCTGGCCCGTGTGCACCCTCGCCGCGCTGCAGCCCACGCACGTACGCATCGCTGCCGACACGTCTAGTGATGGTGGCTCCTTACTATACACCGAATGAAAGTAACGCGCATACTCTTCCGCACCATCATGTTCGGAAAGAACAACGCCTTAACAACCTCAACCCTACCGCCAGATCTACGTTTAGATTTAACAAAGTTCCAAAACGACCTCGGGTCTTCATTCAGCTGACTTTGGATTCTGTACTTGTACGCCTCGTAGTCCACTTTAATACTATTTTTAATGCGGGCCCTACATACAGAGAAAGCATCGTAGTCTGACTTTGATTTGGTGACTTTGTATTGCTTATGTAACTGTGCCTTTAACTTAATGTCGCATATTAACTGAGGCGAATAATACTCAGGATAACAGTATCGGGAGTTTATAGCTATATGCCTTTTCTTAGGAACGCAGCTATCAAAAATACTGTTTAGTTTATGATAAAATATGTCTACAGCTACATTTACCTCGCTAGCCCTATACAAATCCGTCCAGTCGATCTTTGACATCAAGCTATATAACGTAGGGAAGTCCGCCCTGTTGAAGTTCCACGATGGCTCTGTGCGCAGTGTTCGACTATCTACTAAGGGGCGGGAGGCGTTTCCACAGGTTGCGCGCACCTCCACCACGAGCGGCGGGTGGTAGGGGTCAACGCCCACTAACGGACAGTCACTCCGGCGCACGCTTACCATTCGGTCGTCTAGTGTACTGAGCACCAGATCCAGACATCGATTTTTATAGTTAACTATATCATTGCATTGAGTGAAATCACAAAACGACAATAAATACTCGTAGTAATTGCGAGTACATACCGATGAGGAACACATGTTAAAATCCCCCATTACAATAACCTTGGGATATCTCAAACATAACTGTTCAATAATGTGAAATAACATACTGTACTCGGAATTCCCAGAACTAGGAGGAATGTACGCTACGCACAATGTTAAAAGAAACCTGTTATTTTTGTACACTGATCCTATGACTATTTCAAAAACAGCATCATCCACATTAATGTTACCAGGCACTGGGATAGGTTTAATAACGTAGTTAGGAGCGGCAATCAGACACACCCCTCCTTGTTTTCTGCCATCTGTATGATCACATCTTAATATACTGTAGTCGGCAGGTACAATCTCACTGTCAAATATCGAGTCATTACACCCTGTTTCGGTAATCGCGTATAACTGCTCACTTGCTATCAGAAGATTTTGTTGAAACCTTTCTAGCTTTGTACGAAGACCTTTCGTGTTTTGTAGATAGATGTCCACGATAAATTGACTATTTTGCTTTTTTAGTGACTGACCTGCGTCCACATTGTAGTCATCATACTCATCCGATTTACTGGTTTTGCTGCGGTGTGGTTGGTAGAATTTCCCGCTGTGAAACGCGGGATCGTTATTAATTACATCTTATATTTACATTTAGTAACTCTACTAAGGAATAAAAACAAAAAATTATACACAAATTACTCATTAAGATAGAAACCAGCCCATAAAGATAGCGGTATGTGAGGCCGCACGTCCATAGTAGTGTGACAAAAATGGAACATCCATATGATAGTTAGGGGTTAATATAGATTACATCTTGAATCTCATACATAATAGAGATAAAGTATAACCTTTATTTACGACATGGTAATTCATATTACCATGTTTTAGCTTTTATGTAATTACAGAAATATACAATTAACAACTTGAGAATAAATATTGAAAGAAGAAACTTCTCTAATTATGCAAAGGACTTTCTGAACAATACCTCGACAAACTTTAATTAGACGAGTAAGGAGTCATATCGGCCACGGATGAGGAAAATATAGGAGCTATTATACTATAAGTATAATTATAAAAGCGAAGATGGAAGGATGGATGTTTGTTACTCTTTCACGTAAAAACGACTGGAGCGATTTCAATAAAATTTATGGAGGTAGCTGACGACTGACTGGCTTAACTTTTTATCCCGGATAATTTCGACAATTTGTTTTTCTGCAGTCCTCGCGGACGAAGTCGCGGGCGTTCACTAGTAATAATATAATGTTGGCCTGTGCTGATGTTCAGCTTCACTAGAATAAATCAGCGGCATCTCTTTCTTCCTTACGTGCATATCGTGAGAGTCGACTAACTAACGTGCCAATGGGATTTTTATGATTTTGCATTTCTGACTACCCCATTTCGATAACATAGCTGTATGTATATATATATAGGGTGTAACAAAAGGGGTATGTAAATAGTCCACTATAGAGAACCTATTCCCAAAATTTGAGACTCGAAATCAGATGTTTATTTTTCCAGCCATTATGGAACATTTCTAAACAACTCAGGAATGTTCATACAATCTTGAAAAAAAAATCGATTCTCAAATGTTGTGGATAGGTTCTTAGTGGGCTATTTACATAGTTTTTCGCTTAACATAACCCTTTTGTTACAATACCCTGTACAATGATAATACATAGCGATATACTATGGGCTACTTACAATTTTATCGTAACATACCATAAAAGCTTTATTATTTCAACTAGAATCCAAATAATCTAATAAAGGACTGCATTATAGAAATATAACTTATGAAGTTGTTCCTTTTGGAATATTTTCCCTGACCGACCGGTGAGTAACCTAAAACAACTCCATTATACCTCTTCGTTTTGTCGATCCATTACACAGTGGTTTTGGAAATGACAAAGAGTTAATTAATTCTCTCTGCTTAGGAATACCTTTGAGAGACTTCGGGAAACTCCCATCATGCATTGGCAGTTCCCAGTCGTATTCCTAGAAAACCCATGTCTAGGTCTTTCTTTTTACCCCCATATAGAACCAACGTCTGCAGACACTCGCCTGTAGTCAGAGCATGCAGTGAGTATAATGAGCTTAATTCTAAACATCCTGAACTTGATATATTCTCTCACTCTCTATCCAAATTTAAACATATGATAGATAAATTTGTGCCTGCTTAGATATCGACTTAGCTAGGCTAAGCTGATTGTGTATCATTTATATTGCTTGCCTATATTCTGAAGTGTCTACATATATTGTATATTATTATTGTTTTGTTCTTGTATCAACCCTACTAGGCTTTTGTTGCCGGTATTACAATATTGACGGGCCTAGGCCATATGTTTATTATTATTGTATTTACCTTACGAGTTGTGCCTCCCGAAAGTTGTCTCGTGATCGAGGCAGGGATATCTGTATCACTTAACTGTCGCGAGATGGACTGTTGGGCGGCGCGGCCGTAAGGATTTTAATGCATGTTTTGTGTGCGCCAGTCATAGTTGCATGTATCAGTATTGTGCTACAATGTATAATCATTATTCTACTTTTTAATACATGTGATGTTGGTGTGCCTAATCTTAATAAATAAATAAATAAATAAATAAATAAATCATGCGTTTTCTTTCCTAAGACTAAGAGAGGACTTGGCAAATAAACTGCTTTTGATCCCTGTTAATGATTAGTATGCCTACTTGTTCAAGAGCGCAATACGAGTATTGATGGATTTCTCAGTATTGACGACTCGATGGTTTTTACGGTAAAATCACCTAAATCTTTAAATGTGTAATCAAAATAAGGCAATAAATTTGTCATACAACGATCTTGCACTAAACTAACCCAATACTAAATTCGAAAATTGATCACGGAGATACAGATTGATAGAGTTTGTTTAGTGGGTGGGTATAATGGATTACTGAGGGGTAATAGCCCAGTGGTTAAGACGTGCACCTTCCAAGCGGGAGGCGTAAGTTCGATGCCAGTCACGGGCCTGTACCAATGAATTTATTCATGTACAGATTTTAATGTTGTAAAATTGTCACTTAGCTCATGCCTCGGGAAGCACGTAAAACCGTTGGTCCTGTGCCTGATCTTTCTTCGATCGTGTCGGCTTTCCGTCCCATCGGACTTCATAGTCCGAATAGAGAGTAACGGAATAGAGAGTGCACCTGTGTTTGCCCACACACTTGTGCACTATAATATCTCCTGCGTGCCAGGCCAATCTCCGTAGCGATTGGTCGCCTTGGCCGAAATAATATCATCATCATCATAAAGGATACCTACTCTATACATTTCGGACGTTTCGTGTAACAAAACAACTTAAATATTTTACTAATACCATGGTCAAAATTTGTCGATCCATACTAAAAGCTCTCGAAATGGCCAATCTAAATATTGGATCAAAGGGGTTCAAGAATATTTGAGAGTTCCGACATCAGTTTAACTTTATAATCTGTAGCTCGAGAATAAACTTAAGGATTATCTTATAGGGTAGTATAAACAAATTTTATAAAAGTCCGCGAAGTCGATTTGCGATACTTTTGTATCGGTACTTATACATAATTACGAATATTTAGTAAATATAATGAACACAGTATAATATTATGTAGTAGCACCATCATTGACCAAAACATATTATATTATATTACCTCACCAGTACTATTGAGATAAGTACAAACACCTCACCTCATACGAGACGTGAGTGAGTACAATCTTAGTGTAAATTAATAGATTGAATATAGAGTTTTGCAGTAAATGATAAATCAAATGGGTACATAAATTTATTTTATTTATGTGTTGTTAGTATGCTATTTCCTTTTAATATACCTATATACGTACACATTCAGCTATTATAAAGTAGGATATAAAAAGGATATCCCTTAACTACGTTTAACATAGCATTTCTTAGTGCAGCCAATGTATATTTCTTATCATTGTTTATTTAAAAAAAAATTGTCACATCTGGTGGCCGCGTGGTGCCGGCAGAGTAGAGTTTGTACCACCCCTACCTGCCCGTGGGTATCGTACGAGGCGATTAAGGGTTTCTGGGAGGTGGGCAGCAGCGCCTCCCGTACTGACAACATCGAATCACACTGCGTTCACCAACCCGCCTGCCCAGCGTGGTGACTATGGGCAAAAGCCCCTTTGGCAGTAGCCTTGTGGTGTGCCCTAGGGGAGGCCTACGTCCAGAAGTGGACTGCAATAGGCTGAAGAAGATACTTTATTATGTATTTTACATGCTAATCAATAACTAATCACGCTGTTACTAACGCTTCGTCCAAGACATTAAGTAAGTTCAACCAAAACTTTGTACATAATCAAATTCAGTTCAAATCTAATTTGGTTTCTAAACTAAAACTAATCATTTTCTCGTTAATTAACCTCCGATGTTGACACGAAGTTTAAGAGACCCTGAGTGGCAGCACTGGCTGTTTTACAATAGCTTCATCAATTTCAAATGATTAGCCAAGAAATGTGAAATTACTAGTATTTCACCAACTGCAATGTTATATTTATTATATAAGCTTATAATATCTACGAGTATTTAGGATGACTCTGAAACATTTCCCATTGGTTTCGTTACTGGTGGCTAGATTGTATTCGTGTCCGAAAAGCGGCAGTAGGCTTACTGGCGAAGAGTAGGTGTGTGATTTGCACACTTCTGCCCAACCTTTATGGGAGACTCTTTGGAAGCTTGACTGAATTTATGTAATATTACTATTAATTTTTCTTTATCCAATGAGCTATTCTTAATTATTAAGTTAAAAGTCTTTGAGAGCTTTTCTGTCATAAACTAAAAGAAATATGTAACCCCTTTGAACACACCTTACTCACCAGGGAAGTATTCACTGTCACTTGTCAGAATTTTGCTAATTAATATTATAATCTCAATGACAATAAAAACGGTTGCCGGAACCGGTTAGTTTACCAAACGAGATATTTATGAGCTATCACCGTAGGAAACAGTCACTCATTACAAAGAAACAGCGAGCCTTGTTGGCCATATGGTTCCTAGGCCTGTAGTGTCAATGTTTGACAGCACTTACTAGTACTCACTACTTGCTACATGGTATACGACTTTGGATTACCTAATTTTAAATGACGTTTGAAGGAATAATCAAAAAGCTTACATGTATGCTTATTCGCGGATAAAACTATTTAGCGCAAATGAGGATAAAATATGAACATATTGTACAAAATTAATTAAAAAAACACCTCGGCTAATGGTTCGGCACTGAAAAATTTCCAGATTGTCGGCCTCGTGTCGCAATGAAATAGTGCCTATTTTACTGTTTGATTTGGCCTCGAGGACGAAAACATCTCAAGGGCCGGCAGGACAAAGTAATTGAAGTGTCTCCGGTTCTGTTCACTAATTACTCAAAAGGAATTGAATGAAAATAGCAATTCTAGGAAATAAAGAAAATTTCGTTGGTGCGGGATTTAGAAAGGATTCTGATGAGTTTCGGATGTTTTGGGATTCTCTGAGAACTAAAAATGATTTTTTCAGTTTATTCCCACTAATTCGATCCATTAGTTTGATCATCGATCTAGCGAGATCTTTTTTTTCATGTTCGATCGTCAAACGAGTTGTAAAAAACAAGTATCGGTATAATTATCAATGTCGTTCTGTTTAAGGTTAAATACCTAGGAGTATGTGGTTCAGTTTGATTTCATGGGAATAATAAAAATCTACAATAAACGATGCAAATAAAGGATTTAATTAAAGTTTGAAAAAAATCAATAATTTGTTACATATTGACCCGATAGCTCAGTTGGTTAGAGCGAAAGCACGGTTTGCGAGAGGTCGTGAGTTCAAATCTCACTCGGGTGAAATGTTTTTTCATTTTCTTAATAATATTTATGATATATAATATCTTGTTTAAGATAAATTTATAAGACACTTCTCCATAATATAATCCGCTAGGATATTGTTGATCGTTTCATTATTAAAACATTATGCTGAGGGACTTAGCTTTGTTTGCCGAGATTTAGCTAGTGTATAGCTATCGGAATGAAAAAAATAAAGTTGGCAAAAACGTAATGTAAAAGAGATGGTAAAATTCGTCATCCGAGTTAATTGACCCGATAGCTCAGTTGGTTAGAGCGAAAGCACGCTTTGCGAGAGGTCGTGAGTTCAAATCTTACTCGGGTGAAATGTTTTTTCATTTTCTTAATAATATTTAACATAAATGTTAAGTTTTTAAAGCAATAAGCTTACGCACCTACAAATACTTAACGACACGCAAAGAAAAACTCATCCACTTAATATTGAAACATAACCTTCATTACACAAAATGGCGCCCATGGAGGTTGTGAAAAAGTACCATTATACTGTGCCAAGGTACCAGAGCCACATAGCACAGTGTGTCGTGAAGCGGTGCGTAAGGAAGTTGCAATTTGGGGCACAGCGGCTCATTGTGGGCTGACTGGCGAGGCGTGCCGCGCCGGCTTGTAGCGTGTATTGTGCTTTCTGATATTGAGAGTAGTGTGGTTTACATCTTATTTTGGTATTAATGTTGCTATTAAGGCACTGTTAAGGTATGCTTGTATAAACTGACTTGTTTTTATTAGTTTTAATACTTCACAGTCGTTAGGCCCCCGGGATTAACTGTGGTTTTTTGCATTCATACTTATGCATTCTGTATTTTGCCATAGTTTTTGTGTAACTGCCTCATAAAGTCACCTTCACCATATCTAATTGTTTATACCTATATACTATGTATGTTGTATATCATAATTAATCTACTCGGTTGGTACCTCGATTTTATACCTATATTAGACCTTCATGTTAAAGTTTCAATAATCAAAGTTACACAATAAACCTTCCAAGTTTTCCCATTTGGCGGGAAATCCTTAAAACCACAGGATTATTGGATATCGAAGTTTAAAATTTTAGGTATCGAACAGTAATTAATTACAAGTTTGATTGGCACTTCTGAGTCTGCCCTTTCAGCTGGTAGTTTGCGAGTGACACGTTACGTTAATAACTCTGTATTCTTTGGCAGCTGTATTATATTATCTACTTATACGAGTACAGATATAGTGTCTCTCGGGATCGCTCTGCGTGAAAGAAATGAGGAGATCCGCAGACGTACAAAGATCACCGACATAGCTCAACGGTCCATCAAGCTAAAGTGGCAACGGGCAGGGCACATAGCTCGCAGGGCATATATTCATTCATCCAGGTCCAATAAGGATTCTAACGGTGAAAGAACTTTTTAAATCGGTCTATTAGTTTCGGAGCCTATTCGCTGCAAATAAACAAACAAACAAACAATCAAATTTACCTCTTTATAATATTACTATAGAAGTATAAATAATAAAATACATTCTTGCTTGTAATTGAACAAAATGATGAAAGCATTCTCATAGATGTCCTTACCACAACTTACAACCCATATAATATTTTCTTGAATATCACATAGTGGGTGTGTAATTTGCACAATTTTGCCCAACCTTTGGATAATGGGCGTGACTATATTAAAATGTATGTATGTATCCCATAGATTCTAAAATCTTTGAATGCAAACATTACCTACACGTGATTGGTCGATAAGTTAGCAAGCAACTGGCTGGTTTAATCGACCTGCCAATCCCGGGCATGCTCGTTGCTGCTTGGTTAAATAGCCGCCGTTTTTAAATTTAAATATATATCCCACCAAGATTAGGTTAAATAGTTGCCTGTAATATCTCTGCAATAGTTTAGTAAATCCACATACATTATAAAATGTCAGAAACTAAATTAAACTTCAAAGAATATAATCTCTCGAAAAAGCAAGAGACAAAACCCCTTAAAACTTACCAAAGTAGAAGCAGTTTTTAAGTTAAAAATTTATGGAATATAAAGTTTTGTAACGTGTTTGAACTACCTCCTCTTTGCTAAGGCTTAAGATTACTTGCAAATCTATACATATAATAAAAACGTAACGGATCGCTGTCTGTAAATGGAAGATATATGAGAAAAAATATTATAGGAGACCTTTATCAACGCAATAGTACCCAAAACAATGATAATTGAAATTTTTGTCTGTTTGTCTGTGCGTTTGTGCACGCTAATCTCAGAAACGGCTGAATCGAATTCGATGCAGTTTTCAGAAATATATTGTGACAGGTCCCACTTAACGGAAACGGATAATTTCGACATTTTGTTTTTTCTGTGGTCCACACGGACGGAGTTGGTAAGCGCGGATCTCGAGGACGACTGAACCAATTTCGCTAATTCTTTTTTTAGCGTATTCCTTGAAGTACAGGGATGGAAAGAAAATTTTAAAAAATGCGTTAAAAAAGTCTAAAAACAACCCTTTTCTATACTTCCATACAAAAAATTTGTTCGAAATTTGAAAGTTCGAATATTAGTAAAGAGATTCCGGGAAGGCAAATCAAATTGAGTGACGTTAGTTCAAAAGCAGGGCAACGTCTGTCGGGTCCGCTATTGTTTATAAAACTACGCTGACTAATTAAATAGAGAATGCTATTAAGAAGCTAGAAGTGACGTTATACATTAATTGTTATTATATCTATGTATCTATCTCTTGCCCAGTACGGTTTATGCTGGTTAGTGTTGGCATATAGGAATAACATGTCATAGAGTGCTAATGTCATACTAACTGTTTCGATGCACCATTAGACTTTTCGGTGCCTCACAATTCCAGTCCTTGACACTTGTGTAATGTATAGTAATGTACTACATTACGAATGTATTGTAAAGTATAGTAATGCAATCTAAGTGTCAAGGACTGGACTGTGAGGCACCGAAAAGTCTAATGGTGCATCGAAACTGTCAGTATGACATTAGCACTCTATGTCTACATCTTATTCCTCTATGGGATTCGGCGGGAAAGGCTGGAAGGGAGCGGGTGTAATATTCTTGTGAAAATCAAAATTTATTTGTAAATGGCTTGCAAGTGATGTTTTCTGGTAGATAAGTAATATTTTGTTTACTTGTTATGTGAATCTAGTGCGTGTGCATGGTTTTATATGCAGGTAAGCTGAGTAAAACTTTAGTCGGAATACGATCTCTTCATGGGCTCATGTAAGTTGTTTCTGCAATAATTTTAGATTTTTACTAATTTTAAACTCGTTCTTGAAGATTTTTCCGACGTTTCCATTCATCATCATTATCATCCATCATGAATTCATGTTACTAGACAATGATTAAGCTGTATGGGCTTTATTTCCCTTGCCTTTCCTTTGGGATAAACTAAAAAAAAAAACCTCTATGGTGTTACCTTTCACATTACAAACGCACGCAATTTCACATCACGTTACACCTTTCACATAAAAAAATACAAAGTACCTACATTTAAATGCGGTATTTTTAATGTTTATTAAATAGAAGCGCGTCTATAATATATTTTCAACATTTCCTTAAGACAAACTAAGACAAATCCCTTTTTCAAAGATCCCAGCCTCGAAACTAGTAGAAACCGGTTCAGAATTGCATCTGCCAGTAATAACCGGTTCTTTGAAACATAGTGGACGTAAAGCGCTTTACGACGCCTTAAACCGAACAATAGCTGGCTAGATTGAAACTCATTTAGACTATAAGTGCCCCTCGAGCCGAACAGATGGTTAGATTAACATTTATATAGAAAAGTGATTGTGGCCGTTTCTGCAGTTCAGTTGCCGGAAGTATGGTTTAGTGCAAAAATAGGAATAGAGGTGCTAGACTTATTATTAGGCTGTAGATTTTTCTAATGCAAGACTTCTTCAGAAAATCACTAACCTTGTTTTTTTACTGATGATTTGTAGAAGCCAAAGGGGTAAGCACGAACCTATCGATAGTCCGTAACGCTATCGTCCAACTGTCAAATCACATAAATTTTGCTAGCGAGTCGCTAGCGTTACGCCGCGTAAAAAGGTTCGTGCTTACCCCACAGTTGTCAAGTGGTACTGAGGAGTTACCATGCAAATAATCAAATTAGGATCTATATTTATTTGGAATACATCATGGAAATAAAGCGCATACACATATTATGATGTCAGGCAATCAATTAATAGTACATACATACATACATATAATCACGCCTTTATCCCTTACGGGGTAGGCAGAGCACCAAGGGCCGACAGAACCACATGGTGCCACTTCTGACCTATTTTGAGGGTAAAGTTCAGATGTACAAGTAAGTAAAGAGATGACATAGATAATAAGTGGCATATTTATTTATCTCTTGCAATATACCTGCATCTACGAAGATAGTACTTCTATAATTTTAACACAGAATTACTTTAAAATACTATGCTCTTCCCGGGCATACTGTACAAGTCAGTAGAGGGACAAGAGGGTCTTGGTGTTTTGTAGGCGATGGGCTGACCACCTGTTACTACTAACCGAACTTGTACATCTCAACTATACCCTCAAAATTGGTCAGAAGTGGCACCATGTGGTTCTGTCGGCCCTTGGTGCTCTGCCTACCCCATAAGGGATAAAGGCAGGCGTGATTATATGTATGTATGTATTACCTACGTCTTCTTATAGGTATATGGAGCCTTGGTTATCTGAGTCATCATTGATTATTTTCTACAGAGACTTTTTATATAGCCGATTGAAAAGAATTAGGATGGGAATTCTTCAAAAAATAATTAGAAGATTTTTCAAAAAATCAAAACATATCGCCTTTGTTATATAAGAATGTTTAAGCATAGATTTCCATTTAGTACGCTTCAAGTATAACATAACATTTCTGCTTCGTTGATATTCATCAAATTCTTTATTTTTTCCAGGAGAAGTGGAAAGGCTGCTCCGGGAATTCAGACAAAACCAGGAGCTGGTCCGCAACATCGGTGCCCACTACTATCAGATCATCTACCCAGTACAGCTTCGGCATCACGAGAAGATGGGCATTTCCACTCGGGAGGTCAACACGCAGAAGGTCAGTGTTCATGCCAACGAATGGTGATCTAACATTTTTCATATTGCCTTTTTTATAAAAAAAAAAACTTATATTGAACTAGCTAGCTAACTAGCCTGCGACTTCGTCCGCGTGGAATGAAGCCTATGGAGACAGAATGTATGTCTATGTCCTTCTCTGTGCCAATGATATGTATGAAAGAAAACTATTAAGAATATTGGTTGAGTAAATAAAGCGTAAAGAGGTAACAAACATACTTCTGTATTTTTAATATTAGTTGGGATTCAGTAATGTTTTTTTGCTGAATTCTTGTACGTCTTTCAATTCAAAAACGATTTATTCCGTACTAGCAAACTGAAAAATGAATCAAGTTATTGTATTACATACATACATATAATCACGCCTTTATCCCTTACGGGGTAGGTAGAGCACCAAGGGCCGATAGAACCACATGGTGCCACTTCTGACCAATTTTGAGGGTATAGTTGAGATGAACAAATTCGGTTAGTAGTGACAGGTGGTCACCCCTCGCCTACAAAACACCAAGACCCTCTTGTCCCTCTACTGACTTGTACAGTATGCCCGGGAGGAGAAGCAGCTGTAGTATTATACTTTTTTTTTTCACTTCCAGAGCAGCATAGAAGAAATTTTATTACGGGGTGTAAATTACACCGATCTCACGGACCCTCTTCCTATCATTGGGAAATAAATCAAATATTAGAATCCATAAGTCAAAGATTTGTCCTAATCAGTTCCAGGCGCTTTCTGGAATCCAACAAAGAGTTTAATCTACTCAGTTCCAAAACTTTCGATTACTTGTTCCAAATTTATGTAAAAGTTTTGAATAGATTGCAAACGGATGATTTGGTAAACTTGAAGCATATTGTTGTCGACTTCAATATTGTTAGGACTGATAACGTAAATCTTACCTCTATTATATAAATCTTTCATTCTATTTGAAGTTGATTTTAAACGCAAATATTCTATTAATATATATTATTAATATATTCTATTAATAGCGGTGATAGCCCAGTGGTTAAGACGTGCACCGCCGGGAGGCGTAAGTTCGATCCCAGTCACTGGCCTGTACCAATGAATTTATTTAATGTACAGATTTTAATCTTGCAAAATTGTCACTCAGCTCGTGCCTCGGCAAGCACGTAAAACCGTCGGTCCTGCGCCTGATCTCTCTTCGGTCGTGTCGGCTTTCCGTCCCATCGGACTATGAGAGTAACGGAATAGAGAGTGCATCTGCGTTTGCGCACAAACTTGTGCACTATAATATCTCCTGCGTACCTGGCCAATCTCCGTAGAGATTGGTCGCCTGGCCGATCGGAGATCATCATTCTATTAAATAAAGGCATTTTAGTCTTCAGGTCGTGAAGAATTGTTCAAAGATAACAAACTATTTAAGACGTTATATATAACGCATCTAAACTTAAAAAATATATATTTCGATATTGAGATTCACCCCAGACCCTTTGGGATATGCTCGCGCGAACCCTTAGGGATCTACGAACTCCAGTTTAGGAAAAACCGCTTTAGAGGAATCACCGCTGAGCAAATATATTTTTTACAACTTCTATAATATTTCGGAACGTTCAGACTTTTTATGTTCTTTTTATGAATTTAGAAACGATAAAGTTTTTAAGTTGGCTTCGTGGTGGCAAACACTAAATTGTAAAAGCGTTTAAAATTTCTCTTCACCATTTCCATCTATATTTTATTGCCTGTCTATCTCGCATTTCAAAACTTTTAATTTAGAATTAGAACTATGTAGGTAAGTTAATAAACATTTAAAAGTAAGAACGTAAATACGAGTACTTAAATGTCGCGACAAGCTTTTATAACATATAAATTGTGTCAAATGTATTAAATTTAAAATGACGTTATAAATTAACAGTAAAAGTTTTAGTGTAAAAGTTTATTTTTTCTTTTTAGCGCATTTAAATAAAAGCTTGTTTTTAAAAAGGTTTTTTTACCTAATTTTCGAGTTACTCTCAGCTAGCCCTTTAATTTGATACCCATATTGTAGGAATGCATTAAAAATTATTGGTCCGCCATTGTGGGTATGCCGCCATGTTGGATTTAGAATGACGTCACACTGTTAATCATGCATTGTCATCCGAACTGAACGTGCTCACCAAATTTCAGCCCAATCGGTTGAGGGCAAGTGCCTTAAAAATGAGTTGTAAGATTTCACCCGAACAAACTTACATTGCAAGTTAAATAAAAGCTTGTAAAAAAACTAAAAGAGTGCCAATGGTGTCCACAGTATCAGTGAGTTCTAGTCTACTTTTGCCCCATAAATAATGATGTACTGCAGCTAATTATCTTTTGCTTTCAATCCAATATGGAAGACCTGAAATATTCATTCTATTTTTCAAATACAAATACTTTCCATTTGTCTCCAACTCCGGGAACAAAGTTTCCAGCCGAGTCTAGTTAGTGAAAACGTCTTTTATCACAGTGTACTCAGTTAGCTCGAAAAACTTGTTTTAGCTTCAAAAGTTTAATTTTGAAACATTTCACCGAAGAGAGTTTCCTCGCTTCCTTGTGATCCATTTGAATTTTTCGTTTGAACATCTTAGAATTTCTTTACTGTACCTACTTGTCTATGTAGTTAACGAAATCTCTTTCTGTATGTTATACAGTTATCTTCTTTAGTTGTAGTTACATTTATGAAAGGTCTCACTAGCATTTCGATTTACCTGAAACTGATCATCTCGGCTCCGACCATTGAACCGTAAACAGTATATTTTAACGCTCCGTAGAAACAGTTTCAAAAAAATAGTTTATTGATCAATTTTGGTGGAAATTTGTATACTAAAACAAAGTGTGAAGTGTGCTTGTTGTCCTGGTTTAACTTTGAAATACATTTAGTGCTGTATTGCTCAAAATCTGTGTAAATAAGTTAACGACACAGTTAAGAATATAAAAATTTAAAAGTGTCCAGTCTTTATGCTCGATAACCGTGCGCAAGCGGTCAGTGCCCCGTACGTGTGCGCTGTGAATCACGCGTATGCCCCGCCCATCGAGCGAGCTCCGCCTCACTGCTTGTTGTGGTTTATATTTTCGCAGTTAAACATCGAGCTTCATTACTCGATTGTGTCAGAGAGCCTATGCGTTAACTTAGGAGTTCCTGGGTTCTATCCTTGGCGTGGACAGTTTTTTGAATTTAGTTATTTTTAACTTATTTATTGTTTTTTTTTTATTTTATTGCTTTATGCTTCTGCTTGATCATGTCTGATGAAAGGAATTGGGGCTGTTGCCTAATGGGATCTGAAACCGACGAGTTTATAAAATGCTCAACATGTGGGAAGTTCTTTCATTACACCTGTTTATCCCCAACCGATTCCAATGTGATGGGTGATCCGGATCAGCAGTGGAATTGCCTACAGTGCACTCCTAAAAAAGGGAAAAAAGATGATACACCCATAAGATTAGCAGGAAAGGGAAATGTTTCTGGAAGACCCAACAAGCGTCAGGCAACAAACTCCCCGCCAATGTCTTCAGGGGCGATGGCAGCCACACGGGACGAAGTTCAGGCCATAATCCAAAAAGAAATCGGTGGCCTAGTTTCGAAGCTAACTCAATCGATGACAATGCTACTCAATACTGAATTAAGATCCATCAAGGAGGAATTGAGCAATGTTAAGGATTCCATGAATTTTATTAGCAGTCAGTACGAAGATCTATTGAGCGAGCATAAAGTTACTAAGGAGAGAATTAAAGTTCTGCAAGAGGATAACAGTGCTGTACAATCATCCATATCTGCATTAAATGGTCGCATTAACCTACTCGAGCAACATTCAAGATCCGCAAATGTTGAAATTCAGTGTATACCGGAGGGAAGAAATGAGAACCTAATGGAAATGGTTACGCAACTTGGCAAAATCATTAATTGCCCCATTTCAAACAATAATGTCATACGTTGTACGAGAATAGCGAAGGTCGACCGCTCTGGTGAGCGGCCCCGTTCGACTGTAGTCCAGTTCTCCTCTCAGAGTTTTAGAGATAATTTTCTGGCATCAACAATAAAATTTAACAAGGCACATCCTAATGATAGAGTTAACACTTCTCATCTTGGACTTGGCGGTAAAAAGATCCCTGTTTATGTAGTGGAACATCTGTCCCCTGCGATCAAGGCCCTGCATGCTGCTACGAGATCATTTGCTAAAGAAAAAGGGTATAAATACGTCTGGGTGCGGCATGGGCGAGTATTTGTCCGCAAAAATGAGAATTCCGAATGCAAATGGATTAAGGACAAAGGATTACTGGACATGTTAGTTAAGGATTAGATAAGTTAGATTAATAAAAATATTTTTGTGATTAGTTATTATATACCTTTATATTAAAATTCGAGTCTCTAAGCATTTACTATCAAAATTCTCAAGGGTTGAGAACCAAGACCATCACATTTTATCAAAACCTCTGCTGTTGTAATTACGATATCATAGTCTTAACTGAGACTTGGCTCAATGATAGAGTCTCCAGTCATGAATTGTTTGATGACAGATATGTAGTGTATAGAAGGGATAGGCAGTCAACGGGGTTTCATGCAGATTTGGAAGGAGGGGGAGTTCTGATAGCAGTTTCAAAAAAAATTGAGTCGACTAGAGTATATGAGTGGGAGACTGCGTGCGAAGACTTATGGGTAAAAATAAGTATATGTCTGTCAGGGAGAATAAGACGGTTAGCTATCAGTGCTGTCTACTTACCATCGCCCATTCGGCGCCAAATTTTGGAATGTTATATGAATAAGTACAATCAAGTATGTGAGCAGTTTGACTTCTCATTTATCGCTGGAGATTTTAACTTAAAAATGATCGATTGGAGGTTTGTTCTCGATGACAGTACACAGCAGGGTGTTGGGGGCTTAGGCAAAGATTTCATGGACTTCTGTTCCATCAATAATTTAAAACAGTATAATCGAGTTCTTAATGATAAAAGTCGTACATTGGATTTGATACTAACGGACATGGAATTTTGCTCAGTAACTAGGGCTCTCGACGTTCTTACGAAAGAGATCTCGACTCATCCGGCGCTAGACGTAAGTGTGTCAATTGAGATGACTCAAAGGTTACCTGTCAATTCCAGTGGTATTAGACTAAACTATTTCAAGGCTGATTACGAAGTAATAAATTCGCAACTGCTGGAACTAGACTGGGACTTTATATTTAGTGGTGCAGAGGATGTTAACACAATGGTTCGAAGTTTTTATAGTACAATCAGGGCTATTATAGAAAAATATGTCCCATTACTTAAACCTAAAAACAAAAAATTTCCCCCGTGGTTTAGTTTTCAACTTATTAAACTACTTAGGGAGAAAGAAAAATATAGAAAAAAATATAAACGATTCGGAAACCCTTTGGACGACATATCTTATAAACTACTCAAACAGCGTTGTGATCGACTGTCCAGACACTGTTATAGGACGTTTATCAATAGAGTTGAATATAACATTGTACGCAATCCTAGGCATTTTTGGTCTTACATAAAGTCCAAGCGTGAAGGAAAAGGTAAGTACCCATCCACAATTACGAACGGAACCGTTACTACCAATAATGTTGAAGAGGTATGTAGCTTATTTGCCCAATACTTTGCTGCTGTGTATTCAGACAGTACGAATGGAGTATCTGATGGTTGGACGGGTTGTGCAGATTTGATAAGCATTGGGAGCAGTTGCCTGTCGGTGATTCAAATATCTCGAGATGAACTTCGTAAGAGGCTAGAAGGGTTGGATGCTTCGAAGGGTGCTGGTCCTGATGGAATACCGCCAGTATTCGTCAAAGCATGTACTACTGGTCTGCTCACACCGCTCCTTCACATTTACAATAGATCCCTGGCTAGTGGAATCTTTCCAAATGAATGGAAACTGGCTAAAGTCGTCCCGGTGTACAAGTCCGATGAAGAATCGCAGGTGGCGAATTATAGACCGATATCGATTCTCTCAACGTTAGCTAAAGTGTTGGAATCGTTGATCTGTCCAGTCCTACAAAATTTTTTTAAAATCCATCTGGTCGACCAACAGCACGGTTTTGTCTCTGGAAGATCAACCGAAAGTAATTTAGTGTCATTTGTAGAGTTCTTGGCAGAATCTATTGATAGAAATTTGCAAACGGACGTGATATACACGGATTTTAGCAAAGCCTTCGATAAAGTTCCTCATTGTTTTCCTCCTTTTGAGAAAGTTAAGGTATTATGGACTGTCGGGCCCTCTGCTTCAATGGCTACGGTCATATCTGAGTGGTAGATACTTCTTTGTTGTTGTAAATGGATATCGGTCGGGCGAGTATACCATCACTTCAGGTGTCCCACAAGGGTCCCATTTGGGACCCTTTCTGTTTAATGTGTTCATCAACGATATACCGAGCATAATGTCTTTCGCTGCCCCGTTCATGTATGCTGATGATTTAAAGCTAGCTGGAGTAATAAAAACACCTGATGATACAGTGCTTCTTCAGAAGGATCTCGATAGGCTGAATCAATGGTGTAATACTAACGGGATGATTTTAAACAGTAAGAAGTGCGTACACATTAAATTTACTCGTAAATTGAATATAATTCAATCCGCATACCACATTGATGGGAATATGTTGATGGAAGTGGATACAGTGAGGGACCTGGGAGTGACAGTGGACACGAAACTAACATTTATACCACATATTGATAACATCTTTAATAGGGCGTCACGTATGTTGGGGTTTATTATAAGAAGCAGCAAAGATTTTCGCCTGCCTGACACAAAGGTATTACTTTACAATAGCCTTGTGCGTAGCATCATGGAGTATTGCAGTGTGGTATGGCGACCGCACTATGCCTGTCATTCCTTAAAACTAGAGCGCATTCAAAGAAGATTTTTATACCACCTTGCATACTCTACAGGAGTGGCTAAAAGATTTGTTGCATATCGTGATAGGCTCGAATACTTCAGGATTCCATGTCTCGATGAACGCAGGGAGCTTATGGATATTGTGTTCCTATATAGATTGTTCCGTAATGTCATGGACTCCCCGCAGTTATTGGGTAAATTTAGATTGAATGCCCCTGCACGATACCCACGAGCTGTCATCACTCCCCTTGTTGTACCAATGCGTAGGACGGTACTCGGTCAGAACTCCCCCATCCCTCGTATTTCTAGGGTATATAATCGGTGGCACCACTGTGTTGATTTGCACGCTGATTCAATAGTTAATTTTCGTAGATCTCTATGTGAGGCCATGGGAATGTCTTGCGGCCTATTTCAATACTAGAGATCACAAAGAATCTCGGGTTTTTTTTTTTTTATCTTTATCTTTTTTAAATATTTTTTTTTCTTTTTCTTAATTTTAAATCTTGTATGACAACATTCATACAATTTAATCTGAATTATACAAAAGTTCTCTTTAGATCGGTTATTGAAGTTGGCTGTTGAGTCTTGAGTGTTGCTGGTCTTGGTTAGTATTGTTTCGTGTTTTAACTGCATTCATTATAAGACTAAATTGATTTATGGTTCAAAATTGTGCATGCTGTGTTTGTCTATAAATAATTCTACAATTAGTTTTAAATTTTATGTCACTAGTTAATAAGTAAGAACATTGTAGTGATTGTTGACAAACCCATAATAAATAAATAAAAAAAAAAAAAAAAACTGTAAAGCATGTCTTCTAAGACCAGCCATATTACTTGATTCATAAAGCTGTTTTCTTCTTAGTAAAATTCTACGTTCCGTCTAGTTTTTTCCACCATCCCGCAAAAGTCTTAGTTAAAAGTAGCTAAGTCACTCCCCAAGCTGTGCCGGTAGCCGGCAGCCAATTTAACTTGCCCAAACTTGCCTGAACTCTCGAAGATAGACCGTCCTCAGGTGCGCGGTAATTAAACGAAGAAATAGTTTCTATCGTGCATTCTTTTTAAAGCAGACCGAACCTCTCTACCTTGGTTGTACAATTTCTTGGTTTTCCCACGCAACTGCTGCATTACCTTAATCTACTGCCAATTGTTTATTACCTACATAATTTCTCATCAAATCGTTAACAATAGTTTTTTAGCTATTTGGAGAGTTAAAATTGTTTTAGTACAAATCCTAACTAATATTATAAATACGAAAGTTTGTATGTTATCTCTACAAGCTTTATTTACTCAACAAAAAAATATATCTTCTTGAAATTCTGCATACATAGGTATAATTGAGATTACGAAGAAAGACATTCTGCGTCAGAGATTTCTATTAACTGACACGGAATGCAGAGGTCGTGGGTTCGATTCCCACTCGGGTGAAGAATTTTTTCCATTTCTTTATTAATATAACGGCAACAATAGTAAATCGATATTCTTTTATCATGATTTTCCCTCTCAAAGTCTACCTAATTCGTAGAATACACTTTCCAAGCTTTATAATTACTATAAATAATTCACCAAATATTTGTGAGAGAACTTAAATAAAAGCTGTAACAAACCAGGCATCCGGCTTTGTCAGCGCTCTTCCTAACGAGACTGCGTTCGCAGAAATAAATCGGTCAGATCGCTCTGCCAAATCCGCTTAGAGGAATTTAAGAAAGGCCTTTGGAATAGTTTTACCGTTTTTTTTCTTTTGCTTTTAGATTTAGTTTAGAACGTGTATTATATACAATGTTTTGTGATGATTTTGTACATAATTAAACTATTTAACTATCTATATTTAAAGATAATGATCTTTTGCATCAATTGTTTATAGTCCTTTATTAATAAACAAAATCATTTGCCTCGAGCACACCGGATGTGTATGCGTACGCGTAAGCGTAGACGTACACGTACCTCTGAGTTGTAATGTATGGAACTGTATAGGCACGGGCAGACCCAATGCGTATGCGTAGACGTAAGCATAGACGTCAAGCGGTGTGACCTGTCTTATACAGTTCCATACTTTACAACTCACCGGTACGTGCACGTCTACGTTTACGTGCACGCACACGCATCCGCCCCCTTATTACCTAACTAGCTAAAGCAAAGCGATAGCGAAAATTGTACAAAAATCGCTGATTGCTCGTCAAATTCGTATAACGTAAAAATGTCTATAAACATACATGTCGTCTTGTCCACAGATCGTATGTTAATTTCTATCATTGACTGACGGTAATTTTATATCTTGTTAAGGTTGTCATCATGAATATGCCAGTCCACCTGTACAAGCCTATACAGTCTTGATTATATTGCAGGTGTTAAGTCAGTTCGATTTAGGGACCCAAATTGAATCTTACGAGCCTGTTATCACATATATCGGATGAAGCTTTGGATCCGTACAGCTTAGAATACCATATTAATGGCACGGTAAAATTTCCCATCGAATTTGTTACCGGTGGTTGGATTTTGTATTTGTGTCTGAAAAGCAGCGGTAGGCTCACTTCTTATCACGTAAGACTTAATAAGCTAACTGGAATAAAATGGGTGTATAATTACACATTTCCGCCCATTTTCTCTGAGGGGATGGTGAACGTGACTGTTATACAATTATGTTTAACACTTTACACAGTACGTCATCAAGCTCCAATTAAACTCTTGTGACTCCCTCCCTTTCTCGCAATAGGTCCTTTCATACACATCAATTTAACAAAACGTTTGAGCCAAAATCGTTTGCTAACTCCGAAATAGCGAAAAGCTTATTACGTAAATATCGTTTGAAGTCGAAAATGGCATTGTCGACAGCCTTTTCAAAGGTAAAAATAAGCATAAACGGTGTTTATACATTCCATGATTGCTTTTGTTATACCATTTTATTCTCTGGGGCAGGATAGGGGTGCTTTATATACCTATTTTTTTTTTGTCATACGTTAAAGCCCAGTTGCAATAACTATCTAAACTGTTGTTGAGGTTGTTTTCCGTACGTATTAGCATCTCTTATTTATGTATTTTCCTGAATTGTCTAACAGCTAAAGGACCCCCATTGCTACTTTCATTGGACTCTTGCTTGCGTTTTTATCACATGCCAAAGGTAAAATCATTCACTTCAGTTTTTAAAGCCAAGTAACTAACATTCTTCATTGAGTACTAAGTGTTGGTTAGTAATTCGAATACGTTCGCGTTTACGTTTAGTGGTCAACTAATCGGACAGTGCATTGAATTCACCGCCATAATGTGACTGGTTAGCCGTGAAACATGAACGCGATCGACTTCGAATTGAAAACTCAGGAACGGGTGATATCTATAACAAATAAGTGATGCATGTCGTCCTACAAAAAAAATATTTTCTTGAAATTCTCGTAGACGAAGACGAGGTTTATATCTAGTTAGAACTATATATTTAAACTTTCTCACGGTCTCTGTCAACACAGTTAGTCGGAGTGTTTTCGATCCGTTTTTTTTTATTTCTCCAAAGAAAATTCTCGATTCGTCGTAATTCCGCGAATAAACAAACAAGGCGTGGCTGAGATTCCATTACGGGCACTAATACTGTTTGCTTAATGTCTCGGTAATGCGTTTTTTTCTGTCGTTTCGAAATCGTGATCGGTTCGCAGTCAACGCTTATGTTTGACAGACTGTAACAAAAAAAAAGTAGCAGGAGAAATAAAAATCTATAAATAAAGATTTTTACTTTTAACACAAATTTGAATTTCAATATGTTCAATCATCGCATGTTTATAGCTAGTCTAGTTTGTTAAATGATTTTAAATTTTTGTTTTATATGTAGAAGAAACATATAGAACAAAATTGTGTTGCAATAAGGCGTGTTCAATTTTAGCTTGTAGTTTGTATCTCTTGAATCAATAATTCTCTGCTATAATGGTATAGGTGTATTTACGAGTACTATGCATTTCGCTTAACATACTAACCCATCTTTCTCGTTACCTTTGATTTCTAATCCTTTTAAAGTTTCCGAGAAATCTTAATAACTGTAAAATCATAATAAAAGTTAAAATAGGCTCACTAATTTTATAAGAAGAGCCTTAAAATATCTATACAGCACCCGTATGATAAATTTGGTGAGACCGAGATGTCTCACTTTTAAACGTCAAACTCACAGACCTATTAATAACTAGTGGACGCCCGCAACTCCGTCCGCGTGGACTACAGAAAAAACAAAATGTCGAAATTATCCGGGATAAAAACACTTTCCCGGGATAAAAAGTAGCCTATATGTTAAGTGGGACCTGTCACAATATATTCCTGAAAACTGCATCGAAATCGGTTCAGCGGTTTCTGAGATTAGCGTGCACAAACGCACAGACAAACCTAAAAAACAGACAAAAATTCCAAAAGTCATTATTTTTGGGTACTATTGCGTTGATAAAGGTCTCTTATAACATTTTTTCTCATATATCTTCCATGTACAGCGATCCGTTACATTTTTATTATATGTATAGATAAATATTAGATAAACGAAGTGTATGTACTTTGCATGTAAGAAATAGACTTAAGAATTAGAATAGACACTCGTTCTCGAGCCTGGACTGAATGAATTAGGGCTGATAAACATGGTTTGCAATTCCTTGTTACACACCAAATTGAAACACTTGCCTTGTCTAGTTGTTACTAAGCTCTGTGGATTTGACGTTTAAAAGTGAGACATCTCGCTCTCACTAAATTCATCATACGGGTGCAGGTCTCTAAAATAATTACGCATAGTAAGTTGGACGTGGAGTTGAAATAGAAGAGGGCTGTTACCAACCGCACGCGCCGCAAACGCTCCTCGCGGCCGGCTGCACCATTTCACGCAACTCTAGTTTAATATTCTTGTCTATTCCATTTAATCGCTGTTATAAGTTGTTAGAGTGTTTGATAGATTTTATTCAACAACTAGTGGACGCCTGCGACTCCGTCCGCGTGGACTGCAGAAAAAAAAAACAAAATGTCGAAATTATCCGGGATAAAATTATTATCCCGGGATAAAAAGTAGCCCATATGTTAAGTGGTACCTGTAGCAATATATTCCTGAAAACTGCATCGAAATCGGTCTAGCCGTTTCTGAGATTAGCGTGCACAAACATCGATCCGTTACAATTTTATTATATTTATAGATTCCTTTTCCATGATTGGTGCTTATTAAAGGTGTTTAATAAAAATTTACAGATAGCTACCTATATACGCATTTGGCATACCTAATATTTTGTTTATTCTATCTCTATACTTTAATTAACAAGTGACATTGTCGTGGTACATAATGATATATTTTTTATAATATATAATTTCATTTCACATTACGTTACGATGCGTAGGTTTATGACAGCTTCTAGCCTTTAAAAAATATTTTAGAATAGTGGAACCATTAGATATTTGATGCAAGATTAATCACTAGTTATAGGTTTCCACGTATTAAGCAGGAACATAATGTCACCAAATTAGTAGACCCAAACTTCCAGCTGTTCAGCGACGTCCTCAAACCACGGTCGTGTGTACGAGACTCACGAGTCTGTAGTTAAGCTGAATTCATTTAACCGCTAACTGGAGTTGGTGAAAGTTGTCCTAAAATGTTATTGAAATAAAGCGGGAGATATTAGCGCATCTACAGTGGCGCCCCCTCAAGTTTTGAGACCTTTAGGATTACCAACTTTACGGTTAGTTCGGTAGTTTTGTTACGGTTCTTGAGTTCCGTTAGCTTCGTTTTTGTATGAGATTAGTTTTGTTATGATTGAATTTTGGTGATCATTTCTTTGTATTGGCAAATACGAAGTTAGAAAGTTTGGTACAAGGTAGATATAATACAATTTTTTCTTGTGAAATACCCAGTTATCTAATAAGATTACCTGTACTGATTCGGGGTATTAGAACATATTAGATGCATCTCCTTCCGTATACGTCGTAAGAGTCGACTAAGGAACTTGGCGGCTTTTCATCAGGCGATTGCCTAAGGCCTGAGTGAGGCTACATTTATCCTTAGAGCCTCGTTTAGCATAGCGAGGGCATCGGACCTGTAAGGATCTTCCTCATGATCCTGAAGCTAGAACTACCCTATTTCAGGAACACATCCGTGTAATATAATGTATTCTATAAGAGTGCATATTTACATACGTACATATATAATCACGCCTTTATCCCTTACGGGGTAGGCAGAACACCAAGGGCCGATAGAACCACATGGTGCCACTTCTGACCAATTTTGAGGGTATAGTTGAGATGTACAAGTTCGGTTAGTAGTGACAGGTGGTCAGCCCATCCTACAAAACACTAAGACCCTCTTGTCCCTCTACTGACTTATACAGTATGCCTGAGAAGAGAAGCAGCTGTAGTATTATATGCTTTTTTTACTCCCAAAGCAGCATAGAAGTAATAGTGCATATTTGAAGTGTATAAACCGAGATAACTGTTCATTTGGTATTAACAGATCTTGGTTTTACAGTCATCATCAGCCTATTGCAGTCCACTGCTGGACGTAGGCCTCCCTCATGGCACGCCACAAGGCTACTGCCACAGGGGGGTTTTGCCCATAGTCACCACGCTGGGCAGGCGGGTTGGTGACCGCAGTGTGATTTTCGGACTATGTTGTCAGTACGGGAGGCGCTGCTGCCCACCTCCCGGAAACCCTGAATCCCATGGGCAGACAGGGGTGGTACAAACTCTATTCAGCCGGCACCACGCGGCAATACAATACACGCGGTTTTACAGTAACTACCAATAAATATATTTTTTTCTATTGCAGGGTCGCAACTATGACAACTATCAGCAGGCTACACGGTCGCGGACAAGGGTAAGTGCTAGTTAGAAATTATTTTCTTTATTCATTCACTAAACTAACCTATACTTTAGATTTATCCGAAATGTTACATCATCTGAAAACATTGAGATATATTCAGGCGAAGTATTTAAAAAAATCTACTTCTACAGGTACAGGTTTTACACACTTTTTTAATAGCATAAACTATCACTAAAATCTGAATTCAAAATAATTTTTTCGCTTCAGAAGCTAACTAAAAATAAACAGGTGGTAATAATATGCGCGGGGTTTGTGACCGAATAATAATATGTAGATAATAATTTTAATTCCTTTCACAAAAGGAACTTAAAGAACACAGTATTGAACACGAAACTTCAAAAACAAATTAGCGTTCATACACTAAGATTGAGTGCGTAACATCTACCTGTCTCCCTTTACGAGACAGGACCTGAAGCACCCTCTAGGCGCTTTTCTACTAGACGACACGACAAGAACACGACCACGACATTTTATCACCTAGGAATCGTGTTGTGATCATGTCGTCTGATGGAAGAACTATGTAATACATTTTTGCTTCCAAAAAGCCGTGGTCGTGCCGTGGTCGTGTCGTTGTCGTATCGTGGCCGTGTTGTCTAGTAGAAAAACGCCCTTTAGGAACCTGAGAAATTTATTACGTAACATTTGCCGCACGTACCTCTATGATACGACTGCCGGTGATACCGGTGGAATTATGAGACGTTGATGTATCTGTCTTGATGTGCCTTAGCACTTTGTTGCTTGAAATAGCTTTGTTCTTCTATGGTTTAGTTAGTACTAAACCTGACTTCGTATGTGTGAACTAAAAAGTAGGGAATACAACGGAATAATACGGAAAAATAATGCCATACACCGTTAACAGTTAGGATTCAACATTTTGCAAATTAAACATTGTGGTCCTGAAGGATATTATGGCCTGTATGTTGAGGTGTCTGTTACGACGAAGAGTGGGTAAACCTGGGTTAGGTTAAGTTTGGTTAGATCTAAGACTAGTGGACGCCCAGACGCCGATGACTGCGCCTGCGAAAACTATAGAATTCCTGTTATTTTCCGTAGGAATTTAGCTCTTTAGGTAATTTAGTTGAGCTTTACATCATAAAGAAATAAATATTTTCACACTTCCCAACACATTAACTTGGTAACAACAAACAAAAAAATGCGATGGTCCAAATGTTTTGTTTCTAACTTCAGTACTTTGGCCTCGGTATTGATAAATCTGTCAGGAAATCTTACTTTGTATAATATACAAGTGGAAGCATACGACTTCGTCTGCGCTAACTTTAGACTTTCCTTTTTCCCATTTCCGTGGCAATTTCGTGAAATTATTTCTTTCGGATATAGAACGTATCCAACAAGTTTCAGGTCTCCTGTACAGTGGCGGCTGTACCTTAAGTGCGCTCGTGCGCTGAACCACCAATTCAAAAGATTAAAAAAATACAAAATATTACTTCATCTTTATTTTTAAATTACCATTTTAATATTTATTTAAACGTACAAAAACGTATAAAAAATTAAATTTACAATTATGGTGAAACAGTTTGAGCGCTATACTAAACTATTAAGACTTATTTTCCCCTAAAGACAAATTCTCGTGCGCTTCGGCCAGTGCACGAGGACTGCTAATATAACTTGCATGAGATACGAGTGAATACGCCTGACGCGTGAAACAAAAGATTGTTCATAGAAATGTACCGAGTAATGAGTCGGCTCTCGAGCGCCGCACGTGCGAACCGAAGATTGCCGAGAGCACCCGATGATTGACGAATGGGCCGGACGACATGGGCGCGAGACAACGGCAGCTATGCTATGATTGACATTTCGTTTTCAGAATAGTTTCACTGTAGGTATGTGTGACGCGTTAATTAGTGTTTGATTATATGTATTACTGTATTTGTTTTTAGTTTTTGTTTCGATACTTCGATAATAAAACTTTTATTCTATACTGTGTGTGTGTGGTGTTAGTGAAAATGAGCATAAACATTGATTATATTAAAGAAAATAACAGAACTTTTGAAAATAAAGTGAACATAAAATTGGCCGGACCGCCACGGCCCTTTTTATTAAATTTAAAACAAGAGTGCAAATCTAGAAATAAAGCATTTACGCGAAGTTTTAAAAGTGAAATGTATATAGAAAGAAATGGTTGTGTGGATGTGAGCGTCTTAATGCATTCTTTTGTTTTCCTTGCATTATTTTTGGCTGAGAATCGATTTGGACAGAAAATGGAATCAAGGATTTGACGCATTTGAGTGAAAAAATAAAAAAACATGATTCTTCGCAAGTACACCTACAAAATGTAATGAGTTTGTCTGTGTTAGGCACTGTCGACATTCGTAATCAGCTAGATTTTGTGTATAGAAGCAATATCCAAAAGTATAATGAACAAGTTGATAAAAATAGGTATATTTTATCACGTCTTATCGATTATGTCAAGTTTTGTGGTGCATTTGAGTTCGCTTTGCGAGGTCACGATGAAACTATTGAGTCTAGTAATGCTGGGGTGTTTCGTGCATTAATAGACTTTGTATCAGAGTTGGATATAATCATGAAGGAGCATCTCACGTCGTAAAGTGCACCACCAGTTCGATAACCCACCAGCCGCCACTGGTCCTGAACACACATTAGGTAGTTTAATAACTAATTTGTTCTAATTTTAGTCTTCTATAACCATCACTAAGTGGAGTGTTTCATAAGTCCTACGCCTCCAGTTCCCTCCTCCTCATTCCTGAGGTATTTATCCTCTTCCGTACTCGAATCCGCCAATTAATTTCTACATTATCTTTAATTTACTCACAGAAATAGCTTCTACAAAGGTTTCTACGACTTGTATGACCTTTATGCTAAAAATAGATATGTTGGAACCACATCACGTAATTAAACTAGATGTACAAATCCACGGCGGAAAGGAAAAAAGTCTTAACCACCAATATGATACATTTATTTGATGGACCATTCGATGGAGAATAAAATATATCTCGAAGATATTCTACTATTTCCATAGCATTTCACTTTATATACTAGTTCTTCTGTTGTTGCACCTGTATAATTTATTTAGCGATGATAGCCCAGTGGTTATAAGACGTGCACCTTCCAAGCGGGAGGCGTAAGTTCGATCACAGTCACGGGCCTGTACCGATAAATTTATTACATGTACAGATTTTAATGTTGCAAAATTGTCACTTAGCTCGTGCCTCGGAAAGCAGGTAAAACCGTTGGTCCTGCGCCTGATCTGTCTCCAGTCGTGTCGGCTTTTCGTCCCATTGGACTATGAGAGTAACGGAATAGAGAGTGCATCTGTGTTTGCGCGCACACTTGTGCAGTATAATATCTCCTGCGTACCTGGCCAATCTCCGTAGAGATTGGTCGCCTTGGCCGATATACGGTCGGAGATTAACATAATTTATTTTCAAGAAAACTGACGCTTTAGCATTTTGTCATATCAACTGTCGAAAACAATCACGGTGATTATATACCATTTTGATCAAACTCCGAATTATAAGCTCATGTTATCCAAAAATAGTCGTGTAAAAGTGGAGAGGGGAGCGTAATATAACACGTCGCACGTCGCAGCATGTTGCAGAGCAAATTGGCCCCCTGCCGCCTTAATTACAAGCCCGCTCATATGATTACAAGGCACAGATAATGTATGGAAAAATTTATGACGGGAACGCGCGGGCTTTTCCTCGTTAGTACGGAGAATTTACGGTCTAAATGAACCGGAGTTTTTGGTTACGGAATAGTTTGGAAACAGTAGAAATAATTTTAAAATCTGCATAAATACAGGGTGTGAGTGACAGCCAGGTAAATAAGTACTAAAATGCTAAGCAATGAAAAATGTTGAGTTAT
This sequence comes from Carposina sasakii, assembly GCA_014607495.2. Classification (NCBI taxonomy): domain Eukaryota; kingdom Metazoa; phylum Arthropoda; class Insecta; order Lepidoptera; family Carposinidae; genus Carposina; species Carposina sasakii. Next base: position 14,666,277 of record CP053152.1, on the reverse strand, counting down.
ACGACAGTATTTTTTATTGCAAGAAATGCATTTTAAATTGATTTATATGTAATGTTTGTTTCCCGTGCCAAACACATAGGTTGATTACTTTTTTTATCCACTTTAAAAAATATTTTAAATATAAGGCACTATCTTAAGACTATTTAAATGAACTACACCATTTTGGTCCTGAAAAATAAAATAAATGTGTAAATATCAGAGTTATGTTCAGAATCATGGTGTGAAGTCTGTGTCTGAAGTCAACATATCAACATTATTCATACGTTGCCACGTTGTTTATTAAAACCAAGAGCAACATAATTTAGTTTTATCAACAAAACTCAATTAGGTACATTATATCTGTCTTATTCATTAAAAAGTTACTGAAGGTTTATAAGCTCGTAATAGGGAAATCCTCCAAAAACATTATTTATAAAAATTCAATAGCGCTAAAACACTCAGTAAGCCTATAATAACGACATCAAAATTTATTGAAGGCTGAACCCCACTATATACCTCACAAATGTCCGACTTTAAGCAACTGCTGCTGATCTGATTGACGCAATTTGACGTTTCAATTTATGGTTATTTGAAGTGAAGTGACTACCTGCGCCAAATATATTTTTCATTGCTAGTTTTGCTAGTTATTATAAAAGTTTCTTATTTCTTTGTGTTTTTAAATGCAAGCTCTGCAAGCCATCGCTGCCATTGATCTAAAAGAAAATGTTCCACATCGTCGTCGAAAGCCCTACCAAAACAGATCAGTTTGGAGTTCGTCTTCAGGAGATTCGGCATAACGCCTGGAGTCATATCTTTTTATACCCATTTTAAGACCACAAAATATACGTAAAGAATGTTATAACAGTGTACATATTTCCACATTGAAGTGTGTTGAAAGTTGTTTTGGTGTGGGGAATCAACGTTCTCAAATTATGTTGAATAGCCTCCTAGTTTACATGCAAAAGGTGAAACCATAACGTAAAAAGAAGTACTTTTTTATACGTTCATGGGTGAAACCAATGATTGTAGCTCTTACCGTGTTGAACAATCAATGAAGTCAGAGGAAGAGGCCCTAACAATGCTTATCTACGGGCATTTATTAATAGATATTTTAACTATGTAATGTGTATATTATTTATTATCATAAATATATCTTAATAAAATACATTATATTAATCCATTTTAATTCTCCTGCACCTCCTCAGTCTTGTTCTGAAATTAATACATTCTTATCTGCTCATGCTGCGAGATATCTGGGGTTGGTACGCGTATCAGTGTTTCTGTTTTCTATTACAGAAATCCTCTCTTTTACCAAATCCATCAACAGATGCTATGGAAATTGAACTATAAAGGTGGAGCATAATATCAACAAAAATAGCACCATATTATTGTATTGTGTACGCCTTTTAAAATATTATGTCGGATGACGTACATTTTAATTTTGACACTGTTTTGACAACTATATGCCATACTTTTTTTAAAGCTTGGTTTTGGCGTGGAAACACGAGTTTTTTATCTGTCGACTGCATTGTCGAGCCCAAAACGACAACATAATAAAGCTAATGTGAAACTTAGCTATTAGAGGTTTATGGAACGTTTATGAATACAGAATTTTATTGTATGATTATTAGCACTACTAAGCGTTTTAACTAATGAGTGTTATAAACCTATAATAAGGAATTTTTATGAATAAGACTGTAGTCTCTATGTTCTGCCCGAAGACATACAAATCCTATTACCTAATACAATTACCATAACCTAGTCATAAGACAACAACATTACTAGATATATACCTACTAACAAACAATATCGTAACAATAAATAAAGCAGCTCGCACACTTCTCCAAAGTTCTGAAGCTGTAAAGGTACAAACTCATTATACTGAAAGACAAGTTTCATTATAATAGGGCGGATGTAAAGTTCCCGTTATTAATTACACCTGCTGACAATTTGTGTGAGTTGTCCCGATTATGAAATGGCTGATTGGGGACTCGTAATGAGTATGTTTTCTGACGATATAATAATATGATGTGATTTTGCAATCATGTTACTTTTTTCATATAGATAGCTCATACGAGATTGGTCCATTCGATCCAAGTATAATAATGAACCGGTGAAAATGAAGTGCTGGTAAAAGTATTTTAAATTAATAACTCCAGATATTGGGTGAGTTTTTTCTCGTATGAGTCTATTAAGGCCACTTGTATACTACAAACAGGGGGCCAATTCTCGAAAAGTTTCGAGTTGAAACGAAGCCGAAACGGAACCGTTGAAGACGCTCAGAACAAAGCAATAATATATAATATATATAATAATATATAATATAATAATATACCTTATTACTCAAGCGGTAAGTATATATAAGTATATATATAAATGAATTTGAAATTACAATTTTTCTGTATATGTAAAAAAACATCACGGTATTTACTACATAGGTAGGTACAACATTACTTAATATCTGTGTATAAAGTCGATTCAAACAAGTGATAGTATCTCTGACCTACCCTAAACAAGCTAAGACAATCTCACCAATCTCACAGCGCCGTTCAATATCAACGAAATCCACTATCCAATCAGAAGTTCCGAGCACCTAATCTCATTGGTAGCCGTATTGCTGATACAATAGACCGTAAAATAAGCTATTCTGAATCTTGTTAGCTTGATTTAAGATTCACGATGCTATCTCTCGATTTACGCCATTGATCGTAAGATGCGTTCGGTTTTAGATGAGATTCGAAGCGCGATGCATGCAAATTCCAGATGAACAACAGTTGCTATTGTGTCTGTGTGTTGTAGTTAAGAATCAGATGTAGTTGGGTTTAATTCTATTGTACTGGTACATATCACAGGTTTTGTCAGTGTAAACATAGAACACACACTATCTAGAAACGAATATTATTTATAATATTTTAAAACAGGGGTTCCCAAACTTTGTTCCTCATAGACCCCTTTCAAGAGTTAACTCATTCTGGTGGACCCCCTGCAGGCCTACACCACATACAAATTAATTGTGAAACCCCATTTTTTCACGCCAACGTAGACCCCCATGGAGTCTCCTGTAGACCCCTGGGGGTCCATCTGGACCACTTTGGGAACCACTGTTTTAAAACCGACTAGACGATAGAAATGACAGAATGCTTTTATTCTAACTATACTATACACCAACGCTCCTGGCACACGCAGTCATAGAACGTTATATGACAGCGCGTGCTAGAAGCGTTGGCATAAAGTATAGTAACATAATTATCCTACATAGGTAAGGCGGTGATAGTCCAGTAGTTAAGACGTGCACCTTCCAAGCGGGATGTGTAAGTTCGATCCCAGTCACGGGCAAGGGCGGATCCAGCTTTGGCGTCAGGAGGGGGTCACATAGTCGTGGTCAAGTCAAGAACTTATAATTTGATTTTGATAACAATAAATACAAGTAAAAAGTAGGTATTTTATTAATGTACTTAAAAAAAATATTCTTTACTTGAAAAACTTAACATATAACTTGTACATAAACACGTACATATTGCCATCTTCTCTTGAACATCCAGAGAAGCACTATCACGCACGGAATGAGGCAGCCGAATTTATATTCCATAACCGTGGTGAATGATTTGTCATAACAGATAGAGATATGTCGAGGGGTATGACGCAAAACTCCACAAAGGTGGTACGACAAGGGTTTCTAACAGAGTCTAGCTAGACCGGCCCCCTGAATACGTAAAAGCAATAGCAAAGCCGAAGCAAAGCGATAGCAAAAATTGTACAATATTCGCCTTGAAATGTCAAAGTTCCTTTGTAATTCATTTTACGTAATACGAATTTGACAAGCAATGAGCGATTTTTGTACAATATTCGCTATCGCTTTGCGTTTGCTAGTTAGGTAGGTAATAAGGGGGCAGGGCGGCCAGCAAATAAATCACGGGAATACAGTTTGGTATCTGGAATTATACGAAATTTGGTCGCATTATACATTAAAGTTATTTATGTACAACTAGCTGTTGCCCGCGACTCCGTCCACGTGGACTGCAGAAAAAACAGTATGTGTTAATCCAGGGTGTCAGCTAACTCCATACAAAATTTTATTAAAATCGCTCCATCCCTTTGTAGACATAAAAAAGTAAGAAACATACACATGTAATAAGTAGTCGCCGGCACTGAATGTGTTAAAAAATGTACAAAGAAAATATTATAGCGCGAGCGGAGCGAACGCGATATTTTTAGGGGTTTTTTCGCACACTGTTGCCATTTATTTCTCGATAATGCATGCTCTATCGAGAATTTGTGACGATCGCTAATGCATCATGGTAATGCTGATGCAGGTGAAGCAAACGATAATTATTAGCCATTTTCTACTGTTGAAGCTTCGATTATTTCTTTGTAAAAAATAGCATTTTTACTATTATATTTTATTATTCTCACACATGAATTTTGTGTTAGGCCAGAAGCCCCGTATCATTGTTAGGTAGGTATGGCTGATGCGGCACAGTTACGTTCCTAATACATAGAGCAGGATGCACGGAGCAGGGCGGCTACATTCGGTCCACCAAATTTTTTGCCATTTTATAAATGGCGTAATTGCAAAACATTTTATTATATCAAGTTAATCAGATTTCCCCTGACATAAAAAGTGTCCGGGTTTTATAGATGGCAGCCTTCTGCGGGCGTCACATCTAAGTTTATCCTACTAGAAACAACTTCGAGAAAAGCAAGAGACGAACTCACGTTCCATTTCATGGCGTATGCGTTTGTATCGTATTATACGAAATGATCAAGGATACAATATACTGTCTGATTATACATATTTTGTATCCAATTATACGATCTTGCAGCCCTGAACTAGACGTTACGTTTTTTTAATAAAATTTTTTGTTTGCCATCATACAAAGTCCACTGTTGGACATAGGCTTTCCCCAACAACCTCCACTCCGACCGGTCGGAAGCAGCCTGCATCCAACCGATGCCCGCGACCTTGGCCAGGTCATCCGTCCACCTCGCGGGTGGCCTTTCCAAGCTGCGCTTGCCGATACGTGGTATCCAATCTAACTTTCCGACTCCATCGGCCATCAGTTCTTCGAGCTATGTGCTCATTGCCACTTCAGCTTGCTGGACCGTTGAGCTATGTCGGTGATCTTTGTACAAAGTTATTACATTATATTAAATTAATTAAATATTGAAGGTACCTATGTAGTTACATAAAATCTGTACAGTGACAAAATATATAAATAAAATTATCATGTTCAATTAGTGGTCCACCTAAGTCCTAGAACCAGCTCAGGGGGGGGGTCATGACCCCCATGACCCCCCCCCTGGATCCGCCGTTGGTCACGGGCCTGTACCAATGAATTTATTTCATGCACAGATTTTAATGTTGTAAAATTGTCACTTAGCTCGTGCCTCGGAAAGCATACAAAACCGTTGGTCCTGCGCCTGATCTCTCTCCGGTCGTGTCGGCTTTCCGTCCCATCGGACTATGAGAGTGACGGAATAAAGAGTGCATCTTTGCACACACACTTGTGCACTATAATATCTCCTGCGTACATGGCCAATCTCCGTAGAGATTGGTCGCCTTGGCCGAAATACGGTCGGAGATCATCATATAGGTCTTTAAAGACCCAGCGGTGTTCCCAAAAAGTGGTAGCGGGGACTGCATGATCATAAAGGATATCCCACAGCAACGCATAGCCTAGTGGGGACAGATATAAATAATCAGTGACAAGTTGCTAGCTTATCGCCTGAGAAATTGCCCGAGTTCCTTAGTCGACTCTAAATATTTACGGAAATAAAATGCATCTGATGTATTCTTGTGACGCCCCGTATCAGCACAGGAACACACGTGATTATATTATTTAACTATATACCATCATCATCGGCCAATAACAGTCCACTGCTGGACGTAGGCCTCCCCCAGGGCTCGCCACAAGACTGCCATGATAGGCAAATGCCCATAGTCACCACGCTGGGCAGGCGGGTTGGTGACCGCAGTTTGTTTTTTGGACGATGTTGTCAACACGGGAGGCGCTGCTGCCCACCTCCCGGAAACCCTTAATCGCCGACATGGGGTGGTACGAATTCTACTCTGCCGGCACCACGCGGCTAACTATATTACCATACCATACAAAAATGATATAAGGCACAAAAAAGTCGGCTGATATGACGTTTGCTCTGGTCCATTTAAATAACAACTAATGGCACTTTAAATTACCATGATCTGTCGCGATCGGGCAATGCCAAATTAGTACTGAAACACTTTTCAGAAGTACTGTTTGATACACCTTCTTACGTCTCGTCAGAGAACGAGTAGTTGAGAAGTCAAATCGAAGCTCCACCCATACAGAAAGTAGGTATACCTCGGGGGAAACGAGTTACTTTGAACCTTAATTACAACCTGCTACGTGATCAAGGAGTGAGGTCAAACACAAGGATCTTGTAATACTAACTGGACTGTGCACGGCAGTTATTTGACATTAGACTGCATAGCCCTAATTTCTTTCCCAACGGGTGATATATGTGAGTGGGAAAAGAACAAAAAGATCTACCGGGATAGGGCTACCACTCATTCCCACCGCTGCAACTCCTATAAGTCAGGATCAATCTTGAAAAATAATGCAAATAAAGGAAGGAAAAATTCCGGGGGATCTACCAAGCGACTATAAAGTATTAAACTAACAGAAACAGAGATTGTGAAGTATAAAGATATACTTAATATTAAATCAAGCACTGACAAAATTTTAAACAATTTTCGAAAGACCGTGGGATTTTTTTTCTTCCTCCAGTTTTTTCATACTTTCTTGGTCAAACCTCTTCGCTGTTATTATTTTTCCCTTATCGTAATGTTCTTTCGGTAAAAGGAAATGTAATCATACATCGATGTATGAATGATTCCCGTAAGCTCGCTTCTTTGCCAATAATGATATTGGAAAACGATATCCCGGTGAATCTTTTGGTTTATTTGATGTAAGAAAAATAATTTTATTAGCAAAAGAACTTCTATGGCTGTGGGGGAATAGAACTACTTTTAAGGCACGTTCTTATTCCCGTTGGTCCTGCGCCTGATCTCTCTCCGGTCGTGTCGGCTTTCCATCCCATCGGAATAGTGTTTGCGCACAAACTTGTGCACTATAATATCTCCAGTGGCGTAGCTAGGTAACTAGGGCCCTGGGGCAAAAAAAAATGGGGCCCCACTGCTATTTCAACTAATTAGATTTTGAGCAAAACATGCTCACTTCCTATCTTCTTCGTTTGCTATCTTCTCTTTAGTGCACGTGACTAGTCATTACCAAGAATTTTTGAAGTTTACGTGCCCCATAATTGAAAACTGAAAGAAATTTAATAGAAGCGCGAATTTTTTTCTAGTATTTACCATATAACTCAAGTTGTCTATTACTTTTTGAATATTCAAGCTCTGCCCAGGAATTAACAGGTAAGGATTCGAGGGCCCCCTAAGCTTGATGGCCCCGGTACACTGCCCCGCCTAGGCCCTAGGTAGCTACGCCACTGAATATTTCCTGCGTACCTAGCCAATCTCCGTAGAGATTGGTCGCCTTGGCCGAAATACGGTCGGAGATCATCATAATAAATATTAATGTACCTACTGTATAAACTATATGGTTCATTATGTAACTTAAAAAAAAAGAACTAAATAATCTTTTGCGCATGTATTTTTTGGTACGTTTTAAAATAAAATTGTAATAATCTCCTTTTGAAGGGAAATCCCTTAATCCCCCTACAAGGGCTCGGCTTAACTTTTGTTCCCTGGGACAGTGTAACATGAACGCTACATTGCCATTTCCTCATTCGGTACGTTACCCTGATTTTGTCCACCTTGATTTTATTCATATGTACCTAGTACCTACATATAAATATTTATAATATATTAACGAAATGCAACCAATTTGAGAACCTATCCGCTCTTTCGTCTAGCTTTTAAAAAGCATCCTAATACCTAACATAGTTTAAAAGGAGATAAACAACTTTAGAAACTGACCGGTCGTTCAGCTGGTAACACTATTTAGATAAGCCCAGTTAAGCTGGACCCTAGCTGACCGCACTAAAATGCTAGATTTACATGTCCCAACTTTACAAGTTCGTCAACACAGACTAAAGGAGTCTGCCCACTGATCGTACCATAGCAAGACCGTAATAGGAACGTGTCTGGTACGTAGTGTTTTATGCCGAACGTACCAGCAATGTCAATAAACCTCGAAGAGTATTCGTAGGCGTTCCATGCATTATACGTTCAAGTACGCTACGTGCATGACGACGGAATCTTTCAGTGGGCATCGTTCCATATGTTTTTTTTTATTCTACGTGCATTAAAAGCTAGGTATTTGACACAATTCAAATCATTTATTTCATGTGATTATAAAATATATTTTCATCTTTGAACAATGTGCTAAGGGATTCAGCTTTGTTTGTCGAGATTTGGCTAGTGTATAGCTATCGGGATGAAAAATAACGTTTCCAATATTTAGAAAAGAGATGGTAAAATTCGTCATCCGAGTAATTGACCCGGTAGCTCAGTGCTTAGAGCGCTAGCACGGTACACTCGGGTGAGGAATTTTTTCCATTTCTTTATTAATAATTTTATAAAATATATTTTGTTAGTAATTTCCCGTGCTTCACTAGAATACAATCGAATTTCTTAATCTAATTGTTTGTCTTGTATCATTGTTGCTATTGTATCTGTGTGTGTGTTCTCAATAAAAACCCATTCTATTTTATAATTATGGTCATGGTCTGGTAGGATCAGTGGGCACACTCCTTTACTCGTACAGCCAGAGTCCGGGGTGATAAAAGACAGGGAACATCATTACATGCTACATTACACGATGGGCGACCCGTTTAATGGAGCTCGGACGTTTGGGACCATTCCGATGGTATGTCTAGTAATTGTAATTGACATGGGCTAGGTATAAACAAGTTATGTTTTTGCCGGGCGGAATCTAATGGAGCAGGCTGCAAACTCTTGGGAATACTGAGGCTGATGAACTTGAATATCTACAAGATTGGCGCAATTAGTCGAAGTGGTTTTTGCGTATTCGTAAATCTGACTGGTAAATATGGTCTTATATTTCATAACTAAAATAATATGAATTGTTCTATAATAAAATTATATTCTTGTTATGTTGTTCATACATGCATATAATCACGCCTTTATCCCTTACGGGGTAGGCAGAGCACCAAGGGCCGATGGGACCACATGGTGCCACTTCTGACCAATTTTGAGGGTATAGTTGAGATGTACAAGTTCGGTTAGTAGTGACAGGTGGGTCAGCCTATCGCCTACAAAACACCAAGACCCTCTTGTCCCTCTACTGACTTATGTACAGTATGCCCGGGAAGAGAAGCAGCTGTAGTTTATACGGTTTTTTTCACTCCCAGAGCAGCATAGAAGTTCCAGAGCAGCATAGAAGTTTATGTTGTTCGAAGCCTTTATATGTCGTTTTGTTTATCTTGATTGTATTTTGTTCAATTTTCCATATAAAAATAAAATATATACTTACTTATATTTTAGGTACATACAGGCGACACTTCCAAGGGTTTAGCAGTTTTATTATAAAAAATATCCTTTCTATTGACAATTGCAATACTTAGCTTTTCCTAATTCTTAATATGCCCGTCTTTTAATGTTACAACTGCTGAATACCTCGATATTTGGCCGATACTTCGTTTATCGTCACTTCAGAGTAGACCTCCCGGTTCTTCCCTATTAACGCCATGTTTACGTCAAAACGTAACTTCGATGGCAGATGGGGCGAGGTTCTACTCAAACAAAATGCAATAAAAGGGGCGAAAAACTATGAAAAAGCCCACTATCAAGAACCTATCCATAAAATTCGAGACTCGTAATCACAATGTTTACCTATATTTTTCTAGATAGTATGAAAAATTTCAAAACAAGTCAGTACATCCATACAATCTTAAAAAATAAACGTGTGATTTTTAGTCTAAAGTTTTCCAGATAGGTTCTCTATAAGGGTTTATTTTTATAAATTTTCGCTTAAGATACCTGTTTTGTTACACCCTATATAAAACCAGTGTTCTCACTATGATAAATATGGCACACGTAGATATATTATAATAATAGGCATTATTATTTACGAGTTCAGAGAGCGCGTGATGAAGCGTCGATTGACCCCGACGTGTCATCACGACCGGTGATAGATCACTGGTTATGTACCGATTGCAAAATAGGCTGATTGTTACCCTGTTCTTACAAAAGAATTTAAACACTGTTAAAGCCGTTATTTCTTATATTTTACTTATATTTCTTATATATTACTGAAATATGAAATTTTATAATATTATTAACAGTGTCTAATTTTAGATGTGGTTTGTAATAACTTATTTGATTGGCTTTATTCAAATTGCACGTTTACAAAAATCAATGCATTGCAGAAGTAAACAGATTTCATGTAAACTAATATACCTATATATAGACAATTACAATATAGCTAGCTGGAAAGTAGGTACTTTCAAACAGTTACGTTACATCTGACACCTAATACAATTGAATATTAAATAACCTGGCCAAGGTCGCGGGCGTCGGTTGGATGCAGGCTGCTGGAGGTTGTTGGGGGAGGCCTATGTCCAGCAGTGGACTTCTCAGGGCTGTATATGATGTGATGATGATGCTGTTCTAGCTAAAGCTTGATTGATGATTAAATTGAGTCTTTAGGTTTATTTCTGACTAAGATAAATTTCTACGTGGGTAGAGTTAAAAAATTTCATTTATATCTATAGTCAATTGGAAAATCTAGTTATTTATTCATGTATGCTGAAATTCTCCGAATCCTAACTAAAATTATCAATACGAAGGTTAGTCTGCTTGTTTGTTTATTACCTCTTCATACTGTATTTACTCAGACAGTCTTCTCAAAATTTTCCATACATACATTCTGTAGTCCACGCAGAATGATGTCGCGGGTCACAGCTGGCTCTCTGTAATTAAAAAAAAAATCTTGTGTCCATAGCAACTTGAAGCTACCACCACAAAATGTGTAATCAACTGAAAGTGACCCACCAAGATCACCGCGTCTGATTCACTTCTGCTGACGCTACCGAGACGTATATAGCCGTCGGCGAAAGAATCCCATTATCATCTGTCTTAGCAAATATTATTGTTTATCTATCTTTCCCTGGACAAGGGGGTGGGGGGAGGTCGAGTCCACACCATTCCATGTCATGTGGAAATCTTGTGGTTACATCGTTTATCAGAAAATTTTACTGGACTGTACTTATTCCTCTAATATAACACCAAATACTCTGCATGAAAACATGTATGTGACTTTCCGTCTGTCTAGTTAATTTATGCTTTAGAATATGTTTGTACCTACCCGGCCCATTATGTTAAAGTCACTATAAACTCTATGCAACCATCAAATGTAGTCAATTTGTGTTATAGACGATCCAAGACCAACTCAGTGGCAGCACTAGAACAAAATTTACAGTTTTCAAAAAGTAACTACATATAATACTCGTACCGTTTAAAATTTCGTTTCATGAGAAAAATTTGGTAAAAACGCCGTAAAAATTATCATCTCATCAACCTTAAATATCTTAACTGTTTTTTTATGATACGAGATTATAGTGAACTGGATCAGCATAAGATTAGAAGTGATTAGAAGAAGCCCGTCTCAAGAAACTTGACGCCAAAGGACACGCCCGAAAAACTCGTCCCAAAATCATCTACAACTACACGTACAGTGTAAACGGGCAGTTACAGTGTAACTTATGCAGCCGCACGTTTAAGACCAAGTTCGGTTTCGCGAGTCATATCCGAGCACACGCCAGGAACTGACAAGGTATCGCCGTCGACGGATACGTCATGGAGGTCATCATGATCATCCTCAGAAGTGGTGTAAATAGAGTCTAGGAGTAACATCCTAATTATAGTTATAGCAAACATGTACCACCTTAGGCCTCATCTTGCTTAACATCAGGCACGATGGCGGTCAAATGTTTGCCTAGCTAATTGTAAAAAAAAAAATTGAAATAACTGGGGTAGGTGTATGTTTTATATGTTTTATAATACCAATTTCAATTCGTAAAATATACCAGTGTGGCTTCAGAACAGCTGGTATTGATGTACCTACGTACAGTCTGCGGTCCTAATATCAATTCATATAAATATTATCTTTATTCTCACTTCGTTATGTCTTATTATGATTCAGCAAAGATTATCGTGTTGTTCTGTTCTTGATTTTTTTGCTGGTTTATTAGTTTACGAATAATAATCATGAACAAGATTCATATAGGCGATGTTATAATAACCTTCACTTTTATTTATATAATAATAATAAACCATTTCTTTCAGACCATAAGCAATCCATAAAAAGTTAGTAACTTATTATGAACTATAAATAATATATTTTTTTATTTTTTTTATTTCATGTAACTAGACCCATAGATCTGATAACAATTATTATTAATATCATGAAACATTTAAAATTACAAATTTTGTTAATTTGATACATTTTAGATATAATATATAATAAGATAACCTGCTGTATTTATACGTATATATTATAAGCCGTATTTGCGAAGATTAATAGAATTCATAAATTATTCTGATTTGTTTCTTATTTACTGGTTTTATTCTGATGGGCTACTGCCAGTGTTTACTATGGACTACTAGTAGGTTGTTCTTTATGAAAAATGCGCCGTACAGTAAGGGATGATTCTCATTAGAGCGGGCCGTGCCCGGGGCGGGCCGTGTACGTGACCCGGACGGGGCACGGATTAGAGACGTTACATACATCAATTTATAGTAGGTACACTGTGCATTATCCGTGCCCCGTCCGGGCCCGCTCGACGCTCGTCTACACCACGTTTGTTGCACGGGGGTCCGAAAATATGTGTAACTTGTTTAATCCATGCCCCGTCTGGGCCACGTACATGGCCCGCCCCGGGGGTACGGCCCGCTCTAATGAGAATCATCCCTAAAGCTTATCATACTGATAATTTGATTTTAATTTTCTCCTTTTTCTCTAAATAACTAATCCAAATACATAAATTCACATCGATGTCAAACCCTTAAAATAGTTTCTTTATAAATAAATATACATACGTAACCTCACGCCTATATCCCATAGGGTTAGGCAGAAACTACAGATCTCCATTTAGTACGTTCCAAAAATAAATGTACATATAAATATAATTCGCAAACAAATAAATCAAGGAGCGTTTCCAATCACATTCCTTACCTATATCTATATTTGCTGGCACTTTATGACGCATTGGCTCGTCCAATCAACCAATCCCGTCACTAGGGTACACGAGCAATTACTGACCATAATCGTCGACGAAAATATTCGTACCCACTCGCCACTAAATTACTTTTGGTTCGTCAACAGGCGCGGGGATGATTTGTGGCCCCATACACACATTTTTCATCCGACCTGCCCACACTAAATCACGTTGACAACTCAGCCGGCAACTATTGGCGTGGCTACCCTAATATACGATCGCCGTCAATGGACGTTTTTTCACTAGACGACACGGCCACGACACGACCACGGCTTTTTTGGAAGCAGAGATGTATTAAATATTCTTATTTTTTATTGCACACACACAAAAAATAAAATGTTTGGCTCGTTTTTCCATTAGCCTACACGACCACGGTACGGCCCCCAATAGATGACGAAATGTCGTGGTCGTATCGTTATCGTGTCGTCTTGTGGATAAACACCCATTTTGTTATCTAATAGGGGACCGAGTCATAGTCGTGTCGTCTCGTGGAAAAATAGCCAAACTAATATATACATTTTTTCTTTAAAAAAGCCATGGTCGTATCGTCGTCGTACCGTCTAGTGGAAAAACGCCCATTGCCGTTTTACTCTAATATACGGTCGTATTGAGTAACCGACCAAATTTTAAGCGCGCTAGAATACGTTTTAGCACGGCGTATTTATAGCTCGTCCAACCAAAGGTCGAAGGGCCGATGATAATTATTATTTGTTTGTTCACGTGTAATAAAATTTGTGTGAATTATGGCGGAGTGGTGTTTGTGCCGCGGCTTGTTAACATACCTAATTCTAGTTAGTTCTCGATGACAGAGAATTATTAATTATCCTAGAATCAGAGACTACATGAATATGTAGGTGAGCACTTTCTAATTTGACTCCAATGTTGGAATAGTAATTTTGTGGATTCAATATTTATTCTAAAATTGGGCGGAAAATTTATTTAAAAACACAAATCAATATTAAAATCAGTTAAATCTAGCATCTAAGGTCACTAACTAATATTATATTTATGGCTCGAGCACACCGGATGCGTATGCGTGCACGTAAGCGTAGACGTACACGTACCTCTGAGATTAATGTACAGAACTGTCACCGCTTGACGTCTATGCTTACGTCTACGCATACGCATCAGGTCTGCCCGTGCCTATACAGTTCCATACATTACAACTCAGAGGTACGTATAACCTTCAAGATGGGAGCCAAACTTCACCTATAATATTAATCGACGTGGACGTGATAACTTTACTTCAAGGTGTTGTGTTTTTGTTATTGTATTATTAGAATTATTGGTCTGTATGTCTTCCTAAATGTAAATAAATTAATAAATAAATTATATTCCGTGAGAAAATGTCCGAGTTTAGACGAATTATAATTAAACCTTTAGTTGGTTTGGATTTAGTTCAAATGAAAATAGTTATTGAAACTACCCAGAAAAACTAGTTGATAGACTAAACACGCAAGACTAACAGACACAGACAGAGTGTCAGCGGTTAACGTAAATATCAATAAATAGGTACTCAATAGAAACACTTGCGTTTTTTAGCCACAAGAAAAATAAACCAAGCGAAAATGTGCCGTATAGGAGTATGGGTGCTATTCGTAGCACGAGCTACGAGATCTGCGTAGGCGCCATCCGTAGCACATGCTACGGTAGGAGCGAGTCTAAAAAATCACACTACTCAAACTCGTAACCTAGAAGCTGTAATGATAAGCATAGAATGTAAATAAGGATGACTAGGAACGTAAACCACTTAACTTGATATTAAGCCAGATATATCTCATACATATATATATATATATACATATACAGGATGATTTTTGGTCGTCAACGTTCCCGAAAACTACGGAATCTCCTCATCATCACGATCATTTTTCTCCATGGAAGCATACCTGGGAAGTGTCTGGTTTCCAAAATATTAGGGTCCAAAGTTAAGTAAATAGACTGCGTTTTTCTGCATAAATGCACATAGACGCGCGTAGCCGGATTTTTTCACGAAAAATAATTAATATCGGTCTATAAAAAAACTAACATAAACACTAGACACTATAAATTTCGCACAATCAAGGATTTTTTTTTTTAATTTCTCAGCATTTTTTTTGGCATAAACTTACTTTATTTGATGTATAGAGTACGTACCCTTCGTTAAGGGTGGCCACAAAAAACACCCTGTATATATATATATACATTTTAATTAAGGGTTTCCGGGAGGTGGGCAGCAGCGCCTCTCGTGTTGACAACATAGTCCAAAATACAAACTGCGGTCACCAACGCGCCTGCCCAGCGTGGTGACAATGAGCAAATAACCCCCATGGCAGTCTTGTGGCGTGCCCTGGGGGAAGCCTTCGTCTAGCAGTGGACTACAATAGGCTGATGATGATGATGATTCTTATACTTGCCCAATAGCATCACCGTGAAGAAATTTGTCATCATTTTAATGCCGCACTATTTGCATTGACGTAAAGTTCAAAATTGCAAGTTTAGTAAAATAATCCTGAGATAAACGATCTCGGCTATCCTGTCACCGTAAGGGCGTGTTTACACTGAGCGTGTTTGCTGAAGATATGAGCGTTCATAGGCGATGTGGATACAACTGTATCTATGACAAATATACTTTTTATATATCTCGTTCTATGTATATTATACGATACGATTTTTGGTCGTCAACGTTCCCGAAAACTACGGAATCTCCTCATCATCCCGATCATTTTTCTCCATAGGAAGCATACCTGAAAAGTGTCTGGTTTCCAAAATATTAGGGTCCAAAGTTGAGTAAATAGACTACGTTTTTCTGTATAAATGCACATTGACGCGTGTAGCAAGAAATAATTAATATCTGTCTATGAAAAAACTAGCATAAATATTGGATACTATAAATTTCGGCCGATCAAGTAATTTTTTTTTTAAATACGTCGTTTCGCAGCATATTTTTGGCATAAACTTACTTTATATGATGTATAGAGTACTTCGCTAAGGGTGGCAACGAAAAAACACCCGGTATATAGGTAGGTATGTCTCATTGCCGGTTTAGGATAGTAGCTTATTTGAAATCCATTTTCCGGCACTGATTTAGTAATAAGTAATAAATAAGTAAATAGTAGATAGTGATGAGGGATTTTCTGACAGGTTAAAATAACTGTCAAAAATAAATGGCGTAAGCGCATCTCCAACCCCAATCCCCCCACCTCACCTCCCCTAGCGCGATGAATATTGTACTCGTAATGGCGCAATTTATTAGTCGATAGGGCCTGCATGCGGGTGCGGGAGATTTCTGAAACGCGGGCCACAGGGTCCGCATTCGGGGAACCGTTTTCATTAGTCAATAGGGCCTGCATGCGGGGTGCGGGAGATTTCTGGAACGCGGGCCACAGGGTCCGCATTCGAGGAACCGTTTTCATTAGTCGATAGGGCCTGCATGCGGGTGCGGGAGATTTCTGGAACGCGGGCCACAGGGTCCGCATTCGGGGAACCGTTTTCATTAGTCAATAGAGCCCGCATGCGGGGTGCGGGAGATTTCTGGAACGCGGGCCACAGGGTCCGCATTCGGGCTTCACTACAATACCTACATTAGCTGCATCTCCTTCCCAGCATGTCATAAGAGTCGAGTAAGAAGCTCGGGCATTCTCACGCGCTAAGCTAGCATCTTGTCATTTATCATTTACATGTGTCACCGCTATGGTAAACGTGGGCATAATATATCCTGTATAATTCCGCAGTTCTTTTATCCTCATTTCGGGAACAAAGTCGTGACTATGTCTAAAAAATATATTAGAAGGTATTATAGTTAAGTTCCAGGCAGTAATACCTACCTACTAACCGTAACATATATTATCATAGCATTGAGCTTTCAATGTATGTTAGGAGACACAAACGCCTCTTCACGTCATCGCTGGGAGCGTGGGTACACACGGAATGTTTAAACAGGTCGGCGCGACCGAACGCTACTAAACGACATGTCTAACGCTACTCTGGTGTAAAATTCAATATTGTCCGAATACTACTACTGATTTTGGCCGAGTAGCAAGGGGTTTCCGATAGGGATCCGCCATCCATTGGGCGCTACACGCTTATGCCTGTATACTCGTGATCACGGTCATAGAAAAATACAGTCGCGATCTACATAATCTTAATTTTTTCTGAATAGGTGGATGTGGTTGAAATATCAGAGTCACTTTTCTTTTCTTTGCAAAATGTAATTTTACATCTCGCAACAAAGCCATTCCATCTTTTAGGTTTTCATTTTATGTATAGGTACACATATTAATTTGTCAGCCATATACAAGGTGTTTATTCGTTGCCACCATTTACGAGAGGTACGTACTCTTTACATGAAATAAAGTAAGTTTATACCAAAAAAATGCTGGGAAATGATTTTCATTTTAAGCAATTTTAGAAAATTAACTTCTTATTGTATGAATTTACGGTCTCTAGTGTTTGCAACTCTAGTGTTTAACGGGAAATTTTTAAGTTTGTTTCGGGAAAAATGTTTGTTGCATGCATTTCTGCAAAAAACCCGATAACCCAACTTTGGACCTTAATATCTTGGAGACCAGACACTTCCCAGGTATGCTTCCATGGAGAAAAATGTTCGTGACGATGAGGAGAATGCGTGGTATTCAGAAACGTTGACGATCCTGTATAGGTACGAGTACTAGAAGACTCCCACGACTCCTTTCTTATCAGATGCCTACGTCGTACAAAATCCAAGATTCAGGTCTCTCTGATAAGCGTAGGTATTAATAATAGATAGCTGTGCGTTGATCTGTCAGACAGTTATTCAAGACCAAGTGTTATAGATGTTAGTTACAGTTAATGATTATATTACAATAATTATATTATAAAAAAGACATATTTTTTAGGGTTTCCCACGGTTGGTCCGTTAGAAAAAAATCATCGTAACGTTACGTTACAAAGAATACGAGGTATTAAAAGATAAAGTTGTCTTATTACACCCTGTATATTTCAAAAAATCATACTATATAACTCGTAACAAGTTACTAGACGTAGTCAGAGTTGATATGTAAATACAAGAGCGAGTACGTATCTTTAATATAAAAGGCAAATAATGTTATATTTTATTTAAACGACGTACAAATCAACTTGTCTCAGTGAGTAATAAAGGACAAAGGTCTCATTCGTGCAAATAATTATCCAAGTTAATCTAACTAGAAACTATATAAAATATCGCATACATTTTATTTAAATACGAGTTACCTGAACCTTAGTTAAAAAGGACGACCCTTTGTATGAGACAAACTAAACTCGGGTCAAACGTGGTAATCTTAAAAAAAACACAAGTGAGTCTAGAGCTTGGGGTAAATGCAGCGAGGAGGTACTCTAACATCGTTGACAAATATCAGATGAGTGGTATGGTCGGCTTAGCCGGTAGTGGGTAAGATATAGACGATATAGTAGTCAGCTATATGTATAAGCGGTCTAAGAAATCACAGATCCCCCAGAAGGCCGGAGAGCAGGTTAATGGCACAGAAGCTGGATCCAGACTAAAATAGTGTTAAGTCGCAGATTCCATTAGGATCAAAAGTGTTAGCGACCTAATATGTCGTAGAATGTAATTCCTACAATATAAATGCCAACATAACTCTATCAGTATGCTGTGGATGTGTGCTTTATGATCCTGCATGAACTGCTATCTCATTTCGGGGACACAGCCTTGTGTATATATGTAGGTATTACGATGACGGCAAACGCGTGGATAAACCGCACACACTAAGTAGATGGCGCTTTACAGATATAATGTGAAAAGAAGTATCATTACTAGGTTTACATACTCGTATTATAAAACAAAGTCACTTCCCGCACTCTGTCCCTTGTAAGGCTTAGATCTTGTAAATGCCCTTAGTAGAAACATAATTCAAAAGTAATTCATTTTAGAACGATATTAAAACTGTCATAGTATAATTTGACATTAGCTCAACAGTTCCATCTATCGAGGAATTTTTGAATGAAACTTTTCTTTTTTTAAATTAGTCAGAATGTCTCCTATTATTTATTTTTCTTTAAATATCGTTAGTGAGAGTTCAATGAACTCCCTTTTCCCTACTGTCATTCCACATTTTTAAAGATGTACTGCACTGTCTTAAAACTATGCCGTTAAGCAAGACTTGAAATAGTATGTTTTGGAGTTTGCTCTTCTCAATTTAAATATTGGTACATTTTTATTGCTTCTGACTCTGGCTTACTCTGCTTTAAATTATCAGATGATCATAAAGTTTACCTGCTTAGTATTTAGGTCGGTTCATCTTACTATTCTATTACTTTGAACAAGTTTAACTTGACTCTAACTTTTAGGCTTAAATTCTGTATTGGGATAAAGTTTCGCTATCTAAGTTTATTATTATACGAATACCGGTCTATCTAGTAGATGGTAAATAGTGTAATACTGAAACTCTGATACTTTACTTTCACGGAACAGTTTTTAAGTTTTCTTTTAAGTCACCGTCACTAGATACAAGTTAACCAATATAAATAGCCACATGTTGAGTACAATGTCAATCCTTTTCCAACAACAAAATGCTCGAAACTTCCAGAACCGATTATTTATCGTATTGCATATCGATTAAAGATGTTCTCGCTCGTTCCCGCGAGTGAGTAGTGTCGATACCTCCCCTTTCCCTATATTTTTTCCAATAAGCACGCGGTCATCCAAGCGAATACATTCGCGAGCATTCAATGCTTGAACGAGTACCACGTTAAAGCACCTGCCTCGATGTCTTGCCTTTTTTACACCCCAGTTTTCAACGTTATCCTATCTATGTAAGGTTCAGTTTGGTATTGGTGGCGTTTGATAGATATTTTCGATTTAATATGCCTTGAATTTGCTATGATTTGATGTGATTTTCGTAAAAGATTACTGGGGTGTGTGGCGTTTTATTAATTTTGCGAAAAATATAGATTATGCTTCATTTCTTGTTATATCACTTTATGATAAATTTTTTTTGTCAACTTCGTTGATGTCATCACTTGTAATTAAGTGTGGAAGGTACTTTTTTATAATTAGCTAGGCAAACATTTGACCGCCATCGTACCTGATGTTAACCAAAATGCGGCCTTAGGTGGTACATATTTGCCAACTTCTTACTATGTCAGGAAATATTAAAAAATTCTAGCCGTTTTTTATGAGTATTGCTAAATTTAAAGTTACATTTTTGATAACTAAAAAATTTGTAATTAATTGACCCGATGGCTTTGTGGTTATAGCGGCTGGCACGGTTTGCAGTGGTCGTGGGTTCGATTCCCACTCGGGTGAAGAATTTTTTCCATTTTCTTTATTAATAATTTTATAAGTAAAAATAGACAGGTAAAGAATGCAATTGAATATTACCAAAAATGGCCACTTTTGTCGAGGACCCATTACCTTTTTCAAGGTTTATAACTGTCATAGCAACATAAGAGTAGTTATTGCCGACAGATGGCACCCTCTGTACCTACTAGTTTCTGTAAATGTTAGGAACATTAGACGCGAGAGACATAATGGTTTTTCTTTTACATTTTTCTTATACATTCATATCTTTCTTATTTTTCTGTCACAAGTGTAAACGTGTCGGGTCAAAAGTATTAATAAACGAAAGGACTGATACTAGGTCCATACATACATACCGTCCGTATATATCACGGTATAAACAGGATGTTTTTTGGTCGTCAACGTTCCCGAAAATACGGAATCTCCTCATCGTCACGATCATTTTTCTCCATGGAAGCATACCTGGGAAGTGTCTGATTCTCAAGATATGCATTAATGCACAAAGACGCGCGTAGCAAGATTTTTTCACGAGATATAATTAATATACGAGTATGTCTCTGAAAAAACTAGCATAAACACTGGATCTATAAATTTCGCCTAATCAAGAAATATAAAAAAAAATTCATCGTTTCCCAGCATTTTTTTTGCATAAACTTACCTTATTTGATGTATAGAGTACGTACTCTTCGTTAAGAGTGGCAACGAAAAACTATTTTTTTATTTAGAATTTTCATAGACTCATTAATCGCAGGTCTGATTTATCAAATTAGAAAAATACCTAAATGGTATTTTATCAAGCGACATTCATTAAGTATCCAGGATTTAGCTACAGGTTTAAAACATAATTAGGAATCATCTCCCTGCATCTTCTTGTCCCATATACGGAAGTTGGCGCAATGTGGTTTCGAGATTTAACATTTTATTATAGAATTTATTTATGAGCAATGAAATAGTCTCTAGCCAACGGATAATTATGAAAACAGTAAGGTAAATAGATTCGGCGGGAAAAGCTGGAAGGGTGCAGGTGTAATTTTCTTGTGAAAATCAAAAATTATTTGCTAATGGCTTGCATGTGTCCGTAAAGTGATGTTTTCTGGTAGATAAGCTATATTTTGATTACTTGTGATGTGAATCTAGTGCGTGTGCATGGTTTTATACGCAGGTAAGCCGAGTAAAACTTTAGCCGGATTACAATCTCTTCATGGGCGCATGTAAGTTGTTTCTACAATATATTTTCATTTTGACTAACTTTACTTTACTGTTCTTGAGGTTTTTTCCGACATTTCCATTCATCATCATCATTATTATCCATCATAAATTCAGAAATCATTTACTAAAGACAATGGCTGTATGGGCTTAGTTCCCCTTGCCTTTCCTTCGGGATGAACTAAGCAACAAAAAAAAGTAAGGTAAACAATGTGTTTACACTTTTCCAGTACTCAACAGTAAACACCGAACGTCGACCTAAATTAAAATTTGTTCATCGGCCGCCCAAACCGCGAACACCACGCGTTAATGATTTCCAATATGGCGTCGTCGCCATTACTGTACGGATTTACAGGAAACTCTGAACTTCACAATATACGCATAATGACGTCATTTAATGGCATATACAAATTATTCATTACTTTACAACATATTGAGTAAATGCTATAGAGTATCTACTATAGAGAACCTATTTACAAAATGTCATTTAAATTTTTTCATATGTACCTATACTTATAATGGAGAATTCGTAAACAACTCAGGAATGCTCTTACGAACTTGAAAAATAAACATGTACTTAATCAAGTCTCACATTATATAGCTAGGATCTCTCCCGGGCATACTTTACAAGTCAGTAGAGGTACAAGAGGGTCTTGGTGTTTTGTAGGCGATGGGCTGACCACCTGTCACTACTAACCGAACTTGTAAATTTCAACTATACTTTCAAAATTGGTCGGAAGTGGCACCATGTGGTTCTATCGGCCCTTGGTGCTCTGCAGTGCACTACAGTGCTAGGATCACTACAGTGATTTTCTTAGTATTCTTTATTGTACACATAATTTTTTTATCATAGACAGTAAGTTGTAAAAGATATAGCACTTTATTTTATAATATTTTGCATACTCGTATACCCCTTTTGTTAATGGTTTTATTTAAAATCCTCAATAAATACAAAAATGCAATTCTAATTGCACAAGTTACAAACAAGAAAATAATTGGCAAGGAAGTGACTCCAAGCGTCCTTTTAACGAGGAGATCTATTTCGCTTCAATAAGCAGGTACTTTTTGATTAGAATTTTTCTTATCTAAGCTAAATTATAAGCGTAGAATAGTTTCTTTATTAGGTATATACATTTACATATACAGGGTGTAACAAAAGGGGTATGTTAGGCGAAAAGCTATATAAATATACCATTAAAAGGAACCTAACCACAAAATTTCAGACTCGAAATCACATGTTAATTTTTCCAGATAGTATGAAGAATTTCTGAACAACACAGAAATGTTCATACAATCTAGAAAAATAAACATGTGATTTCGAGTCTCAAATATTGGAAATAGGTTCTCTATAGAGGGCTATTTACATAGCTTTTCGCTTAACATACCCTTTCTGTTACATCCTGTATACTGGGTGTAAAAAGACAACTTTGTTCTTTTAATACCTCGTATTCTTTGTAACATCACGATCATTTTTTTCTATGATAGCACCCCTGGGAAACCACGGGTTTCCAAGATATTGAGGTCGAAAGTTACATTGATATTATCATTTTTTTACATAAATCCATCTGAAATCGGTTAACAAACATTTAATTCAAAGATACCTTGTCAAATGTTAGTTTAAGTACATTTGTACTTTGCGCATCAAACGAATACATTGCTTGCAATAAAATGACAGTATTTTTCTTTTTTTGTTGTCGTTTCCCAGGGTTGGTTCCATAGAATACAAGAAAAAAGAATTACAAAGAATACGAGGTATTAAAAAAAAACATTGTTGTCTTTTTACACCCTATATATACACACGACTGTGTCACCGAAGTGGGTTTGCCAGAACTGTAGGCTCATTAAAAGGAGATCCTGTAGCCACGTATAGTATAACGGGAACATATGTAAATGATAATGACAAGTTGCTAGCTT
This sequence comes from Carposina sasakii, assembly GCA_014607495.2. Taxonomy (NCBI): domain Eukaryota; kingdom Metazoa; phylum Arthropoda; class Insecta; order Lepidoptera; family Carposinidae; genus Carposina; species Carposina sasakii. The sequence goes on along the minus strand of CP053152.1, from coordinate 14,642,678 downwards.
ATCGCCTGAGAGATTGCCAAAGTTCCTTGGTTGACTTTAGTCGACAGTAGTTATGTATTCTACAATAATAACACCTCGCATCAGAGGGGTAAGCACGAACCTCTAAATAGTCCGTAACGTCAAACTGTCAAATCACATTGATTTTGGTAGCCAGTTGCTAGCGTTACGCCGCGTAAAAAGGTTCGTGCTTACCCCACAGCACAGGTATTAAATTTATATTCACGCCAATTATTTTCAAATTCAGAATTTACAATTGAACATAAGAATGGTTTAAAATGATTCACCAAGAACAGATTTTAATCGGAATGTATTAAACTGCCTGACTTCACCATGTCGCAGAAATTAACAGAATTCCTAACAATGTAATTACAGCTCTCCGGCTCTCGGTCCGTACATTTTAATTGGCTGTAACAAAACGATATCAAAAACTCGAATCGAGAAATCGAATGTTCACACCGATTGTTCGGACTTCGAGCGCTATTTACTCGACCGTTTTATACCGACACCGGACACGAAGAGAAATGAATCTTATTCTGTTAGCCAAAGAGTTTTAGCAAGGGCCCCTTTAGCACGTTTCTTTCGCTTGTAATTTCACGACTTATTTCGTAGGTTCGGCCGGCCCAGGGAAGTTAGTTAGCTGCTCATTGAATAGTCATTCGATAATAAATTCGATTACTAAGTTGGAAGTTGCAGATCGTGTATAGAATATTAGTATGTTGTGCTATTGTTCATTACCCGTGAACTTGGTTGGCCATTAAGATTTGTATGACTTGGGTAGTTGTTTGTTTTGTTTGGGGTTTTATGAGAGCAATGTTAGTATAAGAAGTTATGTTGAAATCGTACGGATTAAGTGGTATCTTAAAAACGTTATCAAATTATACTATAAAGGAACGCTAGATAAGTATTAGATAAACTCTGTGAAAAAAACCGTTGGGTTCACTATGGGTGCGCCCACCACCGGGTCCTACACCCTCCACTGACCCTCGGATCTGATAACTCATAATTGCGACAACAGGCACTTGCACTAACTACAATCGCCATGAGAAACCAGACCCGAGCACCTAGCATGCAAGACGATACATTGCACCATTCCGAAATCAAAAACTAGATAAATAATCTACATATGTTTCGCCAATGTGGTGGGCGCACCCATAGTGAATGTTTGAACTTCCGAATTGTAACACCTAATACAATTTCATTTATAAAACCGTTGGGTGTAAGATGAGGGAAAGAATAAGAAAATACTTTACCAAACATTAAGTTGCAGCAAAATAGTTTGCCAGGAATTAAATCCGCTCCAGAACATTAGCCACCTTACTACCTAATTAACCCTTATATAATAAGTCCCTTAGAAAATGAATACCTATTCTCTGAGATTCATTGGGAATATCTTATTTTTTTAATCTTGGCTTTCAACGTCGTTATTTATACAAATACCAAATTACAATCTAGTTCGAGATCTACAAGACAAAACATATCAAAACAAACAGATAATGCCAATAATAACGAAGTATGAAGTTAAAATGTATAAAGCTATAAATTTTAACAAGTATATACCAGATATCTCGATATATAAATCGGAATTAGTCAAATGTAGGAACTCGAGGAATAATTTGAATTTCCCGCGAAAAACTGGAAGAGGGCCGACCCAGATCGACTGGGGACTCGGAATAAATAAAAATATATATTTATATAATACTACATGCGACTAGTATACAGTGTGGAAACTAGTTCGTAGTAGTACCTAATAGATAAACAACAGGCGTACAAGTAACTGTGGTTAGCTGGTTGAGAATGCCACAAAGGGCATGAAGTTTACCTTAGACATTACAAAAAATACAGAGTCTACAAAAGAAATGCATACAAAGGCGTGCTTATCTCTGCAAGAGATTTCTTCCAGCATACCAGAGAGCAAAGTGAGACAAATAAGTTACAAAGGTAAAAATGTGTGAGAATGCCACAAAGGGCATGAAGTTTACCTTAGACATTACAAAAAATACAGAGTCTACAAAAGAAATGCATACAAAGGCGTGCTTATCTCTGCAAGAGATTTCTTCCAGCATACCAGAGAGCAAAGTGAGACAAATAAGTTACAAAGGTAAAAATGTGTACAGACACAATTAAAACTGTATAATACTTAAACAAAAATAATATATACATACATAAATAGATACATACATAAATATACTAAGAGTACAAGTTAGACATAATAACATTACAATACAGGCTAGGAATAAAAATAAATAACACAATAGGAAAAGCAACAATTCGGCAAATAATTGAAACCGATCCGTCAGCCAGTGCAAGAAGATGATCTCTCAATTTACTTTTGAAAGTCTCAACCATCATGCAGTCTCTTATCGAGTGTGTAAATCATTACAGAGTTTGACTGCATGCATAAGTATTACTTTTGGTCTATTAAACTGCTTATGCGCATAAATATACATCCCTAAATATATTAATCAATCAATTCATTTATTCGCATGGGTACATTCACATTCGCATAAATATGGGTACAATTCATTATAACATTTGAGAATGTTATAAACTAAAATATCCCTTAAATTCATGGTTATGTAAAAGAACACCGATTTATTTTTATTTTGACATACATTGGATAATAAAATGTTCTGTTTCCGGGACAGAAGCCGGGACAGAAGTATTGGGGTTGTCGGGGAAATCCCGCTTTTGGCAGGTCTGACTGATACGATATGTGTGTGTACTTACAGAAAATCACTTACAAATTCATTATTTTCGTTTATACTTTGTCTATTTGAAATAAAAAAATAAAGCAAACATTTGTTTAATATTAAACTGAAATTGAATAATGAATTTAAGCCTAAAGCAAAGGTCCTCAGTGCCATTTCTCTCCTTTAAGAATTTATTTTATTAGTAAAACCTTTTCATCTTCTAAATTAAAAAAAAAAACTGGTTGCTAGAAGCTTTTTTGTGATAATTGGTAACTAACTAATTTGGCAAGTAACTAATTTAGTTATTTGATTTTTAGATGTTTGTTGAAGACGACTCTCGTCCAAAAAATATCGAACGGATTATCGATGAAACTTGGTAGTTATAATATAATAATATCATATATGTATACATATATACCCATATAGGTGATACCTGAGTTAGTGCCTTATTTCCTTTTTGTTTAAAAAAAAACAGCAACTCAGGACAGAAAAAAATATACGGATACACAGACGAAGCTCCGGGCAATGCTTTCTTAATGTCTCACATTTAATTAAAACGTTAAAAGATAGTTATAAGACTTTTCCGTCACCGTAGATCTTCAACTAAGCTCATACCTGTTATCCTTACAGGCGTGTAATTTTAATGTTTCTACTGAACAAGTGAGCGTTCCAGACGGGTATTGCACCCGCACTGAGCGTGTGATTAACGATGTGAGCGCAACTGCAATTTATATGCGTTGCAAATTTATAGCGCTGTTATAAGACAACAATTAGAATGTATGTCCATTATGAGCTGGAAGATGAATAGTTTTGGTGATTTTCTTTATCTTGTACTTAATGTAAAAGTGAAGACAAAGAAAATGTACAACGGAAGAGTGGATGGAAGGGTTGGAAGGGGAAGACCTCGCCGGACTTTCACCGATCAAATTGGTGAAATTCTAAAGAAAGGTCAGGTCAAGAGTACCCTAAACCGACCAGCGTGCATGAAGAATATCATGAAAGTAGAGGAAGCTAAAGAGGTGTGTCAGGATCGTAGCAAATGGAGATCCGTGATCTCTGCCTACCCCTCCGGGAAAGAGGCGTGATTATTATGTATGTATGTATGTACTTGATGTTTATTTTGGTGGGCCAGGCAGGCTACTGGACCCTAATCTTCCCTGCCATCTCTACTCACCTCGAAATCATAACGAATTATATTTTACACTAGCTTGTAAGCTGTTTTAAAACACCTGCCAAGTGAGAGTCGGACACGCATTTTAAATGGGATAAAACATGTTTGTTGTATGGATGCCTGCGTTAAATGTTTACTTTAGTATTTGTTTTAGGGGCAACATAAAATTCCTGTCTGATAATTTCAACTATCTGGTATCAAAAATAACGTTTGATAGCAAAATATATTGAATATCTCTCAAATTTTAGTTAAGATATGTTTAAATTCTTTTGTAATAACACAGTTACAGTCTAAGCGTTTTGGCGTGAATGAACGGATTTATTTCAGTATTCACTTACAATAAAACTGAGACTGTATTATATTATATTAAACAAACGTACATGCCTTCACTGGAAAGCACTTGTATGCATTACCGAAGCAATATATTACACTAAACAAGCGAGATACCTCCCTCTGGTACCTCCCACTAACGGCCATGTTTTTTCCTGACTATGAGGCGGAGTAAATAACAATTACTATTTACATCAAGACTCGTACATTTGTGTATACTGAGTAAAAGATACAACAACATTGCAGTGCAAAACAAAACTGATTTATTAAATAAGTACCCTCAATATACAATATTAATTACTCAGATGATTATTTACCTACCTACATAAATCATACATAATATACCTTTCTCTCATAATTGAAAGGCTTTGGTTGATACATTACTTTTATAGTTCAATCAACATGAAATCACAAAGAGTTAATAACGCTAACTAGATACATAAAAATCAATAATGACAAGTTATGAGTTAGGTATGCCAATTATATCTGGCCACTGTTCTGGGGGTGGTATCATAATAGGTGGTTCCGGGGAACAGGAAGGAGATCGAGTAAATCCAGGTGGAATTTCTATCTGAGGTGCTGGAGTATCATTACTAGTACGTTGTGCCGTCCGAGCCAGCATCTGGTCAGCGTGTCGCCGATGCAACTGTCCATCTTCCGTCCTCACCCTGTAAGAGCTTGGGCCTTCAACCATCTCGACTGTAGCTCTTTGCCACTTTTCCCCGGAACCGTACATGCGTACGAGCACGGGTTGGTCGAGCACGAAGCTCCGCGCCGGCGCGCGCCGCGCTGCCTCCTGCATCTGCTGCCTGCCGCGAGAAGGCGCTGCGGCCGGATGCAACGCCGACACCGCCGTTCTGTATTTACGTCCGTTTAACAATTCAGCTGGGGTTTTATTAGTACTGCTGTTCGGTACAGTCCTCAGCGCGTATAAAGTTTTTGAAAGTTTTTCACTCCAAGGCCTTTCAGAATCGGACATCTTTTTCAATTTATTTTTGAATGTCTGTATTGCTCTTTCAATTTGTCCATTAGACGCCGGATGGTAAGGCGGAGAGTACAAATGTTCGATTCCATTACTTTTCAAAAAAGTATTAAATTCCGTCGAGCTAAAAGTTCTTCCGTTATCTGACACTAACACATCTGGAAGGCCTTGAGACGCAAAAATTTTCCTCAAAGACGTTATAATGGTGCCACTACTCATAGATGGTACTATTTCAGCTTCAAACCATTTACTATAGCTATCTATCAAGACTATAAACGTCTTACCTTGAAATGGGCCTGCAAAGTCAATATGCACCCGGCTCCAAGGTTTCTCCGGAATAATCCAAGCTTGTGGGTCACTGGGTGGATTGTTTCTGACTGCCTGGCAAGACTCGCATTCTGCGACAATTCGCTCAATTTGTTGGTCCATACCAGCCCACCACACATATCCCCTTGCGTATGCTTTTGTTTGGACAATACCAGCATGCGGTGCATGCAACAATTTGAGTACCTCTTCTTGAAGAGATACCGGTATTATGACTCTGTTGCACCACAATAAACAATCTTTATCGTGTGAAAGAGCCTCTCTGCGTGTCCAAAACGGCTGTAGTGATGGGTCATTGTTTACTCGAGGCCAGCCATGCAGTACATTAAATAATACTTTCTGCAATATAGGATCTTTTTTTGTCTCTATCGCAATCTTATTAGCGTCAATATTCCAACCATCAGGCTGTGCTTCTAACAATAGCACTTCTCCCAGTGACTCTATACCATCTTTAGTTTCAGAAGTACTAACAGAGGTCCACCTGCTTAGAGCATCAGCGTTACCGATTGATTTCCCCGGTCTATATATGATGTCATAATCATAACAACCAAGTTTAAGAGACCATCGGAGCATTCTTGGGGAAATTAAATCTGGAATCGGTTTAGCTGTGTTAAATAAGCCAACTAATGGCTTGTGGTCCGTAACAATACAAAATTTTCGACCTGCCAAATACTCATGGAATTTCGTCAATCCAAACATAATGGCTAGAGCCTCTTTATCAATTTGCCCATATCTTCTTTCATGAGGCTGCAACGTCCTCGATGCCATCATAACAGGTCTTTCAATGCCGTTATCCATAACATGGGCTAATATAGCACCCAAACCATAGTCAGAAGAATCACAAATTAAACGCAAATCCCTGTTTAAATCGTATCCGACCAATGTCATATCTGATGACAACAAGTTCTTAGCTTCATCAAAAGCACTCTGCTCTATCTTACCCCAAGTCCAAGGTCTTTTAGATTCCAGTAATCTATACAACGGCTCTAACAACGTAGCTTTATCCGGCAAAAACTTCTCATAGAAATTGTATAAGCCTAGGAAGGCACGGAGAGTTTCCTTGTTAGTTGGTGGTTCTTTCTCTCTAATCTCTTGAACTTTTAAGGGTGACGGGTGAAGTCCTTCAGTGTCAATCATATGTCCTAGGAAATTGATGCTGTTCGAAGCAAATACACATTTTTTCAGGTTTAAACGAAAACCCATATCACTAAGTTTCTCCAGTACTGCCCGTAGTCTCTGATTATGCTCATCCATTGTCTTACCAGTTATAGCGATATCGTCCAACAAACACGCTACCCCTTCCATACCCACGAAAGCTGAAGACATTACTCGCTGAAAAATTCCAGGTGCTGCATTTACGCCGTAAGCTAAGCGATTCATTTTCATGAGTCCGAGCGGTGTATTGAGTGTCAATAGTTGTGCAGTCGCCTCATCGACTTTCATTTGTAAATAAGCAAGTTTTAAATCCACTTTACTGAAAATCCTTCCCCCAGTTAGTTTAACAAAAGCCTCGGCTGCTGCAGGGAGGGGATACGTATCTACCTCAATTGCAGGATTGACAGTAGACCTATAGTCACCACAGACTCGGAGAGAACCATCCTCTTTCTTTACTAGCCGGAGTGGAGTAGCCCATTTAGAGTACTTAATAGGGGTTAACACTCCAGTTTCGACCATTCGGTTCAGCTCTATTTCCACTTGTTTTTTCATAGGGAACGGAACAGGTCGTGCCTTCAGATAGCGAGGGATAGCACCCGGACGAACATATAAGGAGACTTCTGGACCCTTATATTCACCTAGGGTTTCTTTAAATAAGTCTGGAAATTCACTCATTAATGCGGCAATTTTATCCTCGGACCAACATATCCCAGAAACCTCGATACCTAATGGTTGAAACCAATTTCTACCCAATAAACTTGGTCCCCTTCCTGAAACCACTAACAATTCACATCGAGCTTCTTTGTTACCGAGAACTACATGCACTTGCGTAACACCAACCACTTTTAATTGATCACGTGTCCATGTCACTAATTTAACATTGGTAGACTGTAGCGGCGGAGGCACCTTCCAGGAGCTACGGTACGTGTCTTCAGAGATGATTGTCCTCGATGCGCCTGAATCGACTTCCATTGTAAGTCTAACTCCATCGATTTCCACATGCGCCGTTATTGGTAACCGGTGCTTTTCAGAACAGACGTACACACTCATCATCGTTTCAGTGTCCGCAACGCCGTTTTCAGCATCCCCTGCCACATGATGCATTTTGCCATTTTTCTTCAAGCAAGCAGAGGCGATATGTCCAAACCTTTTGCAATAAAAACACCTTGCTTTGATAAACGGACATCGCTCGCCGTCTTTGTGGCTCTGTGCACAATGTCGACATTCAATCGACTTAATTCTACCAATATCCATTGGTTCTATGACATTGGACGGAGTTTGTTTTGCCACACCAGTCTCAGAGTACAAGTCAGGGAACGCCGCTTGGTAGTTGAGACACGTCTGCAAAGCTATCTCATAAGAGAGATCCTTAGTCTTCAACAGTTCACGCCGCAAGCGCTCGTCCCGCACTCCCAAAACTAGCCGGTCCCGCAGTTGTCTTTTCAAATCCGTAAACTTGCACTTGGCAGCTAACAGACTGATGGCCGCCACGAAATCTTGCACACTTTCGTCAGGTAATTGTAAACGTTTATGGAATTTCCCCGCTTGTAGAATTTCATTAACTTCTGGTTCAAAGAATGTGTCCAATACTGAGAGGATGTCCTTGAATTGTACATCAGTAGGTCGAGAAGGTACGAGAAGTGAAACAATCAGTGAATAAGTGTCGTTGCCACATTGCGATAAGAACAATGAACGCGCCCTTGTTAGGTCATTGTCGGATACACCCGCGACATCCAAAGCACAAAGTAACCGTTCCTTGTATTCACACCACTTATCAGTTTTAGGGTTAAACTCTCCCGGGAACACAATATTAGCCATATTAAACGCTTTTTATACACAATTACTAATAATTTATACTCGTCGCCAATAAAAGATACAACAACATTGCAGTGCAAAACAAAACTGATTTATTAAATAAGTACCCTCAATATACAATATTAATTACTCAGATGATTATTTACCTACCTACATAAATCATACATAATACTGAGTATAAAATATAAGTTAGGTTTTTACAGTAAGACAGCCATATCTATGTATCTAAAAGTATGATTTTCATCTTTGAAGATTTTTTCTTCATTTATTTTTTTATCAATCTTTCTTAATTCTTTCAATAGTGACTATAGGATATCCTTCAGTTACTGCAGTTCTCGCTACTCTATATTGGCAATACAATCGCCGGGGTATATATGATTTATTTTTATTTATATCTAACATATGCACATTTATACAATAAAATAAACAAACCATCAACATGCAACTCAACGGAACATAACTCACAACAAAGTAAGGAACCCGCCTGCGATTTTTCCGGCGAATCTCCGGCGTTTCCGAAACAGTGGGAGGACTTGATGCATGGCACGGACCTCTTTTGCTAATTAAAAAGATCGTACGCTCTGACCTCGACGGTACCCCACTTAAATCAGCATACCCCTGAATTGATTCGGTTCCCATCCCTATAATGGTCCCAGATTTTGAATGGACTCCGCTTGAGGTGGAAATTTCATTATGTTTAAAGGATGGTGCTGCTATGTTATAGTCTAAGAGCTGCTTATGCTAAATATCGCAGTTCACAATATTCACATTCACAATATTCACACCCTTCACGGCATATTTAACTTAGTACGACAGTAAGATCCCTAAGGTACTGTGTCTTAGGTACTAAGAAACGGTATATAAATACAGAAACATCCATGACTCGGAAAAAACATCAATATTCATCATACTAATGTTTGCACATGCCGGGATTCGAACCCAGGACCTATGACGTCGCAGGCAGGGTCACTACACCAATCGGCCGTCAAGCAATTTATTCATTTATGTATCAGTTTAGTAGATTTAAGGATATATTTGATTAAGTGATGTTACAGACTACAGACTAGTAATATATAGGTCTTCCCTTCTCCCATAATTTATGTGATTGACGTTCGGTTTCTTTCGATATTCATATTTCTAAAGATTTGGCATTTGTCTTAGAAACAAATGGCCAGCTACCTACCTGAAACTAACCCTTATTAAATAAAAATTTTACAATATCAAAATCCGCACGTGAAACAAATTGGTGATCAATCCTATGGCATTGGACTGGAACATTTATTGGATTGAGCTATCGTGGCTTGTATCATGCATTTTTAAATACCTACCAAATACTGAATTAGCCTCCTAGTCTATAATAGTAAATATGTTAAGGTGTTTCAGTTAATCGTTGTTATAATTTGTGTGTTTAGGGGCTTTGTTTGTTAGGAAAATATACAGTAGAGGTAATGTCGAGTCCTTTGGGTTTATTGTGCGATACCGTCATTAATTTATTATAATAGTGGCATAATCTAACGATTATTTTAATACTGAAGACGCACAATATTTGGTTATTGTATTTTAAGCGTCCAACTGTTGCAGATAATAAAATAAAAAGCTATTATAATTTTATTCATAAATGATGACACTCATCGACGCGTAATGTTACCAGTAGCAAAAACTTTGAAATAAAAATATTTTGTTGGTATCCACAAATATTGATTCGACATAATTATTTCCGTGTCATGAATTAACAAATACCTATCGATAGAGTAATTTTTTACAGAGTATAATTTGGCCCCATTAAATGCCAAAAAGTATATCCTCTTCATTTTCTCTTCATTCTCTTTCCGAAATACGGTGTTCATACCCGATTTAGTCCGCTCCGGTCTATTTGTATGTGTAAAGGAGTTCCCAGTTTGCCGAGGACGCCATTTAAAGAGCCTTTTAAAGTGGGCGTACGTAAATAATGGCAGAGATTGAGCGGAATCCCTTAGGTTGTACAATAAACCCATTGCCAGATACACCAAAAACAGATAATTGGTAGATAACGTACAATTTAGGCGCACAGGAGTATACCGCGAGCGTATCAATGCTCCCGCGTCCCTACAAATACGCTGTATCTTGAAAAGCGATAGTTTTTGAAGATACATTGTAGCGGTTTTTATGTGTTGACACAATACGGTTTTTGTCGGCCACAATGGGTGGATTTGGTCTGCTAATAGTTTATTTATAAACGTGAGAGGGAACATCGATTGTGGCGGTTAACGGTGCAAATAAATTCCGTTTATTTTATTGGATCATTTGTGTTTTAACTATGTATTAAAACCTTTTTAACGTATTTAAATGCTATATATTTTAACCAAACATATTATTTAAGAACTCCGTGGTATTTCCTTTAAGTAATCTAAAATTGAAAGTGTACTAGTTACATTTTTTTCTATTTTCAAATCTTTAATATTATAATAGCAGTTATTAGACTAGTATTTAGACAGTTCTTGATATAATATATCAATTTTGAAGGGTCCTTTTCCTAAAAACGTTTAGCAAGTAGGTACCGTAAGTATTGCACTTTTATTCGTTTAACATCTTTACTGGAATCTTTACAACGCTACAACAAATTAAATCAAGTACCTTGAACACTTCACTTTCATCCCTTTTTATCTGCGCCAAACTTTCTGTTTTCCAGAACTTTCTTAACAAATAGGTATCTCAAAAGCATTGTCCCGTAGTTTTAATAAACGCACTTTGAGTGCAGACATTAAGGAATGAGATAGCTTCCATTAAAACTTCCAACCTTTCGCAGGTAGTTGTGCGATGAGCAATTTGTTGGCCAAGTGCTGTAAACAACCGACCAACTATTTTATTCAAGGCAAATAGCGGCTAACAAGAAGCAACTGTTTAGAGTTTCATAAATTGTTGAAGTTCGAGATGTTATATTGAATCGATCGGATATTAATAAAGCCATTGGATAGTATTTTGTTGAGCTTTACTCTGTGAATGGCTTTATGCTATGGTAAAATATGCTAATTTTTAAAAGCGCCTGTAAAACTATGTTTGTATGTTTTTCTAATAGTGAACACATTATGGTTGATTCCGGCAGTCACACTTAAACCTAAACTTTGACGTAAAATTAGTACCAGAAAACTTATCCTGAAAGTACCACGTACCTACGAACATACAATTGGCAAATCTCAATACCACCATACTCGTATACCCTTCTACATCCAAATAACTATCTCAATTAGTACCCTGTAATAAAGCAATTACATTATATATTAGTGGACGCGCGCGACTCCGTTCGCATGGACTACAGAAAAAAACAAAATGTCGACATTGTCCGGGATAAAAACATTTTCCCGGGATAAAAATAGCCTATATGTTAAGTGTGAGTTGTAACAATATATTCCTGAAAACTGCATCGAAATCGCTTCAGCCGTTTCCGAGATTAGCGTGCACAAATGCACAGACGAACCGAAAAAAAAAACAAAATTCCGAAAATCATTCTTTTGGTTAGTAAGTGTGGGTCTTCTGTGGTGGCATTGACACATCAATAAACTGATTACACTTGAAAAATCCCATCACACCCTACTAGAAAAGTCAAACTGGAAATCCTGAAAACTTGTCCCCAAGCAGCGTGTAGAACTATTTCCATTCCACTGCAACGATTCCACTGACTACTAACAAGATGCTGTTGCGAAGTCTAGAGTTAATAAATTGTAGGATGCGCCAACTAGACTGACTCTTTTGAGATATTGCTGATGTTAAAGTTTAGCATTCCGGAGATTTATTGAGTGATTTGTTTGGGAATTTCGCTGGCTTAGATATTTGAGATTTCCTGTTTATCTTATTGCTTCTGTATCTAAGTGTTTATTTGATGTTTCGAATGTTCTGTGCTATTTTATAAACATGAATAAATAGAAGGTAAAATAGTTAATTGTTTCCTTCGAAAATTATTATTTTAATTGAGAGCTTAGTTATATCAAATGTAGTTATTTAAATTATTCTTTGATGCATTATTTTTAGCAGAATAACATATTAAACTCGTGGAGTACTAAGGCCATATTCAATCGTCTTGTACTCTATACAAATAACTTTTTCCTCATCATAAACACACAACAAACATAATTTATTTCTAATTTCGGCTCTTATGTAACTGAAGTAATTGAAGCTTTATTGTGAAAAGTTAATACTATTTTACATGCATACATACATATAATCACGCCTTTATCTCCTACGGGGTAGGCAGAGAACCAAGGGCCGATAGAACCACATGGTGCCACTTCTGACCAATTTTGAGGGTATAGTTGAGATGTATAAGTTCGGTTAGTAGTGACAGGTGGTCAACCCATCGCCTGCAAAACACCAAAATCCTCTTGTCCCTCTACATACTTATACAGTATGCCCGGGAAGAGAAACAACTGTAGTATTATACATAATACTATTTTATCCATGATTAAATCCCAAATCAGAACATACCCTATACTCGTATTTACCAACACTGTCATTAGCGCGTCCTGTGGCAGATTGGGGAAGTAGGACGTCGCTGTCATTTCGCGTTTTGTAGGTCACCTTAGATGAGGGTCCGTAATTTAATAAACAGCCCTTTGGCGGAATAAAATTAGTGTAACCCGCCATTGACAAGTTTGGACAGGATGTAATATGTGGGAGTGTACGGAATCGAGGACCGTCTTTGTTAAGAGTTATCGAGTTAGGCCTGCGATGAAAGAGCGTTTTACTAAGGTTTTACCTACGTCCTCGGCGACTATTTGTAAAGCTGAAAAGTTTTCTATTAAGTTTGTGAATAGAATAACTTTTGCAGATTCAATTAAAATATAAATAGTTATATAAAAAAGTTAAGGGCTCGGGCTAAGGCGGGTCTTTACTAGAATACATCATGCATGTTATAAGAGTCCACTAAGGAATTCAAGGGGTCCCCTTAGGCGATGAGGCTGGTAACTTACCACTGATCTAACCCAGCTATGGTAAACGTAGCTGTGGAATCTCCTTCGTGATTCTGCAGTCCAATTTGGAAATACAGCCGTATGTGTATGTAAATAATGAAAGAATTAGCATCAAGAATGTTTTACGTTCGTAACGTGTGATGTGACCTTCAATATATGCATATATGCATCCAAATGAAAACTAGTGACAAGTATGTTATATTACAAGCCCTTGTCAATTTCCACCTCCAGGGGAGCAGGTAAACTGGAGCACGCCCAAAGCGATCTGTGATCAAATTTCAGCAAGGTCCATGTAATAATCCCGCGTACACCACCTCATACAGTCAAGTACACAACAAGTTCAATGCGTTACTAATACTCTACATATCGCCTCAGTAATACGCATGGAACGTTATAAGGTGGACTGTATAAGTACTCGATATTTACTTAAACGTATATGTTTTTACCTAATTTTTTCGTCCCATTTTATCTTTAGTGTCCTTTTTTAGAATATATTTATTTTTATTTGATGTCCGATACATTACCGTTGAGTTATTTTTTTGTCCAAGTCCTTAAATCTTGTGAATATTTTTTGAGATATCTATTTACTGTACATGAGGACCTTTATTTTTTTTTGCTATGTTGGTAAAAGTAGGACAAAGAAGAGCGGCATGGGTAATAATTCGCAGATAAGATTAAATCTACTCCCTTTATTCTCTCTGGATATCGATAGCTAAGTCTATAATTATAGGGTTTTTCTTAAAAATGGCTTCTCGGTTCTTCAAATCGCTTTCAGCTAACAAGCTTGCAAAATTAACACCATTCAAAATAGCTTTCATAGCCAAATTTTAATAATATTAAACCTTTTCACCAAAAGCTGTTACCTCGGCCCTCGTCACTTTATGGAACCGGGGTTGAACACCCTTATAGGAATAAGTCAACCAAACTTAGTAATATTTACCACGCAGGGTTTTGTCGCAAACCTTTAGCGCAAAATTTTTATAAAAAAACTAGGGGTCCATCCGGCTTTGCACGGGTGTAAATGCCCTTTCACGTGGACAAAGTCGTGGGCCGTCGCTATAGAAAAGTGGAAAAAGCTATTTTAAATTTTTTCTCTCCGTAATAACCATCTTCGTACTTCAAGGAATATGCTAGAAAAAGAATTAGCAAAATCCGTTCAGCAGTTCTCGAAATTCGCGCTTAACAACACATTTAGCGATTCATTTTTATATTATAAATATTTATATATTAATAATATTATAATTGTAGTCGCGTGTAACTCGATGAGGTTGATGACGATGAAAAAATATGCAGATTTCCGTTAATTATTGTACATTTAATAAATACTGTGCTTTTACATAAAAAAACTCAATAGGTACGACAAAAAGTTTAGCAATTAAAATTGGAGGTAAAATTTGTATAGTAGTATATTTGACGCGCTCCGATTGGTCGAAATGTCGCGCGTCGAATGCTGCGCGGCGTGTGATTGGTTGCGTTGTCAAACTCCATCGCGCCAACTCTCTTCATTGGATGATTCCGATGCGTTTAGTTTGAAGACAGTTTTTTGATCTGCGTTTTGTTTAATCGCCGTAACATATTCCCGGCCTTGAAAGCAGCAGCTTTCAATTTTCTTCAGCAGATTGCAGAATTGCATTGAATTGCGGACATCAGAGGACTTATACATCGCTTGCAGGAAGTGGACATATCTTCGAGAACGCTCTTCTTACGACACCATTGGCCGTGCGGACATCGGCAACTCTAGAGACTCCATCGCGACCTGGGTACGTTCTCACAATGCGGCCAAGACTCCACTTCAATGGCGGGAGGTTGTCGTCCTTTAAAAGAACAAGGGTTTCTTCCTTCAAATCTCCCTTGTGGTGCTTCCATTTTGTCCTTGTTTGGAGTTCTGAGACGTACTCCTTTGACCAGCGACTCCAGAAATGCTGTCTGATCTGTTCGAGGCGCTGATAGCGGGTGATGCTGTGAATCGGCGCGTCTTTCACGTCAGCCTGCACAGGCGCAGTCAGCAGGCGGCCAACCAAGAAATGGGAAGGAGTTAAAGGAAGGAGATCCTGTGGATCTGGTGACAGGGGTGTGAGTGGACGGGAGTTCAGGATAGCTTCAACTTGAGCTAATACTGTGCTGAACTCTTCAAAAGTTAAATGCGCGTTGCCCACGACACGTTTTAAATGGTGTTTGCAGCTTTTGACCCCTGCCTCCCATAAGCCCCCGAAATGGCTAGCATAAGGTGGAATCATGTTAAACTTAATATTTTGTGAAGTTGCGTACTCCTTAATTTCAGCTGAACAAGATGCCAAAAAATCTGTAAATTCGTTCTTTAGACCGACAAAGTTTTTTCCGTTGTCAGAGTAAATTTCAGACGGCTTACCGCGTCGTGAAATGAATCGCTTTAAGGCTAATAAATAAGAATCTGATGACAAGTCAGAAACTAGTTCCAAGTGAACTGCGCGCGTACTAAAACATATAAATAAACAAACGTAGGCCTTTTGCGTTTTTGCACCCCTACCTTTGCGAGTTAATATGAGCACTGGTCCGAAATAATCGACACCGGATATCATGAATGGAAACGTTGCATCTAGTCGCTCCTTGGGAAGATTACCCATTATAGGATTAGCTAGGTTACCACGCATTCGTGCACATTTAACACAGCTATGTACTACCTTTCTTGCGAGATTTCTTCCGCCTACAGGCCACCATGACTCCCTAATAGTGAATAATAGAAGTTGGGGCGCTGCATGCATCAATTGAACATGTTCGTAGCGAAAAAGTAACATAGTAAAATGATGCTTAGCGCAAAGTAGGATAGGGTGTTTTTTATCAAAACTGAATGAGGGAGCATTTTCTAATCGTCCTCCCACTCTAATTAACCCATCGCTGTTAATAAATAAATTTAACTTAGATAATTGTGAATTTTTAACCAATAATTTTTTATTGAGCGTATCGTATAAATCGGAGTATGATTCGCGTTGTGACATTTTGGCTAGTAATTTAGTAGATTCTCTCAATTCATCGACGGTGAGCGGACCCGTGCGATGACAGCTACCTTTATTGCGCGTATTATGTACAAATCGTCGTACATAGGCAGCAGTGCGCTTTAAACGGTTAAACTGAGAAAACCTGTTAAAGGAAAATAAATCATTCTCAACACATTGGTCGATTAAAAGCGTATTAGATATATTTTTAACTTCAGGTAAATCATAATGAATTTGTAAATTATTATTAGAAATTTTAAAATTAATATCATGTAAAAATTGGGGCCCGTACCACCATAAATCCGATGTACTAAGTGCATCTAAACCCTGCCCTCGCGACACCAAATCCGAAGGATTTTCTGTACCACTCACATGGCGCCACGGACAACCTTTAGTTAATTCGCGGATTTCGGCAACTCTATTCTGTACATAAGGTTTGAGTAAGTTAATAGACATTCCTAACCAACCCAAAACAATTGTCGAATCCGACCAAAAAACAATGTTATCTAATTTAGACCGTAATGATTTTATTATTTTAGAGTAAAGACGCGCGCCGATGACAGCGCCACATAATTCCAAGCGAGGAATTGTCATCGGTGTAGTTGGCGCGACCTTTCCCTTAGCACATAATAACTGCACTTTAACAGATGAATCATTGCTATCGATGGTGCGAATATAGGCGCACGCACCATAAGCCACTTGCGACGCATCTGTAAATATGTGCAACTCTATATTTACCGGATTCCAACACATTACATAACGTGGTATGCGAATTTTATCTAAATGTGACAGGTTTTTTATGAAGTTATTCCAAATGTGCGCTATGTTATCAGGTACAGGCTGATCCCAATCTAGTTTTGATAACCAGCATTTTTGTAATAAAATTTTTGCGGTAGTGATAACTGGACTTAACAAACCAAGAGGATCAAATATTTGTGATGAAACAGACAAAATTTTGCGTTTGGTAATGTACTGTACATCATGTTCAATATGCGTATTATAATGTAGTTCGTCTGACTTGTTATACCAACCTAGACCTAACGTTTTATTCTGTGCATGTTCTCCTAACGATAGGTTTTTTGAGAACCCTGGCTCGCTACTTTGATCTTCGTGATCAAAATTAAAAACCCATTTCCGTAATGGTAAACAACCAGAGTTTAAGACTTGAGTAGTACCTTGACAAATCGATAATAATTTTTCCTTAGTGAATGCCCCACACACTAAATCGTCGACATAAAAATTATCTCTAATTGTTTGCGCAACGTCAGGGTCTACTACTAGTCGCGGTCGTATTGAGGTGTCACCACTATCTGCCGTCTCGCAAGGTGAACACTCCTTAGCTAACTGCTTGAGACACCTGCAGCTCAGAAACGGTGCGGAGGCGGTTCCGTAGGTAACTGTGTTCAGTTGGTAAACACCTAGCTGGTCAGACGGACTATCCCTCCACAAGATCAGCTGTAAATCGCGCTGATCTTCATGAACGAGAATACAACGGTACATTTTCTCAATGTCCGCGCATGCTACGTATCTATTTTCGCGAAATCTTAATAATATAGAAATTAAATCACCCTGTATAGGCGAACCTACGAGTTGCAAATCGTTTAATGAAATGCCATTGGAAGATGGTTGACTTGCGTTAAATACAACTCGTAACTTAGTGGTAATAGCATGCTCCCGGAACACACCATGATGCGGCATAAAGTAATGTGGTGTGCCGTAGCTATGTACCCTAGTCATATGACCTAACTTTATGTACTCGTGTATGAATGCGGCGTACATACTTTTATATTCGGGATTGCGTTCGAGTCGCTTTTCAAGGGCGTAAAATCGTTTTTCCGCGATCGTGCGACTTTCCCCTAACGAGTCCGGTGAAGATTTAAAAGGTATGCGTACACAGAACCCGCCGTTTTCAGACCGCGTTGTCGTATTCACGAAGTGTTCCTCACATGCCTGCTCATCCTCACTGCGTTTTTTTCACCGGACATAAAGATAACTCCTCTAGCTCCCAGAATTTGCGTAACTGTACATCTAGAGGATGTTCATTTAATGATTGCGTAAAATTACATTTAATATTATTTACATGCGAATTTTTAGTAAACGTTTTTACCGAACCTGACACAATCCAGCCTAATTTAGTATTCTGAAGGAATGCACCATTAGCCAGCTGCATTTTACCTACACTGATTAAATTCCAAAACAAATCGGCACCAATCAATATATCTATAGGTAAACTCTCATAAAAATAAGGATCTGCAAGTATGACATTGTCCGGAATACTAAACTGATTGCGGCTGAAAGTAATTGAAGGCAATTTTGATGTAATTTTGGGTAAAATTAAACATTTTATGCGCGTATTAAAAGCACCTCGGCGTGCTTTGAACTCGATGTCACAAGTCTGCGTGCATTGTGTTATCGAGCTACCAATACCATGTATTTGTTGAGTGGACTGTATAATAGGCGTATTTAATAAGTTGCATAAGGCTTTACTAATAAAACAGCGCTCGCTGCCACTATCCAGCACTGCCCGAGCCTGGCGATAGACTCCTGCGTTATCGAGTATTTCTATCAAGGCCGTTGATAACAAAACGGGTGAGCACCCACTGGACATATGTGTGTGAACATGCGTATTGACTGGGTTTACATGGAGCACTTCACTGTGAGCGTGAGATGCTTTGCTAGTGCAATTATCTATTAATTCGTTAGTATTTAATTGATTGTCCGATGACATCAACATTACTGCGCGTTTCCGAATTAATAATATTTTTGTCACACAGCAAAGAATTATGTTTAGACTCGCATTTTCGACACGGGCCAAATTTACATTCAGTCGAAGGATGTCCTGATCGCATACAGTTTTCACATAAGCCCTTTTCGCGTACAAGCTTTAACCTATCGCTCAAACTTAGATCTAGGAACTGCTGACATGAATATAACGGATGAGGTGAATTGCACTTACAACATAAATATTTAAATGGAACCTTTTGCTTTACATCGACAGACTTATTTGAAACAACATTACATTGAATCTTATTATATTGCGAATTTGTAATGTGTTTCTTTTTCTCTTGCGCTTGTGTCTGATAACTTGTGTGATTATGTGCATTATATGAATTGTGCTTATTATGCGATACACTTAAAGTTTCTAACATCTCCGCACGACCTTTTAGGAATTGCAACAAAGTATCAACAGTAAGTAAACCCTTTGTATTATCGTGCTTAGGCAGAAATGTACATTTATGTTGTTCCCACTCACGCTCTGTCAGCTGATCTAACTTTGAGACGACTAAATAAATAATTAAGGTATCCCAGTGTTCCGTAGGCTCTCCTAAAATCTTTAGTGCGCGTAGATTTTTTAGAACGTTATCTATTAGCTTACGTAACTGACTAGGGGTTTCCTTGGTAACTAACGGCATAGAAAATAAAGCTTTAACATGGTTGTGTATTAATAGTCTGCTATTATCATACCTATTGAGCAGCAGCTCCCATGCAACCATGTAATTATCAGCTGAGAATTGAAGTGAATCAATAACCAAACTTGCGTTACCTTTTAAAGCGGATTTTAAATAATGAAACTTTTGAATATTAGAAATCTCTTTAGAATGATGTACTAGTGAATTAAATGTGTCTCTAAACTCTAACCAGTGCTCATATGAACCGTCAAATTCGGGCAAGGATATTGTCGGCAACTTGATGCTGTCTAATTTAGTAGACGGCTTATATCTCGGACAGTCGGCAGACTCCTCGCGCATTAACAAGCACTGAGCTTTAGCCATCACCGCGTAGTACTCGGACTCGAAGTCTTCAAGAGATTTTAAATCTTGTTCAGATGAGCTTTCAAAGTATTGCGCGTTAATGTCATCCTGAAGAACTTCGAATTCGGTGAGCAAAGTTTTAGCTCTAGCTATTCTCAGTCTTAACTCGGCGTCTTGTAACTCGGATAAACCATGACTGCCTAAAGAACAAACATATTTTCTAAACACCGTTAATTTAGCCTTAACTGCGCTTCGTTTTCTGACCAAATTTTTACTAACGTCGGGCAACCTAGCTTCGCTTATAGCCTTAGTAATCAAGGCGGTATCATCACCTAAGTGTGTAGCCATTCCGTGTGCGTATAGGAAATAGGGGTACTCACGGTTTTAGGGATTCCACACAGCCAATACTAACGTAAAGCCAGCCAACGTATGTGTCTTGCTAAACTGCTACCACCTTTAACGTGCGTGTACAATGGGTAGGTAGATACGTTGCGAAGTACTGAAATTTGTAGAAAGCACAATATTAGACAAGACGAAGAGGGAAGGGGCTAGGATATTGCGGTTGGCACACCTTACCAAGTTGCTTGTACAGGTAACAGAAATAGCCTTTTCTCTGATCTATCACCAAATGCGCCTCTCATCAATTTCCACGGGAGCTGGTTTCTTGCGTATATTCGGTATCGAAGGTCCAAATGTAGTCGCGTGTAACTCGATGAGGTTGATGACGATGAAAAAATATGCAGATTTCCGTTAATTATTGTACATTTAATAAATACTGTGCTTTTACATAAAAATATTCAATAGGTACGACAAAAAGTTTAGCAATTAAAATTGGAGGTAAAATTTGTATAGTAGTATATTTGACGCGCTCCGATTGGTCGAAATGTCGCGCGTCGAATGCTGCGCGGCGTGTGATTGGTTGCGTTGTCAAACTCCATCGCGCCAACTCTCTTCATTGGATGATTCCGATGCGTTTAGTTTGAAGACAGTTTTTTGATCTGCGTTTTGTTTAATCGCCGTAACAATAATATTTATGTTATTGAGTGAGAAGTAAGAATGAAAAGTATATGAGATACATGAAATTAAATGGTCAAAGAAATAACATTACGTTAATTTACCCAACCAACAAACTTCCAAACTAAAAATTCAACCGAACTTGTACATCTCAACTATACCCTCAAAATTGGTCAGAAGTGGCACCATGTGGTCCTATCGGCCCTTGGTGCTCTGCTTACCCCATAAGGGATAAAGGCATGATTATATGTATGTATATGAATGTATGTAAAAATTCAATGTTAATTTTGTACTA
Organism: Carposina sasakii; assembly: GCA_014607495.2. Lineage (NCBI taxonomy): Eukaryota > Metazoa > Arthropoda > Insecta > Lepidoptera > Carposinidae > Carposina > Carposina sasakii. The sequence continues at coordinate 14,621,235 of CP053152.1, read as the reverse complement.
TTTTTGTCATTTTTAAAGCACAATATGACAGATATTGCAAACATTTCACAATCAATCAAATATATCATTTAAAAATATGTTCGATATATAATTCAGACCCATAACCCATAATGCCCCTAATGACTATTACATTGACATTTGTAAGTGTTAAAATATAATTTATCTTGTTACAGACTGGCAAACACTTTCATCGGACATCACTTCTCATCAAAGCTTTCAACCATAAGTTCCGACTGGACCTCGAGCTTAACACGTAAGTAATTTTTTATGACATATATGTTGATAAAAATTAAGAATAATTCTATTTCTTGGGCGGTTTATTTATCTACACTAGGAATAAAGCGGTTCATTTATCTACACTAGGAATAAGTTAAGTGACCCGATAGCTCAGTTGGTTAGAGCAATGCACGGAATCCGAGAGGTCGCGAGTTCAAATCTCACTCGGTTGATTTTTTTTTTTTCATTTTCTTATTAATATTTATAATAAGGCTCTTGGTAAAATATTTATCTCTCCCCAAAAGGCTATATCTTAGTGAAAATTGATGCAGTAATAGTATTTTTACTTGTAACATTTTAGGCGCAACTAATATGTTTTTCCTTATAGGTAATCTTACTGTATCATAAGATCTCCCCACAATTTTTTTTCTCGAAAGTCTGCTAAAAATAGACGAATACCCATTTTTGTAAATAGTTGACATGAGCTTCGCTGTTTGTCGAACTCGGTGAAGTTTCATATCATAGAAGCTTATCTTAAAAGCAAAAAATCCATGCGAATGATTCTCGTCACAATATTGCTCGGGTATTGCAGTTTCTGTCCCATTCTATCTAACGTCACCCAGAATAACGCCGTCCTTCACACTTTACCCTACTTTCTTAAGACCCCATCATCGCTTACCCTTGTCCTTTTCTATTTCATTTATGGCGTCTCGGTTTTTGAAGTTTTTTTTTCTCTTAAGTTTGTTTCGATCTGTTGAGTTTTCTTCCCTCGTATTCTTTTAGGGACAGTTTTCTACACTTGTTTTTGTAAGGTGTTGCGTGTTTTACTTTGTATTGTTTTCCTTTGAGAAAGTAATTTCGTTTTGTGCGGGATTGAAACCGCTTTGTTATCATTTACCATCACTAACGTTAGAACGAAAATGTATGTTTCTAAATGTAACAAATAAACAGATTTTTGAACCGTACCTATATTATTGAACTTTATCAGTGTAAATTGAATCTAACTTGGATACTTAAGTAAGAACTTATGCAGTGCAAAATCTATCGCGCAAATAGTACCACAGCTAAGTACTTCGGAAACATGGAAGCGAATTCACAAATACAGCTCAAAGAGGTTACAGTGAACAGGAGTGTTTCCTTTGTAGAAGCGAGATGTTCCTTTACACTGCTATATAAGCTGGTAGCCCACCAAATTCGAATTTGGAATCAGTAAGTAACGGCTCCTATATAGAGTCCATTTCATAGAATAACTCCAATGCCTGGCCCCCTATCATGACCACGCATTGTGGATATCGATAATGGATATTGTATCGCGTTTCCATACAAAATTCAACATGGCGGCTATAGTTATCGTATTTTGACAGGCTATATGTCGATAAATCGGTTTATCATATCGTGATTCGATTGTCATGCTATTAGAGCTGATTTCAGAACCAACATTTTTTGTATGCAGTAACACAAATGATGTAGGCATACATATTGTAACTATCGCCCTCGTTCAAAGGACCGTTTGGTGAAACAAATTCTACAATAAAACGGCACCCTTATTTTCTAACGCTCGCCCACCAAACATGATATTTGGTATTATCCTTCCAGTTTAAAAAGCTGGTGCTCTATAATCGATAGATAACAAAATAGGATTCTTTAAATTAGTAGCTTAGTAGTAGTAAGTTCAAGTAAGTAAGTAAGTAGGTTCGCGTAGTCATCTTTAACGCTAAGCTATCGGTGGCAAACGTGGGCAAGTTAGAAATCAATACTGCAGTAGTTACTACTCCATAGCTTTTCAAGTTAGGAACAAAAAATGTTTTCGCGTTTTAAAAAATAATTTAAAAGTTTTCATTTTATATATTATTTGGACCTTCAAACTGTTCTCCACCAGTACTGGTTAACTGGAAGAGAATGCTATGTAGCATTAAGTTCGCCTTTGTATAACTTTATAGTGCAATAAAGAATTTTCTATTTATCTATAAAAGGCGCACTGCACATACAAAACTAAACTAACCCAAAAACCATTTGAGCGGGAAAAAAGGCAGGACCAAACCTGGCTGAGACTAGCTCGTGCAGCGCTAAATTTTCGCGGGAAAAAATTTGATTGGTGCACAAAGAGTCTCATGGCTGTGTCCCGTGTGTTTGTGCAGCGGTTTTAATGAAGTTGTCGCCGGGCGGGGCGCGTGAGCGAACATCATGAAATAGAGTGGTTCAAGGCATAAGCGATAATGGCACTCGTACTTTAAAATAAGCTGTACATATGTATGTAACACTCTGACTGACTGACTGACTGACGGAAAACGCACAGCCGAAACTACTGGACTAAGCTAAAAACGAGCTGTTCGGTCTTTAAAAGTATAAATGAGAAACAAGAAAGGATTTCTTCGGGAACTAGGTACATAAGAATCAAGCGTATCACAAATCTGTCGTCCGCCAGTAAAACGACGAAGAAAGAACTTGGGTTACTGATGGATAAAAAAGGGAATAAAAGTTTCGTATCTATATAAGCATATCTCATTACTAAAACTAACAGTAACTAGGTGATTAATTATCCTTTTCCTCCTTGCAGTATCTTGGTAGGTAGTCTAAATAATAGACTATTAATTCCGTTTCGTAAAAATAACTCCCGTGCATGATTTCGGTACTAACACTCTTTAATGCAAAGATGCAAAGAATGCACTCAGTAATAATACAGAGCAACTAGCGCCGTCGTTTAAATTAATTATGTGTGAGTGAAACGCCTACCTCTTATAATTTGAACTACACCATAATAGAGACGTAGAGCGTAGCCTAGTTTCTGCAGTTGAAGTAGGGGGTTTAGGTTTAGAATTTTAGCTTTGAATTGGAAAATCACGGCACGTTACAGATTATAAAGTGTTGTATGCATATTAGTACGTGGTATTACCAATTAATATAGATAAACGGATTATATTAATGGAGAAGTGTTTTTATAAATTTATCTTTGTCAAGATATTATATATTATAAAATTATTAATAAAGAAATGGAAAAGTTTCTTCACCCGAGTGGGAATCGAACCCACGACCACTGCAAACCGTGCCAGCCGCTTTAACCACTAAACTACCGGGTCAATTAGAGATTTAGAAAAGAGATGGTAAAATTCGTCATCCGAGTAATTGACCCGGTAGCTTAGTGGTCTTTATTAATAATTTTATAATATAGATAACCTCTATGTCCCTAAACACTGTGAGTGTTTTTTACCCCCGACGCAAAAAGAGGTGTGTTATAAGGTTTTACAAAACTGTATTACTGAATTACATCTAAATGAAACACGCATTGTATTGAATAACTGACGAAGCTAAACGTGTTTGCCTAAAACAAATAAGTTTTTGTTAACAACAAAGTGTTTTGAACTTGCCACTTTAAAACAAAATGGCTGACATGAGCTTGGGATGCCTTCCATCTGAGATGTGTTGGATTCGGCGGGAAAAGCTGAAAGGGTGCAGGTGTAATTTTCTTGTGAAAATCAAAATTTCTTTGTAAATGGCTTGTATGTGTCCGTAAAGTGATGTTTTCTGGTAGATAAGTTATATTTTGTTTACTTGTGATGTGAATCCAGTACCTGTGCATGGTTTTATACGCAGGTAAACTGAATAAAACTTTAGTCGGAATACGATCTCTTCATGGGCTCATGTAAGTTGTTTCTGCAATTCTTTTTGATCTTTACAAATTTTGAGGATTTTCCCGACGTTTCCATTCATCATCATCAATATCATCCATCATAAATTCAGAAATCATTTACTAAAGACAATGGCTGTATGAGCTTAGTTCCCCTTGCCTTTCCTTCGGGATAAACTATACAAAATAAATCTGAGATGTGCTATATGTTGCTATATGTTGCTATGGATGCATGTATCATACACCAATCGTGTTCCTCTAATAGATAATTCCAAGCAGCTCGGAGCTGTAAAGTTGATTAGTACAGATTATTTCGAATGCCTTATACAGGGTGTAACAAAAAGGGTATGTTAAGCGAAAAGCTATGTAAATAGCCCACTATAGAGAACCTATCTACAAAATTTAAGACTCGAATTCACATTTTTATTTTTCAAGATTGTATGAAAATTCCTGAGATATTAAAAAATTCTCCATACTATCCGGAAAAATAAACATGCGGTCTCAAATTTTGTGGATAGGTTCTCTACAGTGGGCTGTTCATATAGCTTTTCGCTAAACATACCCTTTTTGTTACACCCTGTATAGTAATCTGTAATAAGAACTACAAAAGCCGTTAATTTTATACCATCACGTATTTAGTGATCTCAGCAAAATTATTTACTTACATACATACATATAGACACGGCTATGTTCCCCAAATGGGGAACAGATGGGGAGCAAATGGGCCAGAACTGCAGGACCCTAAGGGAAATCCCACAGTTACGTTCAGCATCGCGGGGGGGGGGGGGCCAGATGTTAATATTCAGTGAGAAGTTATTACCTTATCGCCTGAATGAATTCCCGAGTTCTTTTGTCTAAATTATTTGCATGTGTATTTTCTTTAAACTAGAGAGTATATTAAGTTATACAGGGTGTTTTTTCGTTGCCACCCTTAACGAAGGGTACGTACTCTATACATCAAACAAAGTAACTTTATGCCAAAAAAATGTTGGGTAACGATGTAATTAAAAAAATAAAAAATTACTTGATCGGGCGAAATTTATAGTGTCCAGTGTTTATGCTAGGTTTTTCATAGACAGATATTAATAATTTCTCGTGAAAAAATCTTGCTACACGCGTCAATGTGCATTTATGCAGAAAAACGCTGTCTATTTACTCAACTTTGGACCCTAATAGTTTGGAAACCAGACACTTCCCATGTGTGCTTCTATGGAGAAAAATGATCGTGATAATGAGGAGATTCCGTAGTTTTCGGGAAAGTTGACGACCACAAATCACCCTCTATAGATAATATATATTTATAAATAGGGATGCGGATCTCTGAGATTTGTTATCTAAGTAGAGATTAAACAGCTTTAGTCGAAACTAGTGTGCAAGACGTGCTAGGAGTTTATCGAATGTACCTAGACATTCACGCCAGGCACGCAGGAGATATTATAGGTATAGTGCACAAGTGTGTGCGCAAACACAGATGCACTCTCTATTCCGTTACTCTCATAGTCCGATGGGACGGAAAGCCGACACGACCGGAGAGAGATCAGGCGCATGACCAACGGTTTTACGTGCTTTCCGAGGCACGAGCTAAGTGACAATTTTGCAACATTAAAAACTGTACATTAAATAAATTCATTGGTACAGGCCCGTGACTGGAATCGAACTTACGCCTCCCGCTTGGAAGGTACACATCTTAACCACTGTGCTATCACCGCTTAGTAGCGAAGGTATTACACTATCATAACTATGATAAGCTTACATACTATGCAGCGTTCAAAATGTTTCTAAATCAGTAGCTTTAACACATTTCTTTCCCATTTTATTAGGATGGGAAATCCGGCACCCTTGTTTTTTAAAATACAACTGGACGCAATCGCTAGATAGTCACTGCTAATCTTTACATTTGGTAATTATATAAGGGCTGATTTTTCCAAACGTCAGATCGAATTTTTAAAACTGCTGCGAAGTAGTCTTTTGACGGTTATCAATTGATTGCCGACCGATCGTAAGGTAGCAAATAATAGTATAATAAAAAACATGTATAATAAAAAAATGGCAGCATATCTAAGTAAAAATATATCCAAAAGCGCTGACAAAGAAAAACGCGTACAATAACCTGATTCTACTTAACCGGCGCTAAACCGAGTCGGCTAAAGGACGGCTATAACTCTACCGTCGCATTTTTACAAAATTCGGCACAAGGGGCCCTATTTGATATATCTTCCGCGATATCACATAATTCAGCCACTCCCAAGGGCTGAGGTGCGGGCTTATTTACTGTCTTCCGTACATTAATGTACCAAAATATCATACCTACTTACCCGCCCGGTGGGCCAGGAAATAATAAATAAAGTACTGTGAAACGTTATCACCGGTTGTCGAGGAAAACATCCTTTTCTAGCTGAAAAATATGTGCTGTGCACGCGAAACTTTCGCCGTGTCAGGTTTAAATTGTGTATCCGAACGTCTGGGCGTTTGAAGAATTTTTCATTTGAGTGGGTATTTTTGAAAAATTGTACATACTATGTGGTATTTCTATCATAAAGTCTATTTATTTTGTTGATCAATTCTTGCATTAAACAAATTACTTTTCTATTTTTGTTCGTGCTAATTGCATAATTTTTTATTCTAAATCAAATAAGAAAAGTTCATCATTACACAATTTAAGGGCGAAATAAACTTTTTCCAAACGAATTACGGAAACGCTGGCTGTTCAAACAAAATTCATTGCGATTTGCGGCCCAATTTCGCCCCGATTAAATCGCCATTCAAATGTATCCGAGCAAAAAACAAAACGCGGGCATTCTTTAAAATTAGAACGCGCGAAACAAAAAGTTGATTTTCGATTTTGGAATTGGCATCCGACGCACGTCGCGCACCTCCCCGGGCGAATGGGTAATCGGGATGAACAAACAACACGCACGCAGAGCGCGAAAACAGACATTTAATAAAGTGGGCCGGGATAAACTCGTCAATGCTCCAACATTATAATACATGAACGGTTCAGGATGCCCGTGCCCGCCGTATTAAGTGGTTCGGTATTGTTTTTCAATCGGCGTGCGTCGCCCGCGGCTGATGAGATGACGTCACGAAAACAACATGGCGGTGCAATCGATGGCCGAGAGTTTTCGCAGATTTTTGTGTATCATTCAATATTATGTCTGCCGATTTTTATAAATATGGTTGTTTGGACTTATCATTCAAAATTTATACATACACACATACATAGATATTATCTCATTAAATATTTTCACTCGATCGATTTTGTAGAAAAACTTATCAAGCTTTTTTTAAAATTACTTTGAATTTATTTCAATTTATTCCAGTCGACTTGTTACTAATAGCTACCATATTCCGAAATCCCTATTCTAATATGAAGATAAACTGAAAGAGAAATTAATGTTTTATTACAAATTCAAATGGACCTCAAAAGGTTGGCTTTAAAATTATTGATTGCTTAAATCTGTTTATTTGTAGTATGGTGGTGGTGTATAGGTAAATAACTCGTTCGTGTAATCACTAAATATGTATCTAATCAAAAGTTTTATATCTATAACATTTATTCAACTAAACCTATGATTTACTTTACATGAGGGTAGAACGATAATATGCAGGCGATACAGCATAACATGACTAACAGCTATCCAGCCATATTAAAAGTATCTGTGTCACCTTAAGGCCAATATTCAACATGCCGAAGCCTCGGATAATACATTTCAATTAAGAAAATATATAACTGTACGAAACTGTATAATGAACCTGTTAAAACGACGAATAAAATCGATCATTATAGCGAAGTCTGTTAAGGTATAGTTATTAACAAATAATTCATGTGTATTGAATAATTAATAATGTAAGCAGTATATCTACGTTAGGTATTCGTATTCTCATTAGATACAGATACTTGTTATATTATTAAATACTGCCCGTTAATTATTATTACTAGTCAATGGAGATGAGAGAAATAGGACCAAATCTAGGTTAATTCAATTATTTTCTCTAGTAGTTCATTAACTAGAGTAATTATTGTATGATATGTACCTATACATGTATAGTACTCGTAAAAGAGTCAATTTTATGTAATAAAACTTAGGTATAGAGATAAAAATTAATACCATTTTTAAAAATAAAGTAATGAACAGTTTCGCGAAATATATGCAGTGTTACTTTTCAAGATCAATCTGGAATCCATTTGTGCAAAACATATAGGTACATGTTACGGGCAGCTGTAAATAAAGCAAATTCTCCTCAATTATACAAGGGCCAAGAAATAATCTTAGCCAACTCAAGACACGTCATTTAAGAAAATAAAACTTATATTACGGCCATAATTCATAAAACTCCATACATATGGCATGTAAAGTTACGACCCCTTAACCCCCAAATGTAAATGTGGCCATTAATTTCATTTCCACTTTGGAACGATAAAATCGGACGTTTCAATCGCACGACAACCGATATCATGTCGTTTTTATCGGCCCGAATTTACATAATTGCCTTGCGATCGGTAATGTGCACTTATATTTCAAATTGTATCGATACTGTGCAATGATTTTGGAGTACACCGATGTTTTTTGTGCCAATGAATTTAAGAACAGCTCTTCTTCTTCTATCTATATATATATATATAATAAAAATGTAACAGATCGCACATGGAAGATCTTCTTCTTCTTCTTCAGCCTATTGCAGTCCACTGGACGTAGGCCTCCCCCAGGGAACGCCACAAGGCTACATGGGGGTTTTGCCCATAGTCACCACGCTGGGCAGGCGGGTTGGTGACCGCAGTGTGATTTTCAGACTACGTTGTCAGTACGGGAGGTGCTGCTGCCCACCTCCCGGAAACCCTTAATCGCCTCGTACGATACCCACGTGTAGGCAGGCGTGGTACAAACTCTACTCTGCCGGCACCACGCGGCTAGGCACATGGAAGATATATGAGAAAAAATATTATAGGAGACCTTTATCAACGCAATAGTACCAAGAGAATGATTTTTCTAATTTTTGTCTGTTTGTCGGTTTGTATGTGCGTTTGTGCACGCTAATCTCTGAAACGGCTGAACCGATTTCGATGCAGTTTTCATGAATATATTGTGACAGTTAACATAGGCTACTTTTCATCCCGGATAATTTCGACATTTTGTTTTTCTGTAGTCCACGCGGGCGGAGTCGCGGGCGTCCACTAGTATGAAATAATTATTTATTATAATCGATTTAAAAGGTATCTAACCTAAAATAGAGCTATGTTAGTCCAACCCTAACCCGGTTTAACAGGTCATTGGACTTGATACCTTAACACCTGGACCCTAAAGTTCTAAATAATAAACCCGCAGGTTGACCTCTAACTAATCCTAAAACGACTTTGTTCAAATACTAAATTAAAAACTGAAAGTTTTTAAAGCCACTTTATTCTATCTAACTCCAAGTTGAGTTTACTTTAACCACAATTTTTTTAATTTTATTCTTGTTTAACTGACTTTAGATCCTATTCGTATTCTACGTTTTATTAAAATACTTATGTAAACATGAATAGCTCTGCCCCCCCTAGCATGACCACGCATCGTGGAAATCGTATCGTATGATATCGTATCATCTCTATATAAAATTCAACATGACGGCTATATTTATCGTATTATGACAGGTTAAATGTCGATAAATCGGTTTATCATATCGTGTCACGCAGGTCATACTACTTAGACTGTACTTTTAAATTACATACAAAAGAATAATCCAACAGGGTGACTTTTGCTATTGGCTTCATTATCGTGCGCTATATTATCCTAAAACGCTAATTGACTAAAATTGTTTTACCAACACCACTTTGGTGATAGTGGACGTAACTAAATATAATGTAATAAATGTTAATGTCAAATCGCACTATGATGAGATCCATGCCATGGAACATATATAAGATTTTTATGATCCTATCAGTGTCAAAAAACCTGGCACATCAATAGCAATTGAGCACCAATTCCGCTTCCTTTATCTCATTTCAAAGTTTAATAAAACAGAGACCCCACTCTTAGTTTCAGGACATTTATTATTGATATTGAAGCCGGGGAAACCATCAATCTTCATTTCCTGTAAGAAAAAAATTAGGTCAGTCAAGTCAGTCACGCCACACGTCGAACTTTCGACTCTACTTCAGAATTCGACGGGGATTTTTATCAACTTTTCTTTCTTTCTGCGTTACCATGGAAGCTGGCCGTTCAAAAAATATTTTGGTCTTCGTAACTTTATTTACCCCATTTTTATTTTATTTATTTATTTATTTAGACACACTTACAGAACATACATTAAGAGCAACAATAATTACACTTACAACTAAAAATCTGATGTATGTGCCAATTATAGGTGTGCTACATCATTCACAGATAATATTATAGTATAGTGGAGTGTGTTTCATCAAACAGCTCCCCTGGGCGAGGGCGCCAGCTACTATATGTATGACTACACCATCTGTGTCACTGCATACAATAAATGTTAGTTGCCAAATCAGGCATAGGAGCTATTCCATGAAACTCACCCCAGATTGAGGTAACATTGTTACAAAAGTAAAAAAGAGCCAATACTCCTCGCATAACAGAAATCGAGTCACAAAAAATATCAATGTCCATATTATTGGACTTCAGCATTCCCATGACACGATTGTAGCTACTGCACAGTCTTTTTATCGGACAGGACGACCCCAAATTTGTCCTAGAGGGAGGGATGTGGAACAGTGACTTGACCTGAAAGCGTGGACGGGAACGAGGAACAGAGATGTGGATATCACGCAATAAATCGCTGCAGTCGATTTGACCACCAATTTTACCAATAGGATTACTTCATGAGATAATTTTAGATTAAATAAATATTATTATGACTGAGCTGACCTGGTGATTCTCTAAAATAAGTCGGCTGCATTTCCATCATCTTCATACTATTGTACATTGCAGTTTAGCAACTAACATCGTTGTGGTTGTTGAATTTTTTCGATTGGAATTTAGAATCGATTGCAACTCTATCTCTATATCGCATGTAAATATCGATATATTAGTAGCATGTTTATATAAATCGAATGTGAGCACCCAACTCGCACAATACGCATGTTTGTCGCACTCAAACCACAGATTTCATTGAAATCTAATTAGGTGTGGTGCAAATCCGTGCGCTGCAAATTTTGTACAAATTTGCTTTTCCGACAAATATTTAGCTATTTTCGCGAATGTTCTCCTGTTAATTTATAGATATTGGCTTTTATTTATGTTCAATAATATAATGCGCTGTTTAGTTTGTGAACTCAAAATACTTAACTATAATGATTTTGTTACTTGCTACTAGCCGCAATTTCGAAGTACCTAGTCTCTGACTCTCAATCTCAAACAAATACAAAAAACCAAGCTCTTTGAATCGGCTGTCATGTTTTGTTAGTTGCAACCGGTTGCCAAAAAGTCGCAAGTAACATTATCTGGGTCAGATAGTTAATTTTAGTTAATTTTTAAAACAGAGTTAATTTAATAATTTGTCTCCGCTTGTAAACATAGCGTTTGTGCCCGAAAACTGGTGGCAGGATAATAAAAAGTGTATAAGTTATACTTCTACTTAATTTCTTTAAGAACATTCGTGACTGCGTGAGTATGAAAACCATTACGTAGGTATTGACCCGAATTCGCGCCGAAATACTTCTTCTTCAAAAATTCTTACTGAAGCATCTTACCATGGATTTGTGAATTATGTAGGTATCCCTTGATAAAAATCCATCATAAAATATCTCGAATATTATTTTACAAAGCACTTTCCAAAATTAGTGGGAGGTATGGAGATCGGAACATTCAAAGACATGGCATTGAATAATGGAGGATGGTCGATCGATTTGCACGTTCATAATTCAAATTCGTGGTTCGATATTCGAACTTGTAATATTCGCGTTGGTTACCTACAATACTCTACATTATTAATTTAGAACACTTCGATTTACGTTTTAGAGTTCCGTAGATAAATGGTCAAAAAGAGATAGATTTAGATTAGTTATGTACGAGTACATTATTGTCATGTCGCTGCCTGAATGTCATACTTTGTTCCGAAACTACAGGATTACTACAGGTTAAAACTTGTTAGGTATGTAGGTAAGTTCACGAAATCAGTTAACCGTTTTACAACCTCAATACAAAAATAAATAAAAATTTAATGTTAACCCAAAGGTGCAGAAAGGGTGTCCATAGTAAGGCCTTATAAAATGATAGTGGGCTTACCTTTGATACCACTAACACTAAAATGTTTGTAAAATTAAAAAAAATCCTGTATATTTCAATTTAATTTGAATGTCATCAACAAAAATTAAAAGTATACTTTCTTATACTTAAATTATAGCCTAGCTAGAACATTAAATCAAGAGTCTTACTGACTAAAGTGTAACCTAAGCTTTCTAATAGATAGTTGAACAGATACCCTATACGAGGCCGAGCGAGACTGGCGCCCACCGTGGGGCCGGTAAACCCTCAAATTTATGGACGGCTACCTACTTACTATCTGAGGGCACAAATAACCTTTACCGTAATATTTCATGGATTTACAGATAAAAAGTACAGTAAACTATCCTTTTCAGGTGTAGTGACAAACAAAATAGCTAGTATTATTTTGGAGACTCCTTGTTAACCACCACCGTATACATATATACATACATATGTACTCGTACCAATGAATTTATTTAATGTACAGATTTTTATGTTGCAAAATCGTCACTTAGCTCGTGCCTCGGAAAGCACGTAAAACCATTGGTCCTGCGCCTGATCTCTCCCCGGTCGTGTCGGCTTTCCGTCCCATCGGACTATGAAAGTAACGGAATAGAGAGTGCATCTGTGCTTGCGCACACACTTATTGTGCACTATAATATCTCCTGCGTACCTGGCCAATCTCCGTACAGATTGGTCGCCTTAGCCAAAATACGGTCGGAGATCATCATCTTAATCTTAATATATAAAAAATCCGTGTCACTGTGTATGTTCCGAATAAACTCAAAAACGAGTCAACTGATATTCATGAAAATTGGCATATATATGTAATTTGGTCCAACTTAGATGATAGGATAGTTATTATTTAAATTAATGGTCTTAATAACTAATAATTAATAAAAAACTGATCATCAACGTTGGTTGTTGTTATTGATCGTACGTTCGATAAGTCTGCAACAGATGGCGCCTTCTGAATTCTTCTGTCTTTTCTGCAGTCCACGCGGACGGAGTCGCGGGCGTCCGCTAGTCATCATATACATACAGACACGGCTGCATTCCAAACATGGGGTAGGAAAACTGCAGGATCATAAAGGGAATCCCATAGCTACCATCAGGCTTTGGCATAAGGGGGTAGATGTAAATTAGCAGTGATAAGTTGTTATCTCATTGCCTGAGTTAATGCCAGAGTTGTTGACCTGCTGATGTATAGGTATTCTAGTAATGCCCCGCCCCCTGATTACCTAATTTGCAATAGCAAAGCCGAAGCAAAGCGATAGCGAAAATTGTACAATATTCGCCTTAAAATGTCATAGTTCCTTTGAAATTCATTTTACGTAATTCGAATTTGACACGCAATCAGCGATTTTTGTACAATTTTCGCTATCGCTTTGCTTTTGCTAGTTAGGTAATAAGGGGGCCGCATCAGCACACGACTGCTATACCTACATATGTACCTATTTAATGATTATGGACCAAGTGATATATCTACATATAGCATTGAAAATACATTAAATTACTTATATACAAAATAAATAGTTCAAGCTTAGAAATGTAATGTAAATCATCGCTAACGTTTTCCGAAACTAATTAAGACTAATAAAGTAATGGCAGGAATTTCCTCAAGTAATTAATTATAACAATTTACCAATTAGCGATAACTACAAGATTTGTAGTCAGTCACGCAGCGTTGTACAGAAACTTAGGGTTACATTTTTCTCCCATAATGAAATATTACAAATTGCAACAACATTTTATCGTGTTCTTTTTAGGGTTCCGTATGTCTGAATACAAAAACGGAACCCTTATAGGATCACTCGTGTGTCTGTCCGTCCGTCGCTTACAGTCAATTATCTCCGAATCTATTAGACCGATTAAGTTGAAATTTGGTACACATATAAATTCCTGTGACCCAAACACAGAGGTGTGACGTGAGCAGATGAAATCTGTATATGGGGGGTCATTTTTGGGGGGAAGGGGAAAATTAAAAAAAAAAATCTGAAAACTGCATCGTGTGGCATATCAAATGAAAGGTCTTGTTGAGAAGATCTTAAATGTATTTTTTTGTAATTTTAAAATAAATAGTTTCCAAGTTATTCAAGAAAATAGACGAAAATTGACCATTCCCTCCCCCCTTATCTCCGAAACTACTGAACCTAAAATTTTGAAAAAAATACAGAAATTAGTTTTCTCCTTATAGATTATAGGAAAACCTATAAGAAGTCCATGATATTAAAATAACATAGTAAATCACTCAATATTGTGCGTACCAACTTACATTTGCAGGTGGAAAACATGATAGGTAACATCGTACGGAACCCTCTTCACGCGAGTTCAACTCGCACTTGTCGGCTTTTTCGGTTAGCATAGCGATGATAAATAACAAGATGCTAGCTTTTCGCCTTGAGAACCTTTGACTCTTACATATATCTCAACATAGGAAAGGGACATTAGCGGTGATAGCCCAGTGGCTAAGACGTGCACCTTCCAAGCGGGAGGCGTAAGTTCGATCCCAGTCAAGGGCCTGTACCAATCAATTTATTTCATGTACAGATTCTAATGTTACAAAAATTAACTTAGCTCGTGCCTCAGAGAGCACGTAAAACCATTGGTCCTGCACCTGATCTCTCTCTGGTCGTATCGGCTTCCCGTCCCATCGGTCTATGAGAGTAACGGAATAGAGAGTGCATCTGTGTTTGCGCACACACTTGTGCACTATAATATCTCCTGCGTACCTAGCCAATCTCCGTAGAGATTGGTCGCCTTGGCCGAAATACGGTCGGAGATCATCTTCATATGTCAAGATTAAAGTTGAATACATGTCAGAGACATAATAGGTACCTACACAGTTTTTTTGTTACAAAATTCCAAACTTTCTAAAAATATTCGTAATTTTTATAAGACCAGTCAAAGCAGCATTTTTACAACAAGTGCAAATTGTAAAAATTGTAAAAAAAATTAAAATCCGATTATCGGATTAGTCGTTGCTGTAAAACCGTCAATCCGACTTAATGTGAGCGAAGCCTAACCATTATTACGTATCACAAATGCGTAATCTTACTCAAACAGACATCCCATTTCAATGCTTACTCCTCGTTAATCACGAAGCACGTTCGCTCCCAACACCGTAGTGAAAACAAAATAATAGTTTACTCGTTTATTTATGCTGATACGGGGCTGCACTATAATATATCAGCGGTGTCGCGTCTAAGGAATTTATGTGTGTTGCTCCGTACCTTTATATGTAGTACCCTGTCTGTCTTGTTTGTTATTTATATCGTATTAAAAGTCAATTATGTTTCTACGTTTCCAATAATATTGTATTATATTGAAATTGTGCACTTAGTACTTGGTGTAAGTCGGATTAAGATTACGAATTTACGACTATACTAAACTACTAGTAGCTGTTTCTATGTCGGTACAAACTACGGGCGGTTTCACGCAACTCCATTGAAACTATCATCGAATGCCATTCGATTGAACCCGACAAGTGGAGTCAATATTCCGATATCAGAGAGATATAGCTTTATCGATATACATATAATGTTAATTTTGAAATTGATATTATTTGCTGCATAATTAACTATTATGTGTTTAAATGTTATTACTCCCCAATCATATAGCTAGGTAGGTTTTCGAAAAAAAAACACCTAATATCAACTCAGGATGAAGAATTAAATTAATAATTTTGGGGTACAGCTGAAATAATCATCTGAATTTAGATTATAACTAGCCTACTAACTTTATCTCTGTCTGTCTATTTTGGTCAAAGCATTTGGCCAGCCTTATGGGCACGCTGTCATCGGTGGAGGATTTGCAGGTCGCCTTTTGTTTTGAAATATTTTTAGTTGGTTGTTTTGCTTTAATTTTTAATTAATATTAGGAACCTCATAATTTACTTGACTTACGTGCCCCGTGTTCTCTGAGAGCCTATATTAGGTGCAAAATTAAAACTTTTCTAAAAGAAACCGATATCCACTCCGAATCAATGAAGAGCTAGCTTCCACGAAATTTTTGTTGTTAGCCGTAGTTTTACGAAAATTTGCCCCGGGTTGTGTTTTAGATGCTCTACTTTAAACTACTGTACATTATAAAGCTGTGATAACAAAATCTGTTTAACAGAAGACAGTTTGCTGTATGTGGCCATGTCCCTTATCAGTGTGGTGGGTCTCAAACTAAAATAATTTGCCAACTTGTCAAGATCGACATGTCACGCCGTGGGCTGTGCGTTACATGGTAATTTATGTCGAGGCTTGTCACAAGTACACCGGTAAGACTTGAGTGAAGAGCGAAATCGTTGTGTGATATGTGAATTTGTAGTTACATATTATATCCGATCAAACAAAATGGCAAATTAGATTATTTTACGTGGAAAGGGCTATTTAATGCCTACCTTTTGCTCAATTGTCATTCGTAGATACGTAAGTTAGAGAAAGAGGAATATAAAATCTATCGATACATATAATAAAAATGTAACGGATCGCTGTCTGTACATGGAAAATATGAGAAAAAAAAATTATAGGAGACCTTTATCAACCAACCCAAAAGAATTATTTTTGGAATTTTTGTCTGTTTGTCTGTGCGTTTGTGCACGCTAATCTCAGAAACGGCTGAACTGATTTCGATGCGGTTTTCAGTAATATATTGTGCCAGGTCCTTAACATATAGGCTACTTTTTATCCCGGGAAAATATTTTTATCCCTGATAATTTCGACATTTTGTTTTTTCTGTAGTCTACGCGAACGGAGTCGCGGGCATCCACTAGTATTGTAATATGTTTATATTTTTATCTCAGAGGTAATGGCCAATTTTAAAATTATGATCCATTGTATATATATTATTGGCACAAATAACAAAGTACAAAGTGTAAAAAACGTTACTTAGTCTAATAAGTTAGTAATTAGATACGCGGATAGCGAAACAAAAGCGATTTCGCTATTTGAATCCTCCTCTGTGTGATTGCGTCCACAAGTAACATGTTAATTCATGTTGACACTAAGTAAACGTTTGTGAGTAGAGACGCCTGTGTTTGTCAACCAACTATACTTCGTAAGTAAGGAAGACCTCTGACATTGGCGCTAGTGTCCTATTAACTAACATCATTTCATTCGTATTACATACTTAGTTTAATGAATATCCGTGAGATATTATTATAGAGATGGATTATAGTCGATTTATTATGAAACACACTGCGGCTTACCGGAACAGACTGAGAACGAGTTATGTTTATAAAGTCACGGTTAACTTTAAATTGGAAAACTGCTTCCGAATATTAAACTTCAATTATTTTTACCTGACTGCGCTAGAAGGAGGGTTATGTGTTTCGAATGTATATCCTATGTATATTTCCATGGTACGCTCTAGAGCAGGGGTCTCCAAACTACGGCCCGCGGCGGGCCAAATCCGGCCCACCAGTGCCATCAATCCGGCCCGCGACAGCTGAGGACTGGTGTCATCAAACTGGCCCACGACAGCCGATGTTTTACTCTTACTATTACTGTGATAAGTTGAATGGAAGATATTGAAAACACAGAATGATAATTACTCGATTTAATTTACTTGTAAGGTAAAACTTTACGACAGAAATAATGACGCAGAAAACTCAACTTAAGTATCTAAGCTTAAGCATATTAATAACTAATAAATAATTAATATATACAGTGTATTCAGTACACTATCAATAGTAATTGAAATGCAGAAAAGCCTATGTTTGCTTAGGTGGGCAGAAAAAATTAATTTGTTTTGGCCCTTGGAACATACCAAAAAAATATTATGGTCCTCAAAGTCTGGAGACCCCTGCTCTAGAGCCTCCACGGCTTGTTACATTTGAGCTTGAGAGGTATAATTAAATCCGACTTAATCGTGACTAACCAGATTATAAATAAAATTGTATTAGGCGTTACAATTCGGAAGTTCAAACATTGACTATGGATGCACCCACCACCGGGCCCTACACCCTCCACTGACCCTCGGATCTGATAACTCACGAAAACACGTGAGGATGCCACGGTTGTTGGCGAAACATATGTAGATTATCAATCTAGTTTTTGATTTCGGAATAGTGCAATGTATTGTCTTGCATGCTAGGTGCTCGGATCTGGTTTCTTGTGGCGATTGTAGTTAGTGCAAGTGCCTATTTTCGCAGTTATGAGTTATCAGATCCGAGGGTCAGTGGAGGGTGTAGGGCCCGGTGGGGGGCGCACCCATACTGACTAACTAGATTATATTAATATTTATGCGCATTTCTCTTTTTAAAGCATCTTCTGATATATGACTTTTTAAGCAGATACATTGAGGTAAATCAAATATGCAAAAACTTTTTATACACTCAATATAAGACTTCCAAGTCCAATAGATGGTCGCATCCTTCACAACACCTGTTCTGTGTTCACAATGCAGTACAATAACGTGCTGTCGGAGTGTCCACGTGAATAATATATGACTCGTCTGCATCAGCGCCACACAGCTTCAGCTTATGCATGCACAAAGTCATAAAACTTCTTTTAGCTATAAACTAAAATACGAA
Organism: Carposina sasakii; assembly: GCA_014607495.2. NCBI lineage: Eukaryota > Metazoa > Arthropoda > Insecta > Lepidoptera > Carposinidae > Carposina > Carposina sasakii. The sequence continues at coordinate 14,602,667 of CP053152.1, read as the reverse complement.
AGTACTGATTTTAAAATCTAACCTATGCTTTTATTTTTGGTTTGAGTTTTTACCTCGTTTCCTAGAGTAACGGTGCCGTCATATAACGGGCATGAAGAAACCTCTCACATGTCGGCACCGTAAAGAAGAACTAGGGAGTAGTTTTGCGATGGTATACGGCATTCCGGCGGCTGCGCAAAGGCACCCTAAGCTAATGCCCTGTATTAATACATAGGCTACTTTTTATCCCGGGAAAATATTTTTATCCCGAATAATTTTGATTTTTCTGCAGTCCACGTGGACGAAGTCGCGGTCGTCCACTAGTAAATAATAATGAGAACAGTTACAAGTTGCTAACCCGTCGTCTGAGGATACTCTTCTGAGTTCCTAGTCGACTTTTACGACATGCACTGAAAGAAGACTCCCAAAACAGCGAAAAATAGTAATTTCCACATTTTCCATCACGTAACAAACGGGGAATAGTGTCAAACGGTCTAAAAGACTTCAATCTTTTCCGTCGCTTTATGTAATTGTCCATAAAATATGGGCACTTAATGTAAAAGCTTTGTACTACTGTTGCATAATGGTTCGTAAAAAATTAAGAGCCTTATTCAGCCGTTTTGCCACCGCGACGGTAAAGTGAGCGGTATTATGCAATGGAGGCAAATTTAATGCTGCTGATCGGCTCCCTGATTACCTAATTTGCAATAGCAAAGCCGAAGCAAAGCGATTGCGAAAATTGTATAATATTCGCCTTGAAATGTCAAAGTTCCTTTGAAATTCATTTTACGTAATACGAATTTGAAAAAAAAGTTGCAGCTGATGTATTCCAATGAAGGTTAATTATAATAGGTTGATAAATGCATTTTGTATATAACATCTATTATTTTCAATCTTAAAAGAAAATTAACTAGCATCTTCTACAGTCAAACAAAACCTACAGGTAGACCAAATTAATATCAGTACATCAGAATAACAAAGAAAACCTGCATTACAAACCACAACAGAACTTTTTAGCAGAAACCTTTCATTTTGGAACACTTCGTTTTTCAAATAACCCGGTTTTTAGTTTCCACCGTTTGCGTGCAGTATAAACATTATAAAGCAGAGTTGGATGTTCCGTTCTTTCGGAGCTAAAGTGCGTTTCACGAAATAATTCCCTTGCCAGTGGCGCTAGCTGTCTATATAATCTGTGTAACTGCATACGAACAATGTTAGTTCCGAAATCGTCCACGGGATCCGTTCCATGAAACGTTCCGATTCACGCTTCGCATTGCCTGCCGGTTATTATTCCGTTCTTTCGGAGGTACGTTTCGACTCACGCTCCGCATAGCCTGGTTATTATTTTGTGCATTGTACAACTTCTGTTGTGCGAGAGCTTAGTGGGCAACGAGTGGGTTAAGCCCGTGTCTATAGTTGAGGCGTATGTTAATTTATATGGAATACGTGATGGCCCGCTGGACGTGCTTAACCCTCTTTTGTTCTGCGCTTTGTACATTGTGTTCTAGTTTTTTTTTAGGTTCTATTTGAAGGGTCCACTGCAATAATGATGAATGTCCTTTGTATTTCGTTTTAAGATAATTGGGTTTTAAATTTATAAACGGTGTAAAAAAAACTCAGACCTGAAGATAATAAAATGTTGTTTATTAAAGTTAAAGTATATGTATCATGTATTGTTTCTTTGGAAAATAATCATTCTTAGGGTATTATAAACTAACTAAAAATAATGTAATCTTAAGTAAGTCTTTAAAACTCAGGACTATAATGAGCACTGTCCACACTGCGTTGACACACGTTACTAAATTTTAGTAACGTGTGTTTGTTTTAAAATTCTGCTAGGCTTTGGATTATGAAACCTGTAATAATTCGCTTAAATTTTTCAGTAATTAAATACAAGTCTATTGTTTGTATTGAATATTTTGAGATATTTAGCGCAGTCCTAATTGTAAATCGAATCTATAACTTTTGGATTTAAACCGTCAGTAGGTAGTTAGTCAGGCAACAACAAGTATTATTTCTTTACAATTTTTTTTCTTTACAAATTTTTCCATTATGCCGCCTTCTTAACTTTCTGTCTTCGAAATTTCGAGCTCTATTATACCACTAAAAGACTTTCTAAAGTATATTTTCAACTCGATTTGTTGAAGTGAACTTTATTAGCAACCGACTGCTGTCTACGACAACCTTGCTAATTTAATATAGGTCACTTCTTCTGCGATAGATTTCAAAGTCTGCCTCGGTTTCCATGGCAACGGGCCTTTCAACTCTCCTCAAGCGTATATAATGTAGGAGGTAAGGTCACTATTTGAAAAGGACTTTACGTCTTATAATAATAGTTCGGGGTTTGGGAGATTAATGACTGTATCCACTGTTTTGAGTATGGTCACTGTTATACGCTCGTATTATGAGTGTTAACTCTTGACGGTACTCGGGTGAGAGAAGCACTTTATTATCTTTCACAAATGGCTTATTTTTCAAGGTTTGATTGTGATTTAAGTTTGAGTCAACTAACAATATATAACTATAATCTTGCTGAATGACAGTCTTCCTTAAGGTGTTCACTGGTAGCGATCAGCTGCTGTACCGTACGCAATATATCAATGGCTATCCTGGATTGCACTGTTACAAGAAAGGTCAAAGTGTAATCGTTGATTCGAATGGAAACGTTGGTGTGCCCGCCAAGTCAAGCAATTGAAAGGCATGATCGCCCTTCTTCGATGGTTATGAATCTACCAGCTTCTATCGTTTGTTTTATTTTTATTTAGTTGTTCAAAAATTCCCTCGTTATAAAGTATATAATTTAATTTAAATATGTTAGTAGGAAAGTTCTCCCCCCTATTACAATAAATGTTATGCACATCAGTTAGCAGTCAAGCGTAACTTCTTCTAAATTTCTCAAGTGACAGTGAACGACTGACAGGACTGGAGACGGTTTGACATTTGTAATTAATAAACTTCCTACTTTGGCCACGACTTCGTCTATGAGTTTAATAGGGTTTCTGGTGAGAATACTTCCCGTGCTTTCCTATGCAAGTAAATTGAACAGTTCATGGGGTCTAAAATTAATTTCCAAGTTAGAGGACTCGGTGACAGTAACACTGCGTTATTGTATAGAGAAAAGAGTATGCCTGTCTATGCGTTACTGTCATTTCAGGATTTTCAAGTTGCCATAGATTGGACGGGATGATACCCAGCGGACCAGTGGATGCTTCTAGTTGTCTCGTCATGTAGCACAATTAAACTTTTAGTGCAGAATCACACAGTTACATACATACAGGGTATTATTACGTTGCCACCCTTAACAAAGGGTGCGTACTCTATACATCAAATAAAGTAAGTTTATGCCAAAAAAATGCTGGGAAACGATGTAATTTTTTTTTTATTTTATTTACTTGATCGGGCGAAATTTATAGTGTTTATGCTAGTTTTTCATATACAGATATTAATTATTTCTCGTTGAAAAATTTTGCTACACGCGTCAATGTGCATTTATGCAGAAAATCGCAGTCTATTTACTCAACTTTGGACCCTAATATTTTGGAAACCAGACACTTCCCAGGTATGCTTCCATGGGGAAAAATGATCGTGAAGATGAGGAGATTCCGTAGTTTTCGGGAACGTTGACGACCAAAAATCACCAAATGGGGTGCCTGAATTTCAGGATCATAAAGGGATCCCATAGCCACGTGTAGCATAGCGTAAATGATCAATGACAAGTTGCTAGCCTGAGAAAAGACTTACAATTTACAGTTGCTAGTACATCACTTCTACATTTTTGTATAAAAATCTGAATATATAACCAAATATATTACGTAGTCGATTCTTTAAGGGGCTCTAAGAGTATAAAGCTGTATACATAATGCTTAGCGTAATATTATATGTTAGCTAAATTCTCGGAAGTGGATCCTTATTCCAGTGAACGCAGTACACGCTTCATTAGCGTACCAAACGCGATATTGAGCGGCTCGAGAGAGGTCCAAGGCATAGGAGTAAGCAGAGACTGTACAGAAATGATAGTCTTCAGTAGCTAACCATATAGTCAGACGGTTTTAAATGACGAACAGTGATGTCACTCTATACTGTTTATAGGGGCGCGAAGTAGCAGTTATTTAAAAAAAAGGTACATGAGCTATTAATGGATGATGTTTTCTACTCTATTGAGGAATTTCTTAAAGCTAAAATAACCTGCTAGTGGACACTGAAATGGTATACTAATTCTATTTGATTTTATTTGTGCTTTTCTTTTGTGCTAGTTCACTTTTATAGGTTTAAAGATTTGCATGCCAGACTTTTGGCAAAATATGTTGGATAATTTTTTGCATAATTATCTTCAATGTAATACCCATATTTTGAGCAAATAAAGGTTATTGTATTGTAAGTTTCGCAGTCTTTTTGAAGTCTACTAACGATGTTATTGCAAAAGAGCGCTTAAAGTTAGACTCGTTTTAAATATGACATTTGACAGCAAAATGTATAGAACATATTTAGACAATGTTTCGTTTAAATGATGCTTATATTATTTTGTAATAACACCGTAAGTGGTTTGTCGCATTTGAGCATGAGAGGTGTCACTAAATTCATCTTAGACGTGGGAGTGAAACGGGATTAAGTTCAGGATAGGAAAGGTAGTCTACCCTATAGTTACCTTCTTACAAGGAACGAGGTGATTGAAATCTAACTTAACAGCAATGTTTGCTAATGATCTTTTTAGAAAATAAATCAATAAACATAATATGCATAGCATGAATTTAATTTAATTGTGTTATGATAATTGAATTTATACACACTAAGTGAGTTAAGTGTTACTATGATTATCTGATATCTAATCCAATGTAAGATTCTTTTGTTAATATGTTACTTAGTTTTGATTGTATCGCTGGGAGCTTTCTTGCTATTTCTTCTTCCAAGCAATGACACTTCACTGAAATAGTGTAACAGTAATAGTAGAATCATGCGGTGTGTCAGACCTAATGTTGGTTTTGCAATAAAGGAGAACTGTCTAGCAGCTCTCCTGGATTTCGTCTTTAGGCGACCTTAACTCTTATGAGCTACATTTCGAATAAATGATTTTGAATTTCAATAGGTGAGTTCCAAAAAAATAGAAGTGACCTGTAGAATGAAAATAGCCGCTATTTCATTAGATTTAGATTAATTAGAACACATGCTTAGAGTGGAAGCTACAATGCATTAATTTCGATCCGTAGCATCTCATAGCTTGCACCACAGCAGTAAAGCCTGCCGGTAGGCCCCGGCGCCGTCATCGCAAGCTATTGAATAACCAGCGTCACGTAGAACGATTAAGGGCAAACATCCATGCATCTACAAACATAAAATTGAACTCTATGATTAATATATAGATTTACGTAAGTAGATGTAGTAATTCATTCTCAGGACTGTTTTGAGACGTCTTGCCAACGCCCGTAGATAAAAGATTAAGTAAGTACTAATGAAAAAGTAGAAAAACTAACAAATCCACATCATAAATAAGAAGAAGAAGTTCTAGTTATTTTAAATGAATTAGGACCAATAGAAAGAATCAATATGTTTGTATATCTTTCGAAACTCACGGGACTACAGAGTCCAGGTTCTTTGGAACGTGTGCATCGGGCCGTAGCCAAGATGTAAAAGCCCCATTAACGAAACTTTAATATTATTGTTTTTATACAGTTATTGTAATATGATAGTCAGCAAAGATAATGAATTATACCTATACCTATAGTCAGTCTGGATGATCAAACCTCTAGTAGCTACCTAAAAGTAAACTTATTTTCTACATTAATATCAGGTAGACGTGAATGTTAGTATAGGTATTTATGAAAATGAAATATAACATAATATAAAACTAAACTCATTTCAAGTACTCTAAAACCCAACACAAACTAATTTATCCATCTTCATAACCTCATTTCTTAAAGGTAATGATGCACTTAATCGAGTAAACGTAGCACGTATGCGCACTCCGATGATTTCATACATCTCACTCGCACATATGATACACACATATAGAGCGACAGAGAGCACCGTAAGCAGGCTTTCAAGATTCGTTCGGCAAGCGTAATATTCTCTAAACTTGCTAGTCGTAGCTCGTTTTCTGCTTACTAATAAGTTTGATAACAGTTGTTGTGCGAAGTCGACGGTAATAGTTGTCTATTATGATACAACACATGTATACGATGTACAACGTCCCTTATATTCTCTCTTTTATCTATATCTCCAAGAACGAAATAATTTGTTCCGTTTATTTTAAAATGAACGATTATAAAGAAATAACTCTTTCATCAGCAAGCCTAGCATGACCTGCGAAACTCGCTATGATAAACCGGATTAGCCTGTCCAAAATACGATAAATATAGCCGCCATGTTGAATTTTGTGTAGAGTCGATACGATATGGTACGATACGATATCCACGATGCGTGGTCATGCTAGGGGGGCAGGTAGTCAATCAACTATTAGGTATTCACTATGGGTGCGCCCACCACCGGGCCCTACACCCTCCACTGACCCTCGGATCTGATAACTCATAATTGCGACAACAGGCACTTGCACTAACTACAAGTGGTACTGAAGTAATGTGTTGGGGGTTTTAGAGGTTCATAATAATTAGTGGTTTACTAATTTTCTAATTTCTATAATCCTGAGGATGCCACGGTTGTTGGCGAAACATATGTAGATTATTTATCTAGTTTTTGATTTCGGAATAGTGCAATGTATCGTCTTGCATGCTAGGTGCTCGGGTCTGGTTTCTCATGGCGATTGTAGTTAGTGCAAGTGCCTGTAGTCGCAATTATGAGTTATCAGATCCGAGGGTCAGTGGAGGGTGTAGGGCCCGGTGGTGGGCGCACCCATAGTGAATGTTTGAACTTCCGAATTGTAACGCCTAATACAATTTCATTTATAAAACTATTAGGTAGTTTAGATTCACCCTAGTTTTCATCCAGCTATTTGAAAAACCGTGTCAAATTTCATCTTACCCAGTCAGTAATCATATCAAGTAAAGGTACTAACTAGGACTAAAATGTACAAACACCTGAGTATTCCACTCACATTTATACATATATCCATCAAAGTAGGAACTACCTATATTCCTTACAGTAAATCGTATGTAGGTCCGAACTAATGGTTCGAGCGTAAGTTTTTGCTGCGAACTCAAAACCGGGCGTTTCACTAGCAGCTCTTTTAAAACTTTCTCTCTATGTATTTTTTTCTGGCACGAAGCGGAAAAGGGAAAAAGTTTGCGCATGCATTTGATTCGGTTTTAGATTCATCGTATTACATTAGGGGCTCGAATACAGTCTTTTCAGAGTTGCGGAAGTATCTGAGAGTTTTTCTTTGGGTTTATCTGTGTTTATTGAGAACATCTGTCGCTGGATTTTGTATATTCGCTTTTATGGTCGCATATTCATGGAAGAAGAAAGATAAATTTATGTTGCATTGAAGTTATATAAGGGACTAAGGGTGTAGATGTAGCTCATAAACCACAGCTGGAAATATGTAATCCTCAAGCTCAGCAGTCAAAATGTGTCCTATCAGTTGCCTCATCATTAAAATATGAGTTCTTTACCGAGCATGCACTGTTTTTATCTTTCTATTTAATAAATTACTCCACTATTCTGAATCTTTAGAATTTTACAAACATCCAAAAATGTGTCCAACACCCATGTTGTAGAATCTAATGATGTTCTCTAGATCGGAATTCGGTCATGGCGACTAATCTCAATGGAAATTAGCCAACTACGCGGATATATTATAATGTACAAAGCGTATGTATGCGCAAATTCAGGTGCCCTCTTTATTCCCTCACTCTCATTATTAACAGAAGTTCTTGGAAATACCTATTCAGCAGTTATATGACTAATTTTCCATGAAACTATTGTAACCTCCGTTTTACAAATACCTGGTGATGATAATTTCTATGAACTACGCTAACCAAACTAAAACTGTGTTTTTATTTAATGCTTAGGTCAGTCAGCAGACGACAAGGACCATGGATGGTCAGTGTAAGATTGAGATGATTTTTGTGATATTCCGAAACCGTGATTTTAATGCCTTTAATTATAAGCCTATTTTAGTGCAACGAGACAGTCTGACACAATAGTATCCTTGTTCATCTAAACTATTATCTGTCTTCATTTCATAATAAATAAATTGACCCAGGTTTTCCTGCTGATTATACCAAACATTCTCATAGACCCACAACATAGTTGGGAAAGAAAATATTTATTATTTTTCAAAATCGTGGACCTGTTGGGGATTAAAGTATGAACTTACATTTTTTTTAAACAATAGAGTCGTGGACCTTTGAGAAAAGGCCCATAATTCATTTTGTTATTCATTCTTAACAAGAAACAACAATTATCTTTCACTGTAAATCTCTTAAGCGTTAGTTTACTTTGTTTTTTCTTCTCGGATTTACTTTGTAAGAATTTGTTACCCACGGCTTGTTGTGCGCGGAGCGTCGTGGGCATCTTGCCAGGAGCTAATTAGTCTTAGATCCTAAAGTTGCTTGTATAACAAGTATATCAACTAGTTCCGATTAAATTTACTTAGTTATTAGTGTAGGTTTTATGATTTAAAAAAATGTATTAAAAGCTATAATAATGTTTTCCGACTATATAGGATGGTTTTGTGCGTCGAATCGCTAAGGGAGTGAGGCAGGACTGAGTAAATTCTTACTCATATATATAGTATATATTATGAAATGAAATTGACCAAAATGGCAAAGCAAAAAATCTTATAATTATGAATATATTTCAACTGTGTAAATTCTAAAAAAATAAATAGCCCACTGTAGAGAACCTATCTACGAAATTTGAGACTCAAAATCACATGTTTATTTTTCCCGATAGTATGGAGAATTTTTAAATATCTCAGGAATTTTCATACAATCTTGAAAAATAAACATGTGATTTCGAGTCTCAAATTTCGTGGATAGGTTCTCTACAGTGGGCTATTTACGTAGCTTTTCGCTTAACATACCCTTTTTGTTACACCCTGTATAACCGAGATAATATTTCACACCACCAAAATATAGACTAACAAGCATAAAAGTATAATAGGTGCATACAAGTTTATTAAACCTGCAAAATTCTTACCAAAGTTAGTCTCCCAATTTATTAGACAGTCTCTACTCGAACTAGTAATGCCCTGATTACCATATTAAACGAAGGCCTTACTCCGAATTAATATGGAGCCTAACCGAGGTGTGCCCGAGGACAAAAACCATAAGTATTTTATATGTATTTAGGATTAATTTATACACGGACCCTTTTCCTAATAGGCTGCGCGTTCGCGTTTCTGGTCCAGGTTTTATTTTGCTATAGGTACTTGTGGAATATACTTTTGTAAGTATTATGTATTACTCGTATTTGTAGTCGCTAGGACGTACATTATTTAAATATGTATTTAATTATCAATTAAGGTCTGATTTTTGAGAACGGTCAGATATCCTATCTGATATCTTTCTGTAAAACTTGATAAAGATAGAGCTAGAGATATTATAAACCAATTTATCGACATTTAGCCTGTCAAAATACGATAAATATAGCCGCCATGTTGAATTTTGTATAGAGACGATACGATATCGTACGATACGATATCCACGATGCGTGGTCATGCTAGGGGGCAGATAGGCTATCTGCCATTGGAAAAAAATGGCCTTGGGTGATATTAACACAGAAGGATAATGTATTCGTGCAGCCGGGAGATGTTAATAAACATTAACTTAGTGGTAATGATATAAGTAGATTTGTAAAATTGTTCTTATATCATTTGTGATGTTAAAGAAAATTATGCTCCGTATTTCATAAAGCTTTAAAAATTTCATCGCCAAGCTACAAATTCTAAAAGTTCAGAGAGATTTTAGCCACGATTCTGAAATATTCATTATAATAATGCAGAAACTAGCATTTTGAAACTAATACGAGTGTTGAAATTAATACAAAACTATAAAGTTATGTATATAGAATTAAATTTTAAAACTCTGCTAAATTTTAATACTCACTACTCAAAGTTATTACGTTGTATTACTGAAGTAGATTTGAACATATACTGCCTGAGTACGAAATATTTTGCGCATTAATATTAAACTTTGTTTTATATTTGGGTTGGGTTAGTTAATAATCTTCACTAACAACCGTGCCTATGAAGAAGAATAATAATTTGGTAATAATAATAAATAGTATAAAATTATTAATAAAGAAAATGGAAAAAATTCTTCACCCGAGTGGGAATCGAACCCACGACCACTGCAAACCGTGCGAGCCGCTATAACCACTAAGCCACCGGTTCAATTACTCTGATGACGAATTTTACCATCTCTTTTCTAAATTACATATTGGCAACGTTATTCTTCATCTCGCTAGCTATACACTAGCCAAATCTCGGCATACAACGCTGAAAGTTAAAGATGAAACGATCAACCATTAATAAATAGTATAATAACTTGGATGGAAGTAGTTGAATAAGTAAATATTTTAATGCTATAGTTTAAAAAATTAAATAATTTCAGTTAAGAGAGAATAGAGAACTCTAAGGCCTGTAGATAAATAAACGGTTTGTAACTTGTACTAAATAATTATTTATATCATTAACTATTACTGTAGAATATTAAAATGAAATCCATGTCCTTTGGTCATCATAAACGTCTCCAAAATTGGCGCAAAAGCATAAAGTTATATTCGCAGCAAATTATTTGCGAAACTGTTTGATGCCAAAATTTAAAGTAATTTGACAACTTCGAAACACGATTCCGCGAAAGTAATTTCCAGTAAAGGAAATGATTTAATACGGTTTCGGTATTGTTTTGCTACCTTTTATCAGTTTTCTACAAAGATGTTGTTTCTTTGTCTAGTGTAGACAATTGGATATTAAATGAAGTTCTTTAACGCGCCTTTCTGGAAGAACCAAATACTTTGCTCGCATCGCGCCATTATTTCTACGGGTGGAACTAACTGGCCGATACGAGTATCATAGAAAGAGCTTATGCTTATTATTATGGTTATCAAGGTTCAACAAAAATCTTTTAAATACTTTGGCAATTTTTGTGTTTTTTCATGTACTTACAAATTTTTTGTCATACCCGTATATGTTGTAATACTATGTAAGAATTAGTTTTAATTGCGTAGAAACCTTCGTTGTCAATAGTGTGCGAGGGGTGAACTATTATTCATTACCCTTTTTGTTATAAAATAGTTTACCTAAAAATAAAAATGCCTTAAAATATCGCCGTGGATAATATTTTTTCATAAAGTAATACTCTGAAACGCTGTTGCATATTTTGAAGAGCTTTATAATAAATATGTTTTTCTCCTATTACAGGCAACTGCTGGCACCTAACCTTAAGCAAACTCAATACTTAGCAAACGGCGCAGAAAGCGAAATCAGAACAGTAAGTACAACATTAATTAATATATAATATTAATATATAATTAATTAATATATAATAACTTTATATTGAGTAAAGGATTTTACGGACGTACCTATTTATTTACTGGACTTGGCGAGAACGCTGCCATGTCTCCAGATAATAGAGGTAAATAAATTTAAAAGTACAAAGGCGCCATCTTGAACAATGTCAAATGTGAATCTGATTCAACTACGTACATGTACTAACAGTAGAGTACGAAATAAACTTTAAGAACTAACAAAGTGAAGTCTTTTTAAATCGAGAGTACACAGTACTAGATAACTCCATACATTTAGCCTAGTTGTGCAACCCAGTGCATTTTGTAGCAACGTCTTGACATAGACAATGGCGCCTCCCCGCGGATTTATTTGTAAACTTTTACAAAAGAACAACGCGCAAGAAGATTAAGTGGTCCGCGAATGAATTGTTCGTACAGTAAACTAAAAGTGCAGTTTAGATAAAACACCACTCGCATTAACTAGAACTGTTTCTTTAAAGCTCTCTGGAAAAAATGTTTAATATCTCTGTGCTGTACTTCTATTGTGTTTTAAGAAAAAAAAAGTGGAATAGAGAGAACAGAGAGCTATCGCGCAAATGTGAGGGCAATATTGCAAATGTTGAATGTATTTACCAAAGCTAAACCACAACCATAAACGTTACGCTAATCACATTTCGTATCGCGCAAAATTTTGGCAACGTCAAGATCAAGACTACATAGAAAACAGTCAAAAGTGAGTCATTGGAAACGTCTGAAACGTTGTCAAATGGAACTAAAACAAAACCTAAAACGTTTGGTTAACGTTGTCATTTTGTGCCATTGCTCCTGTTAAACGTAAATATAGTTTATAACTAAATTGATAACATGTTGTATAACATTGGGCGTTTCCCCGAAGACGATTAAATTCCACCAGATGCGTATACTGTCATATACCTACTATAGAAATTGTGGTATAAATCAAAACTTCGGAACCAAATTTGTGCCAAAATAACCTAAAACATCTACCGGGACCTTTAGATTGGAAAAAAACTTCTGTGACATTCGTCCGTGAGGTATTTGCGTGGAACGAAACGCGAATATTAAATAGGGGACCAGATTTCGTCACAGTCATACTGGGAGTTCAATCTTAGGTGCTCTATCGGCATTTATCTTCTTCTATTGTATTGGTTATCCACTGTAGTTTTTCAAGATCTTCATAGGTTTACAGTTGGACACTGTCAAGTAATCAATGGGACTTAGCTAAGGAAGGACAGTCCAAATAAAAGTAATCCGATGTATATTACCTAGATACTAATCAAAATAGAAACAAGTTTATTTTAAATTTTAGTTAGCGTGTTACAAAATCTACGAAAAATAAGGAAACAGAAGCAAAGCAAGGGTGTAACGCAGCAGCTAGTATGACATCATCAAACAAAATAAAATACATTTCACATCAAAATTCACGCTGAACTAGATACGAGTATCACCGCGCTTCCCAATAGTTTGTAGATCAAACATAACAATGGTGAAGTAGCGAGTGTCTCGTCTGACAAACTACTCTACAAGTTGCTAACTTCGCACTTAGCTGATAGAGCGGCGGATAATGTCTCGGCTCCCAGACTATGTTTGAAGGCTTGATTATTTGTCCAAAGCATAGATTTCCCAACTTACTGTCTGCCCAACTTATAAATGCAAAATTTCTCATCTCCTACCTAATCTCTTGTAAGTGGATCTGCTCCGAGACGCTTGACGAGATCAGTAGTTGTGGGCTATAGAGCCAGACGTTTGCAACGCATCTCACGCGACGTTGGAGTGTATCATCCTCTATGACAGCACGAAGGGTCTTACATTCAGCTCCCTATCGGAGAAACGCCAATAAAAGAGGTTATTTCTTCTCCATGCAGCTAAGTATATTTTCATACAAAAATAGTGTGCCGCTGAGCGGGGGTGTAGTATGGGTCGAGGGAAGCATACTAACACTGTAGCCCTGCCCATTTACATAGAAACCACCTTGTAGTAACTAGCCAAACTACTTGCATAAGCGTGTGGTTACAGCTACTGCGTTCTACACACTGGCCCTGAAGCTCCGCCCCTATCATAACGTCATGGCCTCACGATTGCCACACGACTCAGTTCGTAGTCCCACCTCCTCTTTTATACATTCTCCATGCGCTGCTGTGTCGTGTTAAATTGCACTGACCTTGCCGCCGCTAAGGTGACCTCTACCAATATGCTGATTAAATAATTCGCTTGGCCGAAGAAAGATTGAGTCAATTAGGCGAGGTCATAGATTATAATTTCACCGCTTTGACCTGAAACAAAACTGAAAAACTTTAAATTTTGCCATTTTAATAATTAACAAATTGGTACAAAGTCATTTGCTATAATGAAATCTCACGAATTTAATTTATTAACTATCACCAAATTTATTATTCTATATAACATTACTAAATCTTAAGATCGTGTCAGTTAGGCATTTCTATATTGACTTTTAAATAACAGTTTTATACTACTTCAAACTTGCGTTTAATTTTTAAAACTTTAGGACATTAGCAAAGGTACTATAAAGTGAATATTCCTCAATCTTTATTATAAATTCGAGAATATGTTGCAGATCAAATTGTATAGAGTGAAAAGACCCTTTATGGGTGATGAAACAAAAACTATTGAAACTAAGTGCGACTGGGTGCAACTAGAATTAATTCACATTAGTTCCAAACAAAACTTGGGTTTCGGGTTCGGACTGTTTGGAGGGATGATACTCCACTGTGAATGATGCCGGTGCAAAATTGTTTATTAACTAGGGATTGTGTTATCACCTTATTTATAGTTAAGTACACGTAGTCGTGTCTATATATTTTGGGTAACACAGAAGAGTTAAATATACACCAACCACTACAATATGTACCTATCGCTTAGTAGTCTAGCCTTATTCAATAACCTACACTAATTGCTAAGACTTCTTAGTAAAAATATTTCTATTATAAATGAATTTCTACCAATAATATTATACTCGTATTTTATATGAACTTAGGTCGATCAGTAGGTGTCAAGTGTCAAGGACTGGAATTGTGAGGCACCGATAAGTCTAATGGTGCATCGAAACAAGAGTAGATACCAAATCCCTGATCGAAACTGTTAGTATGACATTAGCACTCTATGTCTACATCTTATTCCTCTATGGTAATGTAAAGTTGCGAGAATGTAAAGATTTGGTTTCTTATGATAACGGTGCCGTGAATGATAGTGTACCTTTCTTTTTACAATTAGCTAGGCAAACTTTGACCGCCATCATGCCTGATGTTAAGCAAGATGCGGCTTAGGCTGGTACATGTTTGCCTAGAAAGTGCCTATTCACTCTAGCTTTGAAGAGACCAATGTTGTAGTGCTCGGGAAATACATCAGCAGGAAGTGCATTCCACTCCTTAGCCGTTCGCATTACAAACGAGTTAGCATAACGTTTGGTGCGGATGGGTGGGATATCAACAACATAAGGGTGATACGCTAGTCTGCGTCTAATATCCCGATGGTGAAAAGGGGCTGGTGCAACTGTATTGTGAAGTTCCCACGCACACTCTCCAAAGTGTATCCTGTAAAACACTGACAAGGCAGAAATTTTACGGCGGTGGGTCAGGTCCTGGAGTTTCGAATTTGCTACGGTTTCATCTCTTATAAGGTTTATTGCCCGTTTTTCCACCGAGTCTAGTGCGGCTAGCTGACATTTAGCTGATCCATCCCAAAGGTGGCAGCAGTACTCCATACAAGGGCGAACTTGCGCTTTATATAGCGCCAATAGTTACTGTGGAGTAAAATACCGCCTAACCTTGGATAGGACGCCTAGTTTTTTAGCTGATATTTTTGCTATGGACTCGATTTACTTGCCAAAATTCGACGTTGCTGGTATGTCCAGGCCTAACGGAACTACAAAAACTATAATTTACAGCCACATAGTCAAAGTTACGAGCGTCAAATGGTGATTTCATAAACCGAATAATACCGTATTTTCAATAAGGCGAATCTATCATATTCCATTGTCAGAGGTCCAAAACAATGCTCAGGTAACTTCATGGCAACTTAGACTATTCATCTGTTCCACAATTAAACTGTTGTCCGTTGTTTTAATTGAGTTTTCAGAAATTCGTCTCGAAGCTGATAGATTAAGATTGAGCACCCGATGGACTGGAACCTCGTTCGAAATTTCAAATTTAAATCCAAATTTATTATAATCCAAAAAGTTTGGAGAGCTTCTTGAGGATTTTATTGGTGTAATACAATTAGGTATGGTTGGATTGGAAAAGGATAATTGTTCAGACCTGCCCATTATATTGTTAAGTTTTAAACTAGGAGCCACGCGTTTTTTCGTACTATATTTCAATAATATTGCAAACTCATTTAGAGTGCGTGGTGCTGGCAGAGTAGAATTCGTACCATCCCATGTCTGCCCGTGGGTATCGTACGAGGCGATTAAGGCTTTCCGGGAGGTGGGCAGCAGCGCCTCCCGTGTTGACAACATAGTCCAAAATACAAACTACGGTCACCAACCCGCCTGCCCAGCGTGGTGACTATGGGCAAATACCACCCATGGCAGTCTTGTGGCGTGCCCTGGGGGAGGCCTACGTCCAGCAGTGGACTGCAATAGGCTGATGACGATAATGATTTAGAGTGCATAAGCATAATCATAAACTACTACAAGATTGTTTTCATTGCGAAATCTTAAATGAACCTGTGTTGCCTGCACCAATGCGCGCCTTTACTAGAATATATCAGCTGCATCTACGTCCGTGCACGTCGTAAAAGTCGACTCAGATGATAAGTTACCAACTCGTTACTGATAATTAACATCCTGTCCCCGCTAAACGTGGGATTTCTTTTAAAATCCTGCAGTTCTGAGTACCCTATTTTGGAAACTCAGCTTTCATCATAAAAACAATCCTACTTGGGTTCTTACCCATGGTGAACCCGCATTTACATTTGACCTGTTTTCACGATATAACAATATTTCACCCGCAAACGTTCGATCCGTCAGCAAAATAATATAAAACAACCGATTCGTTATTTAAAACCCGGAGCAGCGTAACGGTAAACAGGCGATATCGTCCCGATTAATCCGGCGAACTCTGATTAAAGCCGGCAAGTCATTACCATTCGCCTTTTTATAAAATGCCTGCGAGCTTGCGGGGGTCTATCTCGGTGCTACGAGAATAAAGCGATCGAGAAGCGATTGAGGTGGGATAAAGTATCTTATCTTGGAGACTCGAAACTTAGGAAACAATGGGTGTGTGTTACATAAAATAATGTTTCTTAACATTAGCAAATTTTCTTTTATTTAAAATCTGTTATGTTAAATTGATTGTTAGTTCGATCGATATGATATTTTTGTTGCCTAATTTGGTCCCTAAATGATTCAGATTAACAACTTGATCCAAAGGGTGATTTTTATTATTTTTCATGCAAACAATGCATTCAACTAGTAGTAGGTTTTGCTATGATATGACCACTTATATTGGCGATAGTGTCCTCCTGATTGAATACTTTTTCAAACATTTAATTTTAGTTCCATCCATATATCGCCATCATAGCGCTCATTTTCTATACAATGGGAATCTACTTTTTAACCGACTACAAAAAAGAGACGTTATCCATCCATCGTCTCGTCAGGCCCGAGGTAGACGCCCCAAGTTTAATGAATCCGAGCTAAGACACGATACTCGGTATAAAGCGACCGGCCGAGAATTGTTTCTTTCTTTGTCTATGATATTGCAATACTTCGAACCAAGTTTATGAAGCAAATATAACAATAACTACTATGAATATACATCGTGTTGACATTAAACTTTTAATCATTCTTTTAGCTACACTAGTCATGCCAGAGATAGTTGATACATTTTACTGTGAAATGTTGTACTTAAAACGTTTAACGCGTGTTTAACTGAAATTCGGTTTTGTAGTTAAAGACACCTTGTTTATGTTGTTTAAACTTACTCTTAACCTAGACCGAAGATTCTTATTAACAGACGAACGAATTCATACTTTTAGAGATTACATACTAACAAAAGGGATAAGTAGGAGTATATTAAGCGAAAATCTATAAATACAGCCCACTTATAAAGAACCAATGCACAAGTTATGAGACTCGGAATCACATATATATTTTTCAAGGCAGAACATTTCTAAGTTGCTTAGGAATTTGTCCATACTATATGAAAAAATTAACATGTGATTTCGACTCTCTTGTGAATAGCTTCTCTACTCTATAGTGGGTTATATTCATAGCTGTTCGCTTAACATATTCCCTCTGTATTGTAAATATATGAGGCTAGACGCACTCATATATCCTATACCAACTATATCGCGGAAAAATTTAAACTCGACGTATTAACGCCTCAGCCTAAAATCATCGAGAAAGCCCATTTAGGAGCTCGTATACTCGTATGCTCACTTTTACTATACAAACTGCTAAGATATCTCGGGTACTCTCGTAAAACACAGGGAATCGAATCGGGTGACGACTTCACCACGTAAGAGCTTGCGATTCACGGGGGAGCCACTTTCAACGTCGACTTGTTACTTCCTAAAGTAATATTACACCTTTTTGGAACGATAAATGCATTCGACGTTTTCGTTCATAATCCGAACACCTTATCGAAACACGAAGCTGTGAATTCAGCATAGTATATCTATACTGCTTATTTAACAGCTGCGAGAAAGGGATAGAGCGTTGTATATTGCTAACAGTGAGTACCCGATCGTTCGGAAATTACGGCCGTGTAGATACCAGAATGGCGTTTTTCAAATTTAACGGGAAAAGCTATTTTTGTAAAAAAAAAAACAAAAACAGTGCAGTTTATCGTCAATATGAGTGCATACTAGATTTTCACATATTCACATACTTCACAATACATTAATCTAGTTCCACACTAAGATCACTAAGAACGGTGCTTATATAAAAAAAAATTGTAGTAGAAACATCTTTTACTTGAAAAAAACATGGATATTCTTTATATCAATGTTTGCACCGAGCGGGATTCGAACCCAGGACCAGGTAGAGTTACTACCAATTGCACAAATTGGTCGTCTAATAACTTATACCTATACCTACTTGCAAGTTGTCCTTCATCTATCTAAACATATAATAAAAATGTAACGGATCACTGTCTGTACATGGAAGATATATGAGGAAAAATATTATAGGAGACTTTTATCAACGCAATAGAACCCAAAACGATGATTTTTGGATTTTTTGTCTGTTTGTCGGTTTGTCTGTGCGTTTGTGCAGGCTAATCTCAGAAACGGCTGAACCGATTTCGATGCAGTTTTCAGGAATATATTGTGACAGGTCCCACTTAAGATATAGGCTACTTTTTATCTCGGAAAAATGTTTTTATGCCGGATAATTTCGACATCTTGTTTTTTCTGTAGTCCACGCGGACGGAGTCGCAGGCGTCCACTAGTCGTTATTAATGTTACATTTTCCCAATAAAATCAGATGCACCGCTCACAACTAATAACACAGAACATCTATAATGTAAACCTGTAAGTCACATAAACATTTCCCTGTAGAAAAATGTAGGCATTTTGTGAGGAAAAACCGGTAAATTCCGCCTCGTTTGCATCCACACCTGTAACAAATTTCAAGATTGTCGAAGTGAGATATATCACTGAAATCGGCAATAGATATACGGGACGACATTTTGGTTCAAGATGTGAGAATATAGCGATTATACAAATAAAGTTTTAAAATGTTTTTCTTATACAGGGTGTAACAAAAAGGGTATATTAAGCGAAAAGCTATGTAAATAGCCCACTGTAGAGAACCTATCTACAAAATTTGAGACCCGAAATCATATGTTTATTTTTCCCGATAGTATGGAGAATTTATAAATATCTCAGGAATTTTCATACAATCTTAAAAAATAAAAATGTGATTTCGAGTCTCAAATTTTGTAGATAGGTTCTCTATAGTGGGCTATTTACATAGCTTTTCGCTTAACATACCCTTTTTGTTACACCCTGTATATTTTATGGCCGTAATCTAAAATTATGTTTTTCCTAATATATTTCACATTCAAAAATAGACGTTAAAGTTACTATCTTTATTTTTTTTATAAAAAGTCTTTATCCTACGCAACACTATAAATGTTTGTAAAGTATTACCATTTCACGCTTAGCATTATATTCGACACTATTGTTATAATATAATATCATCCCAGAAAACCATTCTCGGAAGTCCCGCTCTCATTCATAAATTGAGCTTTTAGTGAGAAATGAATAGATAAATCAGCAACTTTTCAAGTCGAAATGAAAAACCGCCTCGGCTAAATAAGTTACTCACTATTGGAATATTTTAGGAAACAACTTGACTTCATCGTGTTACGTTAGTAATATATCATATAATAATAAATACAATCATATAATATAAATAAAGTAATATGCCGCGTGATGCCGGCAGAGTAGAGTTTGTACCACCCCTGCCTGCCCGTGGGTATCGTACGTGGCGATTAAGGGTTTCCGGGAGGTGGGCAGCAGCGCCTCCCGTACTGACAACGGGAATCCATCATTTCATCGCAATTCCTTTCAACGATTTCCATTACCCATAAAACGATTCGCATAACTTTTAGTACAATATTTAATTTAACAAATCCTAGAATTAGGTTACATCGCAATTTCATTTCCTTGAATATACATTATCTAAAAACACAGTTCATCGTTATTTGTTTTCATGTTTTATACATTTTATCAAAATAATGTTACATCGAAGTTTTGTTACCCATATTTTTGTTTCATCGTAAGTTTCAGTTTGCAAAATAATTGAAACATCGTTTTTACTTTTAAAAAGTATTTAAATCGACTCAGTTTACTCCGACTCCACGCAGTCTTGTCTGCCCTACCCCTAGAGTGCAATGTAAAAGCGCGTAGGCGCGGAGGGGCGAGGCGGCCCGCGAGCTGCGGAGCAGGCGGAAGCAACGCTCGCCGCCGCGGCTGAGGCAGCAAGCCGAAGGTGCGGTGGTGAGCGTTACATTCATCTGTGACGATAAGCTCGCGTGGGACCGCCTGGGCCCCGCAGCGCCGGAGCCGTGACAGAAACCATGCCTGCTGCATGCTGTATGTTTGCTTGCATGCTTTATTTATGATTTATTTATGATTTATTTATGATTATTATTAGAACGGCTGAAGTAGCCATTTACTCTAATATATATGTCATGTCATTAGTTTATAAAATAATCAAAGATACAATCACTAAATATATCACACATTAATCAATAGAAACAAAATCACATAATAGAAAAAAAAAATGCTGTATGCTTGCTTGCATGCTTGCGTGCATGTTACATAGTTGATTAATACTAAAAAGTATTATGGGTTCCGATACACATTGTAACATGTTTTTACGAATAGTTTCATCGATAACTTAATGCTTTTATGAAATGTAAGTTCGATGTATCGTTTTTCTGGTAATCATAACAACTTTAAAAGATTAACTATTCTATGAAATGAAAAAAATGTATATTAAAAGTCGTGGAATAGTTTTCGGTAAAATGAAATTCGATATTTTAAAAATCTGTATTCTAATAGACACCCACTGACAACATAGTCCGAAAATCACACTACGGTCATCAACCCGCCTGCCCAGCGTAGTAACTGTGGGCAAAACCCTTCTGTGAGGCTGAAGAAGAGGAAGAAAGTAAAATGATTGATTCATCAACTAGTGAAGCTAGAAGAAACGTCATATTTTAGACCAGACACTAAGAAGGGATTCCCGAAATTTCCACGGGAACGGAAATAACCGAATTTCCATTTATGCGTACGGAGCGGAGACTTTAACCAAAAAAATGTACCTAGTAGATATCCAAAAATATATGTGTTTATTATTTAAACAAAGTTATACATTCTCTCGCGCAACTCCAAACAAAATTGGGCAAATTTACATAAACTCGACCAGTATTATAACGATATCTGTTTACTTTGTAGAAAATTTAATGATAGCTAAATTAGCTTTGCGACTCACTTTAATTGTCAGATCAAAGCAAACGGCACACTGCGAGTAGCTCCTCGATAATATTGGATTTTGTGAAAACAATTTCCGTGACTTTAGACTTTATGTCGCACTCATAACGTGGTAAATAGCATGTTGGCTTGCACTCTGTGTTGATACTCGTATCCATTCAAAAACGAAGTCTCTTTGATTTTTATGAAATGAAATATAATAAATGGAACAACATAGGAGATACAAAGGTACTAGCGCCAATGTTAGAGGACTTTGTTTGGAGCGTAGATCAGGTAGGTTCTTGATGAGTTTGTGGCCTTTGCCTGTGGGGATTCGTTCAAGTGATTGAAGTGACACGACGTCGGGAGCTTAATCTTGCCTTTGCTCATGCAAATTAATGTTTAAAAATTTAGGCCCCATTGTTCTTTCAACTGTAGAAAATACATAAACTAAAATTGACTTAATATTATAAATAATACACATACATTAAGAGGCCAAGAGGTGACAAAATTAACTATTTCACCTGTCAGCCTATTTTGTGTCCCATATGATTCGGGATGAGTCCATCGCTCCTGACAGATAAAACGCCAAATTAAAAACTAACTATGAAATGTCTAAGCGTCATTCACGAAGAAAACGTTTTTATGGAAATATTATAACTCAAAACGACACAAAATTTTCGCAGTTAGACGTTTTATAATGAAAAATATCGTCACGTCAATCTACCATAAAATTCCAGTTCCATAGAACCCGTTATACCTACTACAGTCCTACCCTTCGAATTTTCTAAAAACACACCTATCAACAGGATCCAGACAAAACAAAATTATTACGCATGTCAGAAAACCTGATCTCCGCACAAGTGGCGTCCTCTTAAGACTTCTCGGATGTATATCACGTCGACTTTGGGTATCAAGTATCTATGATTTGTCCCTGAAATCGGCATACGTGTATTGACGTACACAGAGGGCGAAATAAATTGCTTGGCTCCCTATCGGGGGAGGTGTACAGGGGGCTGCAAGGTGAGGAAATTCAAATTGGATTGAAGGAAGTTTAGATTGGATTGAATTTTCCCGCCACCTTGTTTAATTTAGTAAGGGCGGATGCCTGACGCCGATCGACGGAAAAATCGGCAATTGTTTTGTGTGTGAGACGTTTTGACGGATGCATGTTTTAATAACATCTTCTTTACTAGCGGAATCTCACCACTTCAGTGGCGTAAACTAGAATTCCCTTTATTTACCGTTCTTTTGAAAATTAGTTCTCAGGAGTTTGAAACATTAGTGGGGTATGATAGGAAGAAAGATAAAAATGTGCCTCTGATGGTCACTTATCTTCCACTTTTTATACTTCTTCTTTTTTATAATTCCCTATCTCTTGTTTCTCTTGCTTAGCTTCAAAGCATTTACCAATCGACTAGCGAAATACTTAGTCGCTAACAAGTTTAACTGAAAGGCGCGTAGTACACTTGATTCCCTCCATAACAGCATTAGTGTGAGCTCGACTCCATTGAATGCAGTACAACCGGGAACTAAATTATATTGCTTTTATAATTAATTTAGCCGTTACTTACGTCTGTCCGGTCGTAATGTGTTTTTCTTGTACTTAGGATGTTAACTAGCTTTTGTAAGTTTAGGCACACTAATGTAAATACATACATACATAAATACATGACTGATTTCCCGATATCTAAAAAAATAATAAAAATGTAACGGATCGCTGTCTGTACATGGAAGATATATAAAAAAAAAATATAGAAGACCTCAATCAAAGCAATAGTACCCAAAACAATGATTTTGTCTATTTTTCGGTTTGTCGTATGCGTTTGTGCACGCTAATCTCAGAAACGGCTGAACCAATTTCGATGCAGTTTTCAGGAATATATTGTGACAGGTTAACACACCACTTAACATATAGGCTACTTTTTATACCGGGAAAATGTTTTCATCCCGGATAATTTCGACATTTTCCACGCGGACGGAGTCGCGGGCGTCCACTAGTTAATAATAATATTGGATACCCAGAGCTGCCTGGGTAAAAGATTATAGAGGAGATCCCACAGACATGTTTAGCTTAACGCGGGGAGAGGTGTTATAATCAGTGGCATGATGCTAGCTTACTTAGAGAATGCCCGAGTTCCTTAGTCGACATGCACGGAATGAGATGCAGCTCATGTATTCTAGTGAAGCCCCTCATCACCAGGTGGTACACATGGGATGATACTGGTTGTTCTGGCTACACCATTTCGGGAACACAGGTCTATGACATATAAGTCAGCCTATTGCAGTCGACTGCTGGCCGTAGGCCTCCCCCAGAGTACGCCACATGGCTCGATCTCCCGTTTTTGCCATCTAGTCACTACCAGCCATCCTCTTTAAGTCATCGGTCCATCTGGCCGGAGGGCGCCCAACGCTTGCCGAGGCGCAGTCTCCATCCGAGAACCCGCTTATTCCACCGTCCATTGGTTCTACGACAGATGTGGCCTGCCCACGGCCACTTCAGTCTCCTATATTTCGAGACTATGTCTGTCACTTTGGTCTTCTGCCGGATAATCATTTATGTATGTATGTTTAAATGCGTATTTTACTTTCATTTTGTCACAGAAGTTGAAGGTAGCTTTAAATATGTACATCTCTTTTAATTATTTTAATTTGGTTCGATTAAGTAGCTCACAAGGATTACGCTAAGAAAACCTCTTGAATGGACAAGTTTATAAATAATATTTCAAGATTTTTTATAACATTTTTTACTATGTCAAAAACCTACTTACCGTACCTACCACTTGTGTAAAAGGCATTGAAAAAATTTACACCTTGTTTCTAATAGGTTTTAACATTTTGCTGTTGGGATTTTTCAGTCTTTTTCACAATTATTATAGCTTGTCCCATATGATTAATGTATTTTGACAACACTAAGAATAGCGACAATATGAATTCACAGAAAGGCCCAGAGTCATTGTATCCTTTATCACGTTACTTTTTTTTTACTTTTTAAGGGTGTGTCTGGTGTGTCTGTCACCACCAGACATTTCGGCGACTTTTACAAAGAGAATAAATTTACTTAATTATTTTTCTTTATAAAAAAACGTACTTAGATAAATAATAAATTAAATACTTTTCTTATGTATGTAATTTTTAAATAATTTTTCAGTTAAATTTTTATTAAATACTTACATAATCAATACGTAGACATCTCTGTTTTTCCACACACATCTCTAGAAGATTCTAACTAACCAAACTTTTACAAGTAAAACAAGTGTTAACAGTAATATATTAGAATAATAATAATAATATATTCATTTATTTATTTAATAGTACTTTTCGTAAATTTTCTTTCATAAACCACTCTCGATTTTATTTTCGAAGTAAGATGCGCCCATCAAACAGGCATCCTCATTGAGCTGACAGGATTAATCGACGTCTGAAGAAATTTAATGACATTGTAACGAAAATATTCCCGCTGTAATAAATACGCATCTAACATTTTCATCGGCCGCCCCCGGTAATCTATCATAGCGGTGACAGCATTGTAGTTGTCTAATTTTGAAAAGAATTACGTAATAAAAATGAAGAAGACAAGGGATAATTAAAATGTTTTATTTGACAAATTAAAGTAGCCAGACCTGCAAGCCATGTTTTCTAAATATTGCTTAGCATTATGGAGTCAGATCAGTAAGAGAACTGTTCTCTCACTGATCTGACTCCTTCTCTTCTCTGAGAACGCCCCTAAATTCCTTAATAGATTCTCACGACACGCATGGAGGGAGACGCAGCTGAGGTATTCCAATGAAACCCCGAAACAGCACAGGCAAAGTACATCAGCAAAGATAAAATATTGATGTTATTTTAACAAACCCAGCTCAATTTGGCAAACTTGTCGCAGGCTGCCGTAGTGACGGCACGTTTTTCATTATCGCGTCTGTTTGTTGCCAATCAATAGCTATTAATAGAAACTAATGTTACTAGTACTGGACGATCTGATTGACTTGAGTGTTAATATACTGAGATATTTGATTAAATTGTGTAATATATCCACCCATATATTTAATACTATAATTTAGATAAGTAGATACTACAGTTCATTTTTTTACAATTTCTAAATTTATTTATTACAATCAGTGGTCGAAGGTGGATTTTTCTAGGTCTGAGTTACAAACCCAAAAAAACTGATATATCCCTCCGTGTTTCCCCTGCTAATGGCTTCTAAGATCAAAAGGCCTGTCTAACCGTTTTTAATATGAAATGAGGAAATTCAATAAAATATTTTTTGAGGCAGCATCGCGGTGTTTTGTAAGCCGGTCTAATTTGTCATTTACGAGTATCGTACTCGAGCGAAAGCGGGGCAGATAGAGACGGGCTTTGAAACATGCGATTTAGTTAAAATATTTCTTCGTAGGAACGTTTTTTATTATTTTTGTTAAAATTGTTAGTTAAAATAGTGGACCTATACGACTCAAAAGGAAGCCACACCGTCCAAATACCACGTTTCTAGTTTCAGTAGTTTTGCCTCTGTGTTGATGAATCAGTCAGGCCATGTTACTTTATTAACAGATTAAAAACTAAAGTAATAAAGATATTATTTTATTCGGTTGGTGACAAATGTATCAATATTTTAATTTATTAGTGCCATTAAAACTACATAATAATATATACTCTTGAACTTGATTGTAGCAGCAATTTTTTAATTGTATGTATGTATTTATAGTCGTTACTAACCTCATAATGAAGACTTTATACGGAAACAACCTTACAATATTCATGCTATCAGGTTTGGTATTACGTTTCTGACATAGCATGCAATAGTACACTGTAATATAATGTTTAAAAGTTACATCGCTCAGTTTTTAATGAAAAAACTTTAGTTTCATGGCCCCAATATTCAGTTGCAATTAGGGTAGGTTTTTTTGGTTCAGTGACGAGCGAACAGCACAAATGTAAGGCCGGACTGAGTTCCGCAAGAAATCGGCAAGGTTCCATTCATCCCGAGGGTATGGATGCTGGCGAAATGAAATGTTTTTGTCCTCCTTTCTTGTGTACACGTAATATTTGGTTTAAAACTCCGCGGAGGCTATGTCAACATGAATACGTATGGGTGGGATTGAAATAAAATTATTGGCGCAATTTTTCCTTCATTATTTATGGGGTTATTTACGTTTGTGTACCGACATTTTTTTGTTGGATATGTTTTTGTGGGGATACTGGTTTCGTGGAAATATAAGAACAAATAATACCTATTTAGTTGTAAAATTTAAGTTCGTCTGGCTTTTCTTTAACACTCTTTAAGTAGATAATGTTTTTGTAGTACATATTCAAATTCAAATTCAAAATTCATTTATTTCAGGTAATAGGCCCATAGATTCTGATAACAATTACTTCCATTATATCATTAATACACATTTAAAAATAATTACAAATTTAGTTCATTCATAAGGAAAATAAAATAATTAAACACTAACAACACAACACAAACATAGGAGTATTATTTTGACCTATAATTAGGTACGGCTCGATTCCACAGTAGTATCGAGTCATAAAAAACTTTACCCAAGTTGAATCTATCAATATTTTTAAAGTCCAACTCCCCATCTTCATTTTGACACATATTTCCTATTCTTTCTAGGAGATCGAGCACTGTTACTACCACGGCACGGTGAAGGACTACCCCGGAGCGTCGGCCGCCTTCCACACCTGCAACGGTGTCTCCGGTGTGATCCACATCGGGAACGAGACCTTCGTCATTCACCCCTTCTACGGCGGCGACTTGTCGGTCAGTGGCGCATGCTTATGTTATCTTACTCACTTTTCACTACATGGTTTTGATGTTGTCACTTTTGATTTAGTGACTTCCGCTACATTTAACTAACTACTTTCGATGTAGATGCCTATGATGTAGGTACTTTTATTGTACCTACTTCCGATGTAGCTACTTTTGATATAGCTTTTCTTAAAGTAGGTAGTTACTTTTGATGTAGCTACCTTTGAAGTAGCTATCTACATTTGAGGTAGCTTCTTTTGAAGTAGCTAGCCACTTGCGACTGTTGATCTAGTGGCTTTGTACTATGAATATGACAGGCTTAATACGAATACAAGTAAAATATGCTTGTATTCGTATTAAATCTGAAAGCAACGAATTTAAATTAGGGAATATCTAAAAATAAAGTAATAATAAAATGGGTATCACGTAGATCTACTATAGGTACCCGCTAAAGGCATGAATCTTATCGAATACAAAATAAGCTGTAAATATTAAACAACTGACTTCGCAACATTTTATTTTCAAGTAAATACATAATATTCATATGTAAATAAAAAGTTACTATCTTGAATAATAATCGGGAATGTTATTTGGCGTCTTGTTCGGTCGTAAAATATAACCATAATATTTTCTTTTAACATAAAACTGCTTTAACTAAAACATTAGGTTACAAACAGATTGAGCTGTGAATATGAATTCTGTCGTTTGGCTAAGAAAACTTCTTCCCGTTATTGCAATTTTATTATGGTATCCAATCAGTTGCGATTAGAGAACTTTTGACCTTTGTTTGCAACTAGATATGATCTTGTCTGCTCATTTGACGTATACCGTGACCGTAATAGGGTCGTGTCAGTCACGTAGCATATCAACTACGGCATTGTTATGCTGACATCTCGAAGATTATTCGTTTTCGATCCGTGCATGTTACGTTACGAATACGCTACGTGTATGGCTAGTGATTGAACGTGCCAGTGGCCGCTGTTTTATGAAACAAATCCACAGACGATTTTATTATTACGTGAGTGTGGAGAATGGTTACGGCTATGGTATAATACGGTACAGTGGGCAGACCTTTAATATGCAACTAGTAACATAATTATAAAAAATAAATATTTTTATAAATTTTAATAAGAAAATGAAAAAAAAAATCACCCGAGTGAGATTTGAATTCACGACCTCTAGCATTCCGTGCATCGCTCTCACCAACTGAGCTATCGGGTCACTTAACTGATGACGAATTTTACCATCTCTTTTAAATTACGTTTTTGGGAACGTTATTTTTTCATCCCGATAGCTATATACTAGCCATATCTTTATTAATAACCATTTTTAATGATGCTACATCAAAATACTACAGCTTTTACTAATAACTAAATGAAAGAAATAGACTCCGCGAATACACCCATGTTACACAAACTATCCCATAGAAATGGGACAGTCTCATCGTACGAACAATGCTGTCTTATCTCCATTTCTATGGCCATTGGGACAAAAGGGACCCAGGCTAGGGGTTGGCGGGGGAGATTAATTCGCTAGTTCATTCTCCATTGTCCAGTATTGTCCACACACCTGGATTAGCTACTCATTTCGTTGTGTTGAGTGTTCTGTAACCAACGGTTTGAGATGTCACATCTTTGTATCGACTTTATGGCCAAATTAATTACAAGTTTTTTTATCTTCCTTTAATTATTAAAGTACAAGATTTTCTAAAATCATAAGTGCTAGGTAAATAAATAAGAGTCAATTACTCGGATGACGAATTTTACCATCTCTTTTTCTAAATTACATATTGGCAACATTATACTTCATCCCGATAGCTATACACTAGCCAAATCTCGGCAAACATTATTATTTTATTTTTCGCCGACGAACGAACATGCCCATACATAATTCAATTACACGCGCGCTCTTACGCAGTGGAAGTTGATAATTATAATGTTTACACTAAAAGTACCACTTTGCCGTTTTGGCTAGTAAAATGCAATTTTGTAATAGTATCTTCACTTTATGTCAAGTGAAATAGATTTCTTGATGACAAATATCCTTGATATAGCCTCACTCCGTTATCGCTTGTGTTTCATGATCTCATCTATCCGTCCTTAAACTTTACTACTTTTCCAGGAATAATTCTTTAATAGAATTTCTGAATAATATGATCCTAATAAAAATAGTATCGAACGAGGAGATACCAAATCCCTGTATCGAACCATCACAATATCTAGATCTAAATTATTATAAGAGAAAACTAAATATAGCAAACCTCTGTCTAAATATGTAGTTAAAATAAAGGGAATTTTGACACTTTTCTTCTTTATATTTACCATTCTTTTATGTCCAATAGTATAGCAAAATCAGTGGGGTAAGCACGAACCTTTTTACGCGGCGCAACTCTAGCGACTAGCCGTTACGCACTATCGAGAGGTTCGTGCTCACCCCACAGAGCATATTTATACACCAAATTTGTATAAAAAAAATTGTCATTACGCTCCTAAATTGAAAATAAATAATGTTATTATATTCACCAAATATAGGTAAGTATGTAGACAGAGTACATACTAATAACTTATAAATCATAAAAGAATGGAGGTCGTAGTAAGTACAGACTTAATACCCATCATTTGGGAAAGTGGGCTGATTGATGATGATAAATTAATAATAAATAAATATTCACACACATTGAACTAGTCCCACATTAAGATCTCTAAGGTCTTGTGTCGTGGGTACTAATGCAACGGTATAGAAATACACAGATAAGTATAGGTATAGAAACATCATTGACTCGGAGGCAAACATCGATTCATTCATCGTATTAATGTTTGCACCCACCGGGATTCGAGCGCAGGACCTATGACGCCACTACCAACTACACCAATCGGCCGCCTAATAGGTCGATAAGTAGCGTATTGCAATATCCTAATTAAGTAATGTACCTATACCTATATATCCACTTTTACAGGCATGCATGTATAATTTTAAAATGCCCTTCATGTCACAGCCACGTGCCTGTGACTGACGACATATCATTACGGAAACAATGCACGGCTTTAAGGCTCAAGCACACCGGATGCGTGTGCGTGCACGTAAGCGTAGACGTATACGTACCTCTGAGTTGTAATGTATGGAACTGTATAGGCACGGGCACACCGGATGCGTATGCGTAGACGTAAGCATAGACGTCAAGTGGTGACAGTTCTATACATTTAAACTCAGAGGTACGTGTACGTCTACACTTACGTGCACGCATACGCATCCGGTGTGCTCGAGCCTTTATTGTTAAGCTGCCTATAATTACGTGGGTCAATTATCGATGTAAAATTTAAATCGATGTTTTATTAGCTATAATAAATATTGGGTCATTATAAAATGAGGACTGAAAAAAAACTTTTATGGCCGGCAGTATGTAAGCATGATAATAATATAATTAAGATTTGTAGAAAATTATTTAGTAGGTATATCTGAAATCCATGAGTGTCGCTTGTCGATTATTCGGTAGCTTTTCACACCAAGGTTTTGTATAGCAAATTAAAATGTTTCTTTTTAATAAACTTATGCTGTTAATATAACATGTTATACTAATCCGGTATAACAGTAACATGTCGACCTTGATAAGTAGTTGATCTTATATTTAAAAATGAATTGCTGTTCGTTAGTCTCGCTAAAACTCGAGAACGACTGAACCGAATTGGCTAATTTTAGCCTTGAAATTTTCATGGAAGTCCAAGGAAGGTTTAAACGGTGAATACATCAAGTATATGTACCGAAGCGAAGCGAGGGTGGACCACTAGTCTTATATATAAAAATTAATTGCTGTTTGTTAGTCTCTCTAAAACTCGAGAACGACTGAACCGATTATTTTAGTATTGAAATGTTCGTGGAAGTTCAGGGAAGGTTTAAACGATGAATACGTTGAGTATACAGGATGATTTTTGGTCGTCAACGTTCCCGAAAACTACGGAATCTCCTCATCATCACGATCATTTTTCTCCATGGAAGCATACCTGGGAAGTGTCTGGTTTCCAAAATATTAGGGTCCATGGTAAATAACTGCGTTTTTCTGTCCATAGACGCGCGTGATTTTTTCAGAAAAATAATTAATATCTGTCTATAAAAAAACTAACATAAACACTAGACACTATAAATTTCGCACGATCAAGGAATTTAAAAAAAAAAATTAAAAAAAATATTTTTTTCCCAGCATTTTTTTTGGCATAAACTTACTTTATTTCATGTATAGAATACGTACCCTTCGTTAAAGGTGGCCACAAAAAAACACCCTGTACGTACCGAAGCGAAGCGAGGGCGGGCCACTAGTTGATAAATAAAAGGCAAAAATATAAAAAAACTACTATTTCACATAAATACTTTAAACACACAGCAATTTTGTCGTAAGAATACAAACCGGTACTAAATACTCGTATATCTGTTAAATATCTTCATTACGTTAAATGCGTGACACAGCGTCACAGGTGTGACGGGCCGTCACGGTCGAGACTCGATCGCGTCACGGGCGTGCCACCTCGACTGAGGCTAGGCAAACGTAATCCGTTTTAGTCTGGGTTATTTATTAGTTTACGGAAAATTTACGGTAATTTAAGTTGTCATTTAAGTTGGCAAATAGTTTGCGCGATTTCTATGCTGGATTAAAAACATTTTCGTAACTACGAATTATATAATAATTTTGAGGTTCTCAGATCTAAGTTTACTTAAAACGTACACATAGTCTTATTACACCTTGCCACTTCCATTAGTACACTACATAGTTATGTAATACCACCTTACCACCAAAACTGGATCCTATGTTCTAAAATTACCTTTTCTGAAATAATTCTTGTACATGCATATTATTACGTATACCTTTAGGCACAGGTTTACACCCATGTTACAACCGTGACAAAAACACTGCACCATTAAAATCACAATTTCCAAGGCATAATGCACCTAATACCCTGTGCTTTTCATATTAAGCAGGCTTACTTTCGCTTGTTAAGACTCCTGTCAACCGATAAGAACATCGACGTAAGTAATAAAGTAACTTGATCCTATCATCTCGTCGCGAACGAAATTACGCAAAATTACAATTCGCTTCGCAATGTAATTAACTGTAATCCTATTTTATTCCGTATAAAGGAACGTATAATTTACATGGATGCGCTCCTCTTAATGTCCGTGTTTTATAGATTAGTAATGGATTACATAGAAAAACTAAATTAAAATAAATGTGGTGTCGTTGGGACACCAGGTAGGAACGAAGTTCCTTCGGCTAATGTAGAATCGACACAATTTGCAAAAGAAAAATCGTGCTCAATTTTATTTAGGTTTAAAATGTATCTATAATGTGAGTATGCATTGGCGGGGTGGAGTAGTAATAGAGAGAGAAGGGATGAGAGAACGAAAAGAAAGAGGGAGAAAGAGAAAGGTATTATACACTACTCGCTTGTGTATACGACTGTCGCGCCTGCGCACGTCTCATTTAACGGTTTTATTCCACGCACTTTTTCTTACGGTTTTACTATCACATTTTTTTCAGTTCGGTCGCGCAGCAAAATCCCTATCTCCTCCAAGCCTGCCGTAAGGAACTTCGTTCCAATAAAGTTCACAAATAAAGTTAGATACTAGCAAAAGTAGGTGTACTTATAGTTGGCCCTTAATTTATATCCTGTGCTATGTAAACAAGATGAGCTTTAAAAATAATCATAAGGAACATGATAGTGACTTGAAAAAGAGACTGTATACAACTCTAGCAATAAGACCTTTAAAAGGAGAAAAATAGTAAAGAAAATACTGGCCATTTACAATTTTCTTTACAAATTCTGTCATCTCACTACTGTACTGTTCTCACACAGATAACATATCTGAAAAGATTCATTGTGAATCGACCCTAATACAGGGTGTTTGTAACAGCCAGGCAAATATTGATACCATGACTTCAGACCATGATTCTGAGGTGGAAAACACAGAAAATTTTCGCAAATTTTCCTAAAATTTTCGACTTTTTTTCATATTTTCAGGAAAAATTGTTAAGTTTGTTTATTTAGGCCTTAGATAATGACTTAAAAATCTAATTTAAAACGATTTTTTTTTTTAAATAGGTCGCCCCATAAAAGTTCAAAAACCTGATCAACCCTAATAGAGAGTCACAAGTGATCCAAAGAACAGCAATGTATCATTGAATAACCAATAAGTCTATTTAATTAGTTACAAGTTCGTCCAATACAATTGGCGCGGTGAGCAAAGGCTACTGATATTCAAACCAAAAATACATTTCCTACGAGTTATAATACTGTCGTATAATAGCAGAATGGTATTTGTTCAGCATTTCGGTATTTGCCTGGCTGTCACCCACACCCTGTATAGTCTCAAACTCAACTCGAATTTACGAGTGTTAAGTGCTAAACAAATGCATACAAATTCTGGATTAATTTTATGGCCGTATGAGGTTATATTTTAAGAGAATGGATTAACCATTGAAAATCTGGTTTAATGGTAATTATCTACATCAACATACCTAAGGCAATAAAATTTCATAAGTTATTATAATATCGTGTTCCATACTAATAAGAAAAAAGATAACCATAATATTACGTATTATGGTTTTTCTTTTGTTTTCACGTTTTAAGCCTCAAGCACACCGGATGCGTGTGCGTGCACGTACCTCTGAGTTGTAATGTATGGAACTGTATAGGCACGGGCAGACCGGATGCGTAAGCATAGACGTCAAGCGGTGACAGTTCCATACATTAAAGGCTCGAGCACACCGGATGCGTATGCGTGCACGTACGCGTAGACGTGCACGTAATGTATAGAACTGTCACCGCTTGACGTCTATGCTTACGTCTACGCATACCCATCCGATCTGCCCGTGCCTATACAGTTCCATACATTACAAGTCAGAGGTACGTATACGTCTACGCTTACGTGCACGCATACGCATCCGGTGTGCTCGAGGCTTTATTGTTCATACCTATAGTAATGTAGGTATATTTTCTAGTTATAAAGTAGGCTTCGTATGCAATTGAGTTTCTACCAAAAGAAAACCGTACAACAATAATGTACTTTTAAGTAAAACTATTGAATTTGTGCTAAAGTAAAAACTCAGATCAATGAAATTATGACGTCTCTAATAAAAAAAAACCTGTGCTTATCATGTTTTATTGTACATTACCTACTATATATGAGATATTATATCAATGTGATATGACTACGTAACTCTAATCGCCTGGGCGTTTATCACACCCCGGGCTCGGCTGTAATCCTTAACCCTAATTGGCGGGTCGTTACAACTTAACATGGTGACAAATACTATTCGTACATTTACTATTTACTGTAATCTCCTAATTAACTGGTATCCTCTGAATTATTAAATAGCTCGTTAACTGACTTTGTAGGGCAATTGTATTTCCCTTATATTTACAAATAACTCTATATTCTTAAAAATACTTATTATATTAATATCAGAGCTAAACATTAAAAAAAAAAACTAAAAAGCGATAATTTCACATAATGTCTTAGGTTTCGCACTAAAATTGGGTATTTTCAGCAAGTATGTGTGTAGGTTTAATATCCTTCTACACACACTTCAGAAAAGAATCAAAGTTTCTTCAGCCTCTCAATATTTGCCTAGCTCTCACTCAGGTATTACAGATAATCCGGCT
Organism: Carposina sasakii; assembly: GCA_014607495.2. NCBI lineage: Eukaryota > Metazoa > Arthropoda > Insecta > Lepidoptera > Carposinidae > Carposina > Carposina sasakii. The sequence goes on along the minus strand of CP053152.1, from coordinate 14,567,915 downwards.
CACATTTCTCTTTATACAAACAAATAGGTTTCGTGTCTCAGAAAATGATTTAGTTTAGTAAATAAGAAACAACATTTGAGAACTAATTTCGGCGATCGTATTCCGCTCGGGGCTCCTTTATCCTCTTAGGCAGTAATCTTCTGTCGGACGAAACACTCGCTCTATATAATGATATACGTTTAGGTACAATGGCCACAGAATGAAGACATTGCTTATTTTATTTATTTAGTTCAACCGTATACAGAGTGTAACAAATGACCCTAATAACTATTAATAACCTATACATACAATTTCTAATTCGTCTTCGTCTCTAATCGTAACATTTCTATCCTAGTTTTAATGGTTAACTCGATATTAGCTTTATTATCAGCTATATACATAAAAATCACGACTCTTTCCCGGAGGCAGAGATCACGGATCTCCATTTGCTATTCGCTATTTATTTTAAAATCCGCACTGAATAATAAATTGACATAGAGTACCATCAACAGTACATGTTACAATATCCGATAATCCATTCACATTTAAATATACCTACATAATCTTGACTAAGCTATTTTCCTGAGGTTTATTATGTATGATACACGTAACACCGAGGAACAGAAACAAGTAAACAATCAAGTTTCGCTCCCATAAGCGTGTTTCTTTGCACACGACATGCCTAAATTAGGCTACTGTATTATTCATACTGTGACAGACAAGCGGACGTGCGCGAATTAGTGCTCTGTGTCATTAGAGTCGGGATTTGGGATACTCTGTCCGAGTACGGGATAATAGTCGGGGAATTTTTGTTTTGTTACTAGGTCTTGTTGCAGATGTGGAAGACTTTGGGTAATAAATGGGAAAAGTTTTGGATTTACTCGGCTGTTTCTAGGTCTTCCCAGTTAGGAATGGCAGCTCAAAGTTAAAACTAACTGGTGTTCCGATACTGGTATTTGGCACATAGTTTAAATACAAGCATGTATGGACAGTAAAGTTGAGTTGTGTTAGTTTGACTAAACGCTTCTCGAGACAAAATAGGTACATCTGGAACATATTAAGTGGAGAGCTGTAGTTACCTATCTGCCTAGTCATATTTCAGTTTCCTGTATAGTTCTCAGTACCTTCAGTAACTCGCAAACAACAGCCTTCCAGTAAATAAATAAACATGAATGAAGCAATATCGTTTCAAAATGGCTTTCGTGACAAAACTTGCATGTAACCTCCACCAAACACGGTCCAAGTCACGCTACCCTAGTACATTAAAGTTACAGTGACGAATAACGAGCGTGACAGGAACACGTGTTCCGTAATACGTCACGGATATTACTTTCACTCAAGTGTTCCTATTTTTATGCTGTTCTTTTTTTTGAGAAATACAACATGTTACTTCAAAATTGTGTACGTACATACACGGCTGCGTTCCTAAAAAGAAAGCCTATAGCCACGTTTATTTTAGTGGGGCTAGATTTGAAAGATCAGTGGATAGTGGCTAGCTCATCGCCCGAGAGAACATCCCTAAAGTCCCTTAGTCGACTCTTACAAGGTTTAGTTTACTACATAAAATAGGTTACTAGGTATATAAAATGGCCGAGAAATGTTTTAATTTAAACTTTAACTCCTAGAAGAACTCGTCAGATATTTCCATCGTTAGATAGTTTTGTTAAAAATAGATAAATATTTTCAAATATCTAACAGTTTTCTGAACACAGGAACTCTATAAATAAATTTAGAAATAAAATACAAATCCGTCCAAATAAATCCATTTTGTTTAAAAATAAATACGCTATCCATCTTGTTTTTTTATAAGCCATCAAGAGACAGTAAACATACCGCTTTTATAAATGTCAAAGATTCAGGAAAATTGGAATAAACTCGTATTTTTAAAGCCGCAATTTGTAGACCTTTAGCAGAGTAAATAGATCAAGAGAAATGTATTCGCGGTAGCTCAAAGGATTGCAGGAGGTACTTGCTAATATAAACACTTTTAGACACAATTAAAAACATTATCACAAATAATACAGGAAATCAGTTTGTGAATGTACTTAACGATAGTAACGATTTCGTTTTACCAATGGTATAATGTTAATCTTCTATGCTGCTCTGGGAGTGAAAAAAAAAGTATAATACTACAGCTGCTTCTCTTTCCGGACATACTTCCGGATCTTGGTGTTTTGTAGGCGATGGGCTGACCACCTGTCACTACTAACCGAAATTGTACATCTCAACCATACCCTCAAAACTGGTCAGAAGTGGCACCATGTGGTTCTATCGGCCCTTGGTGCTCTGCCTACCCCGTAAGGGATAAAGGCGTGATTATATGTCACTGATCATTTACATCTGACTCCGCTATGCTAAATGTAACTATAGGATCTCCTTCGCGATCTTGCTGTTCTGGCTACTCCACTTTTGGCAGCACATAATATGCATGTATAATATTTACTCAAAGATCTCTCAGTCAAACAGCGCAAGCAGTTATGCGGGATGGTGATGATGGTTTAAACATAAGTTCTTTTAACTGAATCTATCTATATCTATACGCTATCTGTACATGGAAGATATATGAGAAAAATTATTATAGGAGACCTTTATCAACGCAATAGGACCCAAAACGATGATTTTCGGAATTTTTGTCTGTTTGTCTGTGCGTTTGTGCACGCTAATCTCAGAAACGGCTGAACCGATTTCAAAGCAGTTTTTAGGAATATATTGTGACAGGTCCCACTTAACATAGGCTACTTTTTATCCCGGGAAAATGTTTTTATCCCGGATAATTTCGACATGTTGTTTTTTCTATAGTCCACGCGGACGGAGTCGCGGGCGTCCACTAGTAAGTAAATAAAAATCTGCATCATCTTCAAATTGAAAGAGACTAAGTGCCGATTTTTTTCAAACGTTAGATAGCCTATCAGAAAAATAAAGTTGATGCTGTCTCTATTATTAGCAAGTTTTAGAGAAAGACTAACTTTATGCCTTTGACGGTTATCTGACGGCCTTAAGGGTTGAAACACATAACCGCGTTGCGGCGCCGCAACGCTAAAATTGGCAGTTTGCGTTACGGCGTTGCGGCGCCGCGAAAAAGAGCGTTTTACTGTTGTACGGTAGAAACATTTTTATTATTAATCAGTCTTATGTTCAATCATCCATCATAAACAAACAAAAAAATAACCATTTCTAGCAAACTCCCCTTTTGAGAAGATCCCATACATGTGGGTAATATGGCCTACATTTTTGTCCATATTTAACACAGAGTGGATAGATTTGCAATAATCACACAAAAAATAATCTCTGCCTTTGAGCCCATAGGTTGCATGAGACACACTGTAAAGTACAATAAATTCCGGATTATGATGATTGATTATCATAAATGATTTCACATCTTGTAATTTCTTTTCCATGCCTCTTGTTTTATAATTCTTGCATGCTTTGTTCTTTGTCTTTGATTTTCTAGAATCTCATTCCTTGTCTTCTTTTTTTTTCATTCTTCTAACTGTTTGTATGGTGAAGATGTTAAAGACGTTCTTGAATTTGTTGATGAATATATCAAGTCATCAACGTAGCAGACATTTTGTAAGGACTGGCAATTAATGACTATTGTGTTTTCGTTGTTCTGGTACAGCCTGAGTTGATGAATTGGGTAGCTCTTGGTCAGCTGCAATGAAATCATTTTAAAGATATATATTAACTAATATTCCAGTTATTAAATTTATTTTTCTTCTAATAATTTAACATTTATTAGCATAACTTAATAGTATTTTTTAATATTTATTTATCTTGTGGCTCGACAAAAGATAATTTTCTCTGGCCAGATCGATAGTTCTATATTTTTTGACTTGAACATTTGCTAAACTAATATGTAGGTATTAAACATTTTTTATTTTATATTTTGATTGCAGGGTATAAAAATGGATTTGCAGTCTCATCAACATTAAAGGTTTTAGTTATTAGTTAGTTGGTTCTGTAGATTAGAACTAACATGGAAAACTAATCCTGATGATTAAGCCACGGGTGTTGGCGAAACATATGTTCGAATAAAATTAGGAACGTTGAAATTGCCCTTAGTTTATCGGATTAGCATCCTTGCATGTTTGACGAATGTTTTGATTTATAATGTGTCAATTATGCATATCGGGTGCTAAATGGATCTGGCTTCTAAGCAGTTGCGACTGTCACCGAAAATAACGATCCAAAACTTGTGTCGCAACATCGACGCCGGTCGACTGAATCATGATGATTCGCCGGCGTTGTCTTACCGACTCCTGCAGATCCGAGGGTCAGGCGGAGTCCATATTTGCCGTATTTTTAGTGGGCCCGGATTATCATAATTGATTTCACAAATTTCTTTTCCATGCGGGCGATCGTTCCAAATATATTAATATATCGACATCAACGTCAGACATTTTGGATTTTAAAACTGCTTCCGGGTTGACGCGTGTTCTTTGCAAGAGTAATCTCTTTGAATTGAACATCAAAATGAAATATCCTACATATACATCTCTCGTTAGAGAGTAAGTATATTCTTTGATATACATTAAGGCCATCTGGTTTCTAACATTTTTTTTAAATTATGAGTTTTTTTAGATTTGGTAAATCATTGTCACCAAGTATGGCGTCACAACGCTGGAATTCGCGTCGCGTTGCACCGCCGCGCCGATAGAATCGGCAGTGACGCAGTTTTGTGTTTCGGCCCTAACTCAGTCGCATTTCTGCATATACTTACACATAAATATCTAACAAAGCATGAATTAAAATACAAACAAACAGCAAACGTTTCCCCCGAGGAGGTGAGATCTTGCAAATCATGGCTGACGTTCGCAGTTTTATTATTTCTAATGATTAATGTCGGAAGGAAATGGCAGACATATTTTGTCGGCGTCGCTTTGCTTTTACAGATTATCGGGATGTCGAAAGTATTGGATGGCTTTATTTAGAAACCGGCAGTTATTTTTGGTATGAACTTTTTGTCAGTAATGATCTTAACGAAAGGTGTGTTCTATTGTATAGGAAACTTAAATACCGTTTCCATTATCAGCAGCTATAAATATTTATAGGAAACTTTGCTATGTATATTTATTTATACTACCTATCTTCTGAAAATTATATTAAACAGTCACATAATTAACGTGTAGGTATGTAGGGAGACTCGAAAAAATTCCTCACCCGAAAAGGTGGGAATCGTAAAAACCCAAAATATATAATAAACTAGTGGACCTCTGCATTCCGCGTGAAATTTAATTGTAGCTTATATGACACGTTTGTCGGTTTACCACTGAGCCACCATCTATTTTTTTACTATACTACCTATCTGAAAAGTTCGACATCTGCTATTAAACACTGTCACATAATTAACAAATAATTTGCAATAAAATAAAATTGCGTAGGTATCTCTAGGGACCAGACTGCAAATCATGGTGTGCCAATTTCCTAATTTCTAAGCAAATGAAGTAGTTTAGGAGTCCATCGCGGAAGGAAACATGTAAAAACAGGAATTTATATATATTAAGATAAATAACCATAGTAACTTAAACATATTCAAAAGTATAATAAGGTCACAAAAAATCCGCTTCAAAGTAAATACAGCACTCCATACCATATACTTAATTCTGCGTCGTTTTTTCTCTGCGAAGGCTTTCAAAGGCAGTAATTGCGGGCGGAGTGCTCAGGCTTTCCAATATGTCACGTCACGCAGCGGAACATTTTGTGCGTTTGATGGAACGCTCTAGCAACAAGCTGATAGCGGCGAATCGGTTTTGTGTGCACAATCATTTTTGTATTGATTTGTCTTTATATACAGGATGTTTATTTTGCCACTCTTTACAAAGGGTACGTACTCTATACATCAAATAAAGTAAGTTTATGCCAAAAACATAAAAATCGGAAATGATGTAATTTTTTTTATTGCTTGATAGGGCGATATTTATAATGTCCAGTGTTTATGCTAGTTTTTTCATAGACAGACATTAATTATTTCTCGTGAAAAAATCTTGCCACACGCGTAAATGTGCATAGAAAAACGCAGTCTATTTACTCACTTTAGACCCTAATATTTTGGAAACCAGACACTTCCCACGTATGCTTCCAAATGATCCTGATGATGAGGAGATTCCGTAGTTTTCGGGAACGTTGACGACCAAAAATCATCCTGTATATAGCTTTTGAATTTATGGAACTAGGTTTTAAGCTATATACAGTTTATTATGACAGATATTTCATATATCTTGCTGTCAAGAATTTATAATGTATAACTGTTACTTTTAGGGACGAATTTTCCAAACGTCAGATAGCCTATCTGAAGAATATAATTTATGCTGTCTTTCTCTAAAACTTGATCATGATAGAGACAGCGTCAATTTTATTATTTAGATAGGCTATCTAATGTTTGGAAAAGTCATCCCTTACATACATATGTATCATGATCAGTGGTCGGAGTAGGTATATTGATTTTACATACTTGCGTCATGATATCATAACATGGACATGCATTTTTTCCGGAATGTACCGGAGTTTCCAAAAACTAGCAGCATAGCGTTGAGAGTATTGATACATTTTTAACTAGTTTCATGTAGTAATTTCGAAGTTTCGGTATTTTTATTTTATTTTTATCATAATAATCCGGAAACTCGGAGGCGTATCCACATTAACATATACGTTTGATGTCAATGACCTTAATTCAATATACCTACTCCGACCACTGATCATGATCAAGTTTTACAGATTTTTATATACAGGATGTTTGTGACAGCCAGGCAAATATTGATACCATGACTTCAGACCATGATTCTGAGCCAAAAACTTTCAATGTTTTCCACTGAAAATTTTCGTAAAAATAAAATTTTAATCAATTTTTTTTTAAGTTGCTCAGAAACAATTTCAACTATCTGATCAACCCTAATGGAGAGTCACAAGTGATCCAAAAAACAGCAATATGTCACACAATAACCAATAAGCCCATTTAATTAGTCACAGGATCACCCGATACAATTGGCGCGGAGAGCAAAGATTATTACTGATAATCAAATCAAAAATACATTTTCTGCGAGTAATAACACTGTCGTATAACTCAACCCAATGGTTACTTGTTCAGCATTTCAGTATTTGTCTGGCTGTCACCCACACCCTGTATACTTACATACATATGTAAGTATATATAAAAAACTGCTATCAACTACATTTTATAACTATATATCTTCATGTTTTCTTTTAAATAATTTTACATACGAGTACACACCTACACACGTCTGTGTTACCTAAATCGTGATGCCAGAACCGCAGGACCATCAGGGAAATTCCACAGCCACGTTTAGTAGCGGGTTTTAATTATCTATTATTTAAACCTATAAAATAAATCACCGACGTAGCTCAATGAATCAAGGTAGGGCACGTTTCCGACCTCCGAGATGAATGACATAGTCAACTCAACGGTGGAAGCACACCAGTAAGGTAGTAAATGACATAAAGCACATACGCGGTAGGGCACGTAGACACTCGCACTAAGAACCTCCGAGACCCTTGTTAAATGAATCCTGTATATAAGGTGTTTTCAAAATTAGTGATTTGCTTTTGACACGAAACTAGGTAGGTAAAAAGAAACAACTTTCACTATGGGACCAACTGCGAAATAGTGAAAAAAAATCAGCTGTTCCATACAATCTCGAATAATTACTGCATTGAAATGTATGTAATACGCCGGCGCGCCGCTGCTGCAGCTTTTTTTCACGCCGCCGCCGCCGATTTGATTTTCGGCGTGAAATCAGCGCGACTTTTGAACGTTTGAAACCCAATTTTTAGGCCAAACCAGGTCCAGCGCCGCTGATACAGCTACGGCGCCGGCAGCTGTCAGCAGGAGCGTACACAGCATATCCATTACACTGCCAACTTTTGCGCACGTTTGAAGGTCCATCGTGGGCGCATCGTGTACCTACCTACCTAAAATAAAAACTATGGAGATATATATCAATTCTTCACGCCGAAAAGACGCCGAAATCATGCCGCCGCCGCCGATTTTTGACCGGCGTCCGCCGCCGATAATTATATCGGCGCACGTCTAATACTACTAATTTTGAAAACACCTTAAATAATGCTTGTAAATTTCTAAATATAATTTATCATCGTATTGTATTTTAAGGTTAAAAATAGAATAATCCTACGATAAAACTCAGTTATATCGGTATATCATCATAACTCATTTAAGTCGTCTCATTAAAATATAGACGCGTAGTTACCATGTTGTTTTCGTAGCAGCGATCCGTAGGCGTCTACGGATATACTACGAATTTGCTACGAAATTACAGTACCGGCTTCCAATGTTAACATCATTAGTACATGATACTAATTTATATTTATTAGATTTTTGTACACGATTACAGGATTAATTTGAAATATTTATCTTAGGTCAAGGGTACCCTAAACCGAGGAGCGTGCATGAAGAATATCACGAAAGTAGATGAAGCGAAAGAGGTGTGTCAGGATCGTAGCAAATGTAGATCCGTAATCTCTGCCTACCCCTCCGGCAAAGAGGCGTGATTTTTATGTATGTATGTATTTATCTTAGGGCCGATTTTTCCAAACGTCAGATAGCCTATCAGAAGAATAAAGTTAATGCTGTCTTCCTCTAAAATTTGATCACGATAGAGACAGCATGAACTTTATTCTTCTACTAGTGGACGCCCGCGACTCCGTCCGCATGGACTACAGAAAAAACAAAATGTCGAAATTATTTGGGATAAAAATATTATCCCGGGATTAAAAGTAGCCTGTATGTTAAGTGGGACCTGTCACAATATATTCCTGAAAACTGCATTGAAATCAGTTCAGCCGTTTCTGATATTAGCGTGCACAAACGCAGAGACAAACAGACAAAAAATCCAAATATAATTATTTTGGGTACTGTTGCGTTGATAAAGGTCTCCTATAAAGTTTTTTCTCATATATACTCGTATTTCATGTACAGACAGCGATCCGTTACATTTTTATTATATGTATAGATAGATAGGCAATTTGACGGTTGGAAAAAACAGCCCTTAAAAACAAAATGAAACAGGTAATAGTGCATGCAGGTAACTTCTCGTAAACATCATCAAACAGACTGGTGCACTATTTGATGGATGCAAGAGTCCTTTCCCGGGTATGAAATGGTGACACAACACCATTTCATACCCGGAAAAGAACTTTTTAGTGCCCTACTACGGAACTAACATTTTTTGTATACAGTTGCAAAATATTTATAGTTAAACATTCAGCAACAAGCACCCACCTTTCAAGAAACTTAATGTATCACACGTCCTATAAATGGACGTTTTTCCACTAGACTACACCGCCACGATACGACCACGGCTTTTTTGGAAACAAAAATGTATTCACTATGGGTGCGCCCACCACCGGGCCCTACACCCTCCACTGACCCTCGGATCTGATAACTCATAACTGCGAAAACAGGCACTTGCACTAACTACAATCGCCACGAGAAAGCAGACCCGAGCACCTAGCATGCAAGACAATACATTGCACTATTCCGAAATCAAAAACTAGATTAATACTTAAACTACATATGTTTCGCCAACAACCGTGGCATCCTCAGGATTATAGAAATTAGTAAATTAGTAAACCACTAATTAATTATGAAACTCTAAAACCCAACAAATAGTTAGTGCAAGTGCCTGTTGTCACAGTTATGAGTTATCAGATCCGAGGGTCAGTGGAGGGTGTAGGGCCCGGTGATGGGCGCACACATAGTGAATGTTTGAACTTCCGAATTGTAACGCCTAATACAATTTCATTAACAAAAATATATTAAATAGTGTGGCTCGTTTTTCATTAGACGACACGACTACGACACGGCCCCCCATACTACATAGATGACAAAATGTCGAGGTCGTGTCGTCTAATGGAAAAACGCCCAATCGGCCTTCCTGCAATCGTTTCCAATAATACAGCTATCTCTTTGCCTAGTTTCCTCAAATACGTCGTTTTTACGTCAAGTTCAGTGAAGGCACTCCAAAATCACGTTGTAATTTGATTGGTTCGAGCAACTCATCCGAACTCGGCGGCGCGGTGGTAGGTAGCTGTTATACGATTATGTAGATTAAATGCGTGTAATTATGCAAATAAGAAATTTAGCTTTATGATCAACAGGCAGAAAATTATGCTGTTCTTTGTGGTGTTTTGTTAGGTATTGTTTTCTCTGGTATGTTGGTGCTATATTTTATGTTATTTGAGAGCAATTTTACATTTATTTCAGTATAGTCAAACACCTAATGTTGCTCGTATCATTATTGTTAGTAGTCAGATATTATTTTATTAATTATTAATTTATTAATATATCAACACTCCCAGGTACAAACTCTTTATATTATTTACTGTACACATATCAATCATCACAGGTGGCCGCGTGGTGCCGTTAGAGTAGAGTTTGTACCGCCCCTGCCTTCCCGTGGGTATCGTACGAGGCGATTAAGGATTTCCGGAAGGTGGGCAGCAGCGCCTTCCGTACTGACAACATAGTCCGAAAATCACACTGCGTTCACCAACCCGCCTGCCCAGCGTGGTGATTATGGGCAAAATCCCCCTGTGGCAGTAGCCTTGTGGCGTGCCCTGGAGGAGGCCTACGTCCATCAGTGGACCGCAATAGGCTGAAGAAGAAGAAGAAGAATCAATCATCACAAAAAAATATATATATAATACAAGGGCGAACTTATCTCTGAAAGAGATTTTAGAAACTATTAGGGACAAGTCATCACTTTTTTTCTTGGAAAGTTGCTGTAGTAATTTAAAGCTGAACATATGAGCGTACCCAGTGCGTTAAAGTGGATGAGTACTTCAGTAACGAGAGAACAGTCACCTACGGCACCCCACAAGGAAGCGTACTTGGCCCGACACTCTTTCTCATCTATATTAACGACCTTGGTATGCTCACCCTGCCCAAAGGTAAAATAATAACGTTTGCAGATGACACTGCTCTCCTGTTTAGCGCCAACTCTTGGGATGAGGTGTTCTCGTATGCTCAGTCGGGTTTTAACATAGTTTCTCAGTGGCTTCGTACTAATTTACTTACGCTTAATACTGAAAAAACAAACTATATCACTTTCTCTCTTAAAAATAATCCACCTGCTTTGTCTGCCTACCATTATTGTATCGTAGCTCATTCCTGCCCAGAGCCTCATAGCATGGCTTGTACCTGTGATGCCCTGCGCAGCACTAAGCACGTGAAATACCTGGGTGTAATCATTGATAGCACTCTTAGTTTTCACGAACATATTCTTAGCCTCACAAACAGGGTTCGAAAACTTATATATGTGTTTAAAACCCTGAGACTCGTTGCAGATGATAATCTAAAAAAATATGTTTATTATGCACTTGTTCAGTCACTACTGTCCTATTGTATTACCTCCTGGGGTGGCGCTCCGAAGTCTACGATTCTTAAACTAGAAAGATCCCAAAGAGCGATATTAAAAGTTTCATCTTTCCTGCCTTATATGTTTCCCACAGAGCTCCTTTATAAACAATCTAGCGTACTAACGGTTCGTCAACTCTTCGTGCTTCACACAATACTCAAGCAACACACATTGTTAAATTATAACTCTTCTTTGCATCACAGTAGAAGACGATTTAATCCTGTAGATTGTTTCCAAGATATATTTAAAACCAAGTTCTCCAAACGATTTTTCTGCTACCAAGGTTGCCACCTTTATAATAAAATAAATATGAAGCTACCTATATATAGTTTAAACAAGAATGTTCTAAAACGTAAACTCACCTTGTGGCTTCTAGAATTAAATTATAGTGAAACTGAAACTCTTCTGTTAAATGCAGAATAGTTTAAATTTATTACACACACACACGCACACTACTACACATACACACCTTTTTCAACTTTTACTAACCACACTAACATATTTAAATAGGCTTTGTCTCACACAACTAACCACGATCTTGAAATGTAAACTTATTATTTACTTGATTGATAAAAAAGACAGGATGACACATAGACAAATTGTTATTGTTATTTGTATCTATAAGAGTTGAGACCTGGTGACCTGAAATACAGGCTTTAAGCCTAGCTTAGGCTCCAGTCTCTCCACAGTTTGCTAACTTGTTGAAAATAACAATATGCCTAATATTGCCGTGTAATTTAAGATGCAACATTGTGGTGAGAAAATAAAGACATATTATTATTATTATATCCAAACAATACAGTACATATTGAATAGCAAATACCATTACCGCACATTAAAAAAATATCCAGTATCTTACCAAAACGCTGCCGTACCCGTTCACTGTCCGCCTATAGATCTTTATCTATCAATTATCTAGATTCGACGATAGCGATTCTTCAATTCAAAGCAGACCTACCCCGCCCCCCGCCCCTCTATGCAATCCTTTCGGGAGAGGGGTACGTGTAATGAACCAGCAGGGCTCAGCCTAAGCTGGCTTCGCTCGTCCTTTCCGTAATAATGAGTAGCTTCTTTGTGAGATATGCTTTTGTTCGAAGCTATTGTTTCTTGAAGACGTGATTTGTGGTGTTTGATAAGCGACTCTGTGACAGTATTGTTTTATGCAGTCGGGTTTTATATGGACTCGGGGAAAAAGAAAAATGGCGTAAATTATATTTTTGCTGGCAGGAACATAATTTTCTCCGCAACCCGATTAAATGGATGCTGAATTTTTGGAGCGCAGTGGAGTTAGTTAAGTCCATTTTTCAAATGTAAAATCTATTGATCCAGTAACAGCAAGGTAGTTCTTTTAGCATACAAATTACATGAATCTTTTTAGCGTTTTTTGGCAAGTCTAAAAGTGTGATTTTGTAGTTATATCCCGGAAAGTTTTCACACTATCGACTCTTTTATTATATGATCTTTCAAGCAAAATAAACATTATTGGCCGTGTGAGATATGACACGTTTGCCCCTTGGACAAAAGATAACAGGGAAGAATTCTTTTAAAATGTTGAATAACTTACGGTATTTTCATATCTCTCAAAATTTACTTTTAAGAGGGTTATTAGTGCTTATCATGCGCTAAGACGGTATTTTCATATCTCTCAAAGATCACTTAGACCTTCAATTTTTTTCTTTCATAACCGATAGTTTCTTGATCGCTAATCAACAGTTGACTGTCGATTTAACTGTCATTTTATTATGCATTTCAGACGTTGTTATCGTGAGTTAGCTCTGATTGGTCTTTGAGAAATTGATGTTTTGATTGAGGGTTTTCCTGCGGAGTCACAGAAGGTTAGTTGCATAAAATAGTATCTCTCTATCTCTGATACATTAGCGAAGATTAATGATACTATTCGATAGATTTTTCATACAAAATGTAAATATAACTATTTACTATCCCAAACATGCAATTCGATAAGATCGTAACCGTAAAGTTACAGTTATAGTAACAATAGATAGTGTGAATAGACAGTGAATAGACAGCAAGTGCGCTAAACAAAGATAACAAATTATACAAAAATACCGTTGATATAGCAGACGTATTTGTATTTATAAGTACATCAGCAAAGTCCGGATAAAAAAGGACCTAAATTAATGTGGCAACCATGGAGAATAAATAAAAGAGGAGTAGCGGCTAAGTATATTTTCATACAGAAATAGTGTTCCGCGGAGCGGGGGTGAAGTATGGGACGAGAGGAGCATTGAACACTGTAGCCCTGCCCATTTACATAGAAACCACCTTGTAGTGACTAGTCAAACTACTTGCCCAATATCAATATGGTTCAAGATTGTTTTACTAGTGCAATTACTCATCACTAGATGGCAATATTATACTACGTTATATAATATTATACTACTTTGTAATTTTAATACGGTTACGTGTGGTTACAGCTACTGCGTTACACTGACGCTGAAGCTCCGCCCCTATCATGACGTCATAGCCTCACGATTGCCACACGACTCACTTCATAGTCCCACCTCCTCTTTTATACCTTCTTCATGGTGGCAACAGTCTAATTATAAAATTTAATAATAATAAAAAGTTTTAATCTTTTCATTACAGAGTTTCAGACTTTGATTTTCGGGCATGAAATCATAATTTATAGAACAAAAGAACGTTGAATATAATACGACTTACGATTTAATTATACAATAAATAATCCTTAACAATTGAGCTCTTTTCGGCTCCTTAAAGTTATAAAAAGGATCTTAAGCCTTTCTAGTTGATCGCGTCTGAAGGGAAAAAATCGAACGGATTCTTCTTTTAGGATACCGCAGAATTACAGAACTAAATTATTCCTAAGCTGAATGAGCGGACGTCGTCAGACACCCTATACACTCGTACTAATAGAATCAACTCAAATGCTAACTAGCGTCGCGACTAGAAAATTGTCATTGGTTCTCAACAAAAGTTCTCAAAAAATCTCTTCAAGGGATAAGCTCGCCTTTGTGCATTCTCTGTGTAACTATGTTAAGTCACTATGTTGTCCAATGTTTGTGTGTACAATAAATAAAATCAAAATAACAGAAGAGTGGCCAATATTGGCAATATTCTATCTATTACATTCGTATGTTTTATTTCACCGTCTAAGTAAATTAATCATACAAGGAAATCGAAGTAGTTTTGTAACAAAACCCTTCCTATACGGAACCCTCGATACCCTAAACCCGGACCGTGCCTGACCGATTTTTAAACAACTTTTGAATTATTTATTGGGCATTGTATCTTGTAATTTATTATCCGAGCCCACTTGTAACCCTTTTTCTTCCTTATTTATTTAAATGTACCCTTCGTAAATGCTTCGTTTGCATGCTTAATAAGAAAATCCTTTTCTATGTAATGGCGGACATTTATAACGACGTTAACACTGATTTCTGGATATTTAAGATTAAAAATATGCCATGCCATGCGAAAGAACCAGTCCTTGCCTCATGTCGCCATTTCATCATCATCATCAGCCTATTGCAGTTCACTGCTGGACGAAGGCCTCCCCTAGGGCACGCCACAAGACTGCTATGGGGGGTATTTGCCCATAGTCACCATGAGGCGGGTTGGTGACCGCAGTTTGTATTTTTGACTATGTGATCAACCCGGGAGGCGCTGCTGCCCACCTTCCATGTTGTCATTTAGTTGCACACAATCTTGCTATATTCCCAGTTTGACTAGGTAGTGAATTGCAAGTGTATACCTATACAAAATTAACCATGGGAACTTTTCAAATTTAGCTGTCGCCAATTTATTAACAATTTTATATAAACGGTAGTGGGCGATCCCTTATTGAATTAACGGTTGAGCAAATCTTCATGTGATAAAACAACTCCGCAAATAAAACATATTATATTAAATTCTTAACATGTGTATAGGTAAATAGTATCAGAATGGTAAACAGAAATATACAAACATACAAAACATAATTGCATTTAACATATCCAAATAAAGTTTTAACTGGTTGCCGCTAGAGAGCGTCCCCGTCGAGCCACCACGGTCCCGAAGCAATTTTCCAAAAATTGTTTTTGTTTACTTTCAATTTGCAACGATACGTGTATGTCTGCCTATACTTTTTTCTATGCCAGTTTTTCTTTGCTTTTCAAAACTAGTTTTCAAATCGTTATCTATTAATACAGGAAATACAGTAAGTTTAGCCAAAAAAAATGCTATTGAGGGTCGCCCACCACCGGGCCCTTACCCTCCGCTGACCCTCGTTGCCACATGATTACAGTCGCAACGAGAAGCCAATCCGACCTAGCATGCAACCATAAATACATACGTAATCCGAAAACCAATTATTAATCGACATATGAAATACAGTAAGTTTATGCCAAAAAAAATGCTGCAAAACGATGTCAATTAAAAAAAATTAAATCGGGCGAAATTTGTAGTGGTGGTGTTTATGATAGTTTTTTTCATTGACAGATATTAATTTGCATTTATGCAGAAAAACACAGTCTATTTACTCAACTTTGGACCCTAATATCTTGGGAACCAGACACTTTCCAGGTATGCTTCCATGGAGAAAAGTGATCGTGATGATGAGGAGATTTCGTAGTTTTTGGGAACGTTGACGACCAAAAAACACCCTCTATACATGAACGTATAAATAACAACAGCTTTGAATATACAGATTGAAGCTCCGTGATGGCGGCACTTTGCGTATGTCTGCGTATTTTCTAGTAGGCACCGAGTTTTGTATGTATGGGAGGAAAACGCGTCAATATACATCCCTACTCCAGTGAATATCGTTACCGAGCTTACTATGAATGCTTCACTCTGTGTATTGACAACACTGTGTCCGTTATTCTTTATACGTTCATACCTGTATATATCTTTAGCCTTACCTCTCTACACATACGTATCCACACGGCCGTGTTTCCGAAATGAGGCAGCCTATAAGAGTAGATTATAAAGGAGATATCACAACCACTTTATTTATTTATATATTTATTAAGGCAACACAACAGACACAAAGTAAAAATATTTAACATCTCAGAACAGTACAGTTTTTGCCCTAACTTAGTGTCCTAGGCGTGTATGCACAATTAATTAAGCTTAATCGAAACAGTAACATTACAAAAATTATACTAATATATTCCTGCTACCACTGCTATAAACTTACATGCTATGGGCAAGACTGTGCAACTACAATCAAGGACAGATGTAAATTAATTATTAGTGACAGACAGGTGAGAATGCCCGCGTTTCGTCGACAGTCCTTAGTCTTACGACTTGCACAGAAGGAGATGCAGCTTTATTGGATACAGATTTATTTTAAGGAGATGCAGATTATAGTGAAGCCTCGCATTAACACAGGTTTTGATATATAAGGTACTTCTAATTTCAGTTGAATTAACAGGAAACATTGCTGTTTATTCTGGCAATATCTTCATATTATAAGTACTCGAACTGTGAAATGCAAAATGAACTTGTTCAAATGCAAACTGAATTCGCTATCCAACACATTCCTATAATCTGCTTTCGCTTAAACACTGCCTAAAACTCTTTCAAACAAGTTTACCCCGCACGTTCACACCCCAACCTCCGGTAAATGTGTGGTCACTCCAACTTGTAATTGCTTTTAACTCTCTAATACTGCTACTTTATACCAGGTGTATCAACTTAATGGTTTAATTAATACACAAATACTACTGTTATGCTCTCACAGCACGCACAGCGAGCGATGGAGAGAGCTATGCTTGGGATCTCTCTGCGTGATCGAATCAGAAATGAGGAGATCTGCAGACGTACAAAGATCACCGACATAGCTCAACGGTCCAGCAAGCTGAAGTGGCAATGGGCAGGGCACATACTCGTAGCTCGAAGAACTGATGGCCGATGGAGTCGGAAAGTCCTAGAGTGGATACCACGTATCGGCAAGCGCAGCGTGGGAAGGCCACCCGCGAGGTGGACGGATGACCTGACCAAGGTTGCGGGCGTCGGTTGGATGCAGGCGGCTTCCGACCGGTCAGAGTGGAGGTTGTTGGGGGATGCCTATGTCCAACAGTGGACTTCTCAGGGCTGTAAATGATGATGACTACTGTTATGAGAGATGCAGTGTTCTGGTATTGTGTATGTAAGGATTATCGTCGACACAGTTAATCAAATTTTTGTATAATGTGCAGAACATGTTTACGAGTCGTGTACGGCACCGATAGTGCATTGTCCCTTTATATGCCATAGAATCTATAGGATGGGAATCTACTAATTATCTATCATAGATTTTCCTATTATCTATGATATATGATAGGAAAATAGTATGAAAACCCTTCATTTGATATATCATGTATGACAATAATGCTCTACATAATCTGGAATAAAGTTTTAAATTAATTTTTATTACTTTCTAATTGTGTTTTTGAGTTCTTTTCATGAAACTATACATCCTATAATTATTTTTTGAATACAGAAATTGTATAATACTTTTCTGAAACCCACCCTACATGCATGTTTAGAACGCAGATAAGAGTTTGAAGGTATTCCCTACATTGTGGTTAGCGCAGGTATTCCTTTAACTTGTTTATTACAAGTAAACAATTAACTGCTACCAGCAGTTAACCGAGTAGTTAGCTCGTCAACTTCGCGCTGGCGAAGCCGAAGTTGAACTATATCGAATATTCGGAGTTTCACTTCTGTGTGTGCTCTAAACCTAAGTTGGGCGCCTGCTAATACAACTAATTGTATGTACTTGTAGAGAGTGTTGTTATTCTAAAGGACAGATTGGTAGCGCACCGCAATTTTAGCCAGCTAGAATTGAGTGCAGTAATTTTGGCAGTAACATATCCATGTAGGCCTCTTCGATGGCATCCACAATGTTTATCATTTCGCTAGTGTGGAAATGCGTAGGTTAGGTTCATATCATTCTGCATCTAGATACTAGCAAATATAATACACGTCGATATGACGTGTCGTTATATAGGTAGATTCAATTTACTATAGATGTGATAAAATTATTCAAGGTGCGGTGCCAGTTTAGCAAAAGATTTATAGGGCATATGGGCCAATTTTTTCAATGCCCTGATAGCCTATCTGAAGGAATATTGAAAGGGGGCCAATTCTCGAAAAGTCTCGAGTTTGAACGAAGCCGAAACGGATCCGTTGTAGACGCTCAGAACAAAGCAATAATTCCTTAACGGTTTCAGCACGAGACAGATTTGTTTTTATTCTGTCATACTCGCGACCGATGCGTGCTAAAATATACCTTATTACTCAAGCGGCAAGTATATATTGTTCTCACCGCGTTTCGTTAACGATTCGTTAGTGGTTGCGTTTCAGTTTAAAAAATTTCAAGAATTGCCCCCCAGTGTAACGTGTTTAATCTGTCGCATAAGAATAACCTATAAAGTAATTACTTTAGATTCTCTTCTTAAAACCAATCACAGAACTAAAATCAAACACTACCGCGACGTAGTGAAAACAAACATCACCTGTGTAAATGTTTACTGATACCGGCGCCATACATACATTAATCCAATCGCAAAGCCCACCGCTGTTTAAATCGCTAAGGAAATTAGATTCGAAATGAGAGCCGCCATGTTTGTGCTACCGCGTCGGGCCAATTTGAGGTGTTAAATAACTGGTGAGTGAATGTACTTAGTCATATATTAATATATAAATAAGATGCTAATGTCTCGTAGTTTAAAAAATATTTGCTAAATCAAAAACGATTATTCACTGGAATGCACAACCAGGGTCACACTTTTAAGCACGTTTATGACGTTCGTGTTTTATCTAAAACATTACAATACTGTTTTGCCAATTAATTTTAGCGCCAATCAAAAAAAGGAAAACGAAAAATTTAAACTGCCCGTTAACCCTCACGTTCGGGTTACCAACTTTGGCTCGCGATTCCGCAAACGATATCCCAAAGAGGCCGTTAACAGCCGCTAATCAGGGAGTTTTGGCGAGCGGCAACACTGGGAACTTTAGGACGTGACCAGGCAGCAGGTGGGGGGACGCGTGACCTGATCAGTTGAAATATTAAGTGATATGTTGCTAGTCTTAGATTAAAATTAATTCTGAGAATGTGAACATAATTTCCCTAAGTATGCTTAGGGAAAATATGTTACAAAAATCGATTTTATCAGCTCATGCTAAAAATCTTCAGTTCTTTTTACAGGGATAAGTCATTCTAGATTAGGCAGGGTAATTAAACTCAGTGCCGATAAAGCAATTCTGGTAAATCCGCAGTTATAACAAAGAAGTTATTTTATTCAAAAATTATATCAAAACTTTTAGCAGACAAATCACGTCTCAAAACCCACACATAATTTTACTTGACTGTTGAAAAACCAGACATTAAAAAAAAGCTTTTTTGTTACGTAATATGTCCGAAACCCTAGAAAACCTTTAGAAAATAACTCTAAAAGATTTATTAATAGAATGATAAATGTTCACAATTTTTAAATTTAAGTCCCTGAAAAAGTGTTTAAATCTTTCCATGCTCGGTTTCACTTGACTTGTTTTATCTGCTTTTCGAGATATAAATATTATCTCTGAAGATTTGTGAAAAGTTTTCCTTTTTTACCTGAATATTTTTAGAAGTTTTTTTATCAGATGCCCATGAGTTCATAACTTTTTAAGTTAAATTCAAAAGTAGATTTAATATTCCTACTATATACCTACCTACCTATCATAAATATGAACTTTGTAAATCTAAATTCTAGGAATCCGATTTCTTTGCGAATTATTGTTGAAATATGGTATAGCATGGTATATAGAATTATCTAAAAAAAATCTTTTATTGCATAAATGTTTAACTTTTTTGATGACCGTCATAACTCTTCACTATCTGTCCTTTCCAGTTTAAAAAACCATGACCTAAACCTATTTAGACCGTTTAAATAGCAGATAAGTTCGTAACTGCATTGAACTACCGCGTTCCAATGGGCACACCTATCTCACACATTAGGAGCAGTATCTCACAGTTTGTACCCCCTATCGCACGGGATACTATACCTTTTATCATTCATTTCACTTCAACTGGAGCATTTTAACAGCCACGGTATATTTTTATAGATGGCTGGCCCTATCACTATATCTTTTGCATCTCGGCTGTAAGTGCGGGTAGCGGTGAAAAATTTGTTTTTTATTTCGCCGTAGCCGTTGGTGTTTTATCTTATGGCACGGGTCCGTTGATGAGTGGCTCACCCAACGCCCCCTCGGATTGCGTACGTGTTCGGCTTTTATTCCATTTGTCGAATGCTGGTGGGCGGTTTTATAAACGGTGTTTTTGTAACTATCTTCCTGTATTTCTAATTTACCTAAAGTTACCATTTTTACATACAAGTCCTTATAATAAATATTCACCAAAAACGGTACGACTGTCGCAAGACAACTTATTTTATTATACTAAATCTACTTGGTACCAACTATGTACATGAGGTTGTGATAATATACAGCAAATACGAATTGAGCGCGTCGTGAGCTACAAATAGTGGTCATAGGGCAAGGTTTGACGACCGATTGGTTTAGTTGGTAATGACCCTGCCTGCCGCGCCATAGGTTTGAACCCCGGTAGTTGCAAACATTAAATTTGAAGAATATCGATGTTTGTTTCTCCGAGATGAATTTTGCTATCAGTAACAATATATATATATACCTTTTTGTAAAGTTTGTGAATAATAATATTTACATTGGTTATCGCATCTCCGCTCACAGTTTCCTCCGTGACTGCCAAACGGATCGTAAATATCCTTAATTCGCAGTAAATATTTTTAACGAGGTCACCACAGCACCCGCCTTTTTTAACGATAGCTAAACGACGGCAAAGGCAGTATGCCACCTGTTTCAGATGCGTCATCTTGAGAAATGCTTCGGTCGGTTAATGTGTCAATTTAATAGTATCACTCGGGATTTATACTTCGTTTAGGGTAAGGCTGCAGTAAAGTAAGAAGTTCAACTTTTTTAAAGGATATTAAATTTAATTGTAAATAATGAGATAGTCGTTGTCGTAGTTGAGTAGAAAAGTTTTTTGAATTAAGGCAACAATTGTAACAATTATATTATATATAGCATGTAGTATGTATGTATCTAATAATATTGCTTAAACATATAACTTCTATGAGTGACCTAAGCCTGCAATTTTCGAACCTATTTAGTATAATTGTGTATTTTATTACTTTAAACAAAAATCGGAACATGTATTAATTTCACCGACAAGTTTAGAAGTATTTGCTTGCTGTGAGGCCTATAATAAACCCCCACCTACCACAAAATTAAAAATATATGAATAACCTGGCAGCCCAAAAAGCCTATAAAGTGTACAATTTTATAATAATCTTGTCCATTTAATGGATTTTGGCAGTCACGTTTGTGAGTTATGAAATTTCGGTGGAAATTCCAATAATTTCGTTAATGAATCCGGAAATAACTGTTTTTAGCATTCATGTCGGCTTTATTGCGTTTATATCAATAAATTCACGATTAAATATGATTTAATAGCAATATCAAACGCAATATAAATAAAGGAAGAAAATAAATTATATGCTACGGGAATGTATCTGGTTTTTAATCCAAAATAGTGCCAAACTATTTAAATTCGGTTTAGAACTACTTTATAAGTTGTTTTATCGGTGCAATTGGTCTTGTTCTAGAAGTAAAGATTTATGTAACTAATTTCCATTGCATTCTTAAGACTAGTTTGTAGGAAAAATTATGGTGACACTATATCAAACTAAATGTAGACTATATTCCATTTTTTAATAGAACAAAAGCAGGTAAATAGGCTACACAACTCTGAGCAAAACAAACAGTTGCTAAGAAAGCAATACCTACAACCAACGACCCAATAGCGACCCCCCCAGTGCATTATAAACAAAACAAACAATCGCCGGGCACGAGGGGGTCATAAGAGCCCCATTTACTTGAAGAATGTGCCAATAAATAGTAGATCCTGGAAGCTTAGTGCGCATTTTTCAAACACCATTTCAACCGTCTTTGTGCTTTGAAAGAATAAATTTTAGGAATCGTTTCAAAGAATTACAATGATTAAAAAAGGGAGGTTACAAATTGTTTATTACCGTACGCATTCAGCTAAGCTTCTGAAATGATTCGACTTTATATCATATAATCCCTATTATATCTCGAAATAAAAGGTAGGGAAAAATATTAAACTAAACCGCAAGATAACAGCTATGCGTAGAGTTGCCACTGAATTAACAATCTCTATACATCACGTTGTCAAAACGTCGTCCGTCGTTAACAAGAGACAGTTGACAGCCTAGACTGGTGTCTAGACAAAGACTACTCTGGATTATTCTGGATTGTAGCCTCACATGTTTAATCTAGCCTGATTGGTATCGCACATCGTCTTAAGCTGCGTTTAAATCAATCACTGGTGAAAATGTCGATTGTTGTGCGACTATGTTTATTAAGTTTGTAACTACTAGAGGTGGAATATTTACTGTTTATTTAGAAAGCTATCTATAGTTACAATATCTAGTAAATATGCGGAGCTTAACTCGCGTAGACTACATAACGGCTCCAGATTCGTGATTTTTCAAATAAAAGATTGTTTTACATTAAAAAAACTTATTATTTTTTAATACTTTTCATCCCTAAAATATTTTTAATATTTTATTATTCATTATTTAAAAGCTGTTAATTATTTTACACCAGAACAATTTTTTTAACAATATACAACAACATAATACCTACTACATTTTAATGTTAATTTACATTAGTACTCTGCCAAAAGAAGCTGACTTTTACATAGAAATTACTGAAAGTCATATCTTCTATCGGTTTAATGCTCCAAGCTCAATTTACCTATATTCCATTTGTGTTAATTATTATTTCGAATACATCCATGCTTTGAGTTTCAAATAGCATCCAAATAGTTTAGTTACTATTTCAGAGTGTTCAATGAGGTGCGTTCTAACTATTTACCGGTTGCGAGTTACTAATATACATCACTACGAGTCTATGTGAAGGTTTAATTCAGTTTATAGAACTGGATTTTGGATTATTCCAGAACTATTTGTTCACACAAATGGTTTCAGGCAGGAGTTAATAACCTCACGACAATGTTCTCAGTGATATATCGGCATAGAGTTACAACGTCGAGATATACCAGATGAAAGGAATTAGTTACAAGATTTATTGTGATATATATGTTAAATGTAAAATATATGCAGGGTGTAACAAAAAGTGTGTGTTAAGCGAAAAGCTACGTAAATAGCCTACTGTAGAGAACCCATCCACAAAATTTGAGATTCGAAATGACATGTTTATTTTTCAAGATAGTATGGAATGGTATGGAAATTCCCGAGATATTTAAAAATTCTCCATACTATCGGAAAAAATAAACATGTGATTTCGAGTCTTAAATTTTGTGGATAGGTTCTCTACAGTGGGCTATTTACGTAGCTTTTCGCTTAACATTCTTTTTTTGTTACACCCTGTATAGGTAATATAAATTTTAAAACAGTAAATCAATACATATTTAGTGATTTGTCGTTAATGGCTTAGGGATCAACGCTCAGCCTAAACCACAGATCTTAGATACCTGAAACTTAGTGAGTTTATTGTAAAATGTAGGGATACCTACACCGATACGATTAGAAAGAATATCTCGAAGTTCCCACAGAGAAAACGGGAATTCTAAACTTTCCGCGGACGAAGGCTAGTCCTCTAGTAATCTATACATATAATAAAAATGTAACGGATCGCTGTCTGTACATGGAAGATATATAAGAAAAAATATTATAGAATACCTTTATCAACGCAATAGTACCCAAAACAATGATTTTTTTGAATTTTTGTCTGTTTGTCTGTGCGTTTGTGCACGCTAATCTCAGAAACGGCTGAACCGATTTCATATAATGTGACAGGTCCCACTTAACATATAGGCTACTTTTTATCCCGGGAAGGAGTCGCGGGCGTCCACTAGTATTAAATAAAGTTCATATCATCCATCATAATAAGACAATATTAATTGATCTAGCCCCAAGATGTCACCTTGGCACCTCGACCTACAAGAATTTTTACCAACTTTTACACACCTACAAAAACACGTAGGTAATGATGCTCCTTTCACATAGTCGAAGGTGTCCCTATATAAATACCTTACGTCATTTGTGTAAGGGTATTAACCCTTTGATGGGCTGTAGATATAGTTATATAAGTCATGGATCCACCCGGGATGATAATAAACTTATGTCCAAAGTGATTCATCTTCGGTTGAGGACTTTTATAGTAAGTTTAAAAAGTTAACCTGTTTTATGAACTTCGTCTGGGTGGACTTAAGAAAAGAAAAAAACTGACATAGAGATAGGTACTCGTACTATGGAATTCTCCAAAAGACACGAGACAAGAATTTGATTCAACCAAGCTCTTATAACCAAGTACATTGATATAAAAAACGAGCAAGCTTGCTCATTATAATATCCAACAATTTTCTCATAACATTTTACAATATCTAGTGTAATTTGATGCTAATTTTCTATATAAACCACGTAAATTCCAATGCCGACATATTGTGATCACATATGCCGTGTATCTCGTTAATAAAACATGGAGGATCATTTGTTCGCTGTTTGAATTTGGAAGCACAATAAATTACAAGCCGAATATATTGACCGGTCTAGATTATTTGTGGAAACGTTTTGAAATTAGAAAAGTAAATAGCAAACGATGCATGGATTCGGCGGGAAAAGCTGGAAGGGTGCAGGTGTAATTTTCTTGTGAAAATCAAAAATTATTTGTAAATGGCTTGCATGTGTCCGTAAAGTGATGTTTTCCGGTAGATAAGTTATATTTTGATTACTTGTGATGTGAATCTAGTGCGTGTGCATGGTTTTATACGCAGGTAAGCTGAGTAAAACTTTAGCCGGAATACGATCTCTTCATGGGCCCATGTAAGTTGTTTCTGCAATTATTTTTCATTTTGACTAACTTTACACTTGTTCTTGAGGATTTTACCGACGTATCCATTCATCACCATCATCATTATCATCCCATAAATTCAGAAATCATTTACTAAAGACAATGGCTGTATGGGCTTAGTTCCCCTTGCCTTTCCTTCGGGATAAAATAAACAAAACAAAAGCAAACGATGCATTGTATGCTAACTTGACGTAACACCTTCGTAACACATTATTTGATATATAGTTAACGCTATGACTCTAAGTATATCATACTACTGGTCTAATCTTGTAGTTCGATATAGTACCACCACAGTTATGAATAAATTATTTCAAAACAACTCTAAATGAGTACACGTTTTACGCCACAGCGCTCAAGAGCGCATGTTATAAAATATTCCTTCTGAGTTCCTCATTACCGAGTAAAACAACACTAATGACTAGAACGAACTAGATGCAGTGCCCGTTCCATACATAATCTAGGTGCACGTGCT
The DNA here is from genome assembly GCA_014607495.2 of Carposina sasakii. NCBI lineage: Eukaryota > Metazoa > Arthropoda > Insecta > Lepidoptera > Carposinidae > Carposina > Carposina sasakii. The sequence continues at coordinate 14,542,151 of CP053152.1, read as the reverse complement.
AACAAAAACAGCGTTCTGGAACTATCTACTTAACTGCACAAATAGTTCTTGCATACATTTCAGATTAGCCGGAGTCCAGTCGGCGGAACGGAACGCGGCGGTTACCGTAGACTGTTTAATGTAGACGAGCAAGTTCGTTATTGAAATTGTATAGGTCGATAGTATAGTAATGCCTCGATATGCCTATTTACTACGACGTAAGAATCCTGCAGGTGTTATTATAGAAGAAATACTTCAGCTACCAATACATATTTATAATATTGAGACGCAAGAGTTATTATAGTAGTAGTTTGCCTAATGAATCAACTCGTAGTAGTAGACCAACTCATTTTGAGTAGGTAACGTCACATTATTAGTTTTCAAAACATTGCCTGTCTGTTATTTTATCTGATTTGAAAAAGATTCCCTCGAAGCTCCCATTGCTGCTTTAACACCTGTATACGAAATTAATACTTACATAGACACATTGACACTCCGTACTCCTTAGTCTATGCCCAGCGCATCCCAAACTTTGATCTGGCGTTCGTTACCGCGCGGTCCGACCCTGCAACTAAACTAATTTGCGCTAAACGCCGCCGACACTTGCTGAATAAGTACCAGCTCACGTTTATTAAGCGAACAATTGAATAGCTTGGTTCTGCTCCAGTGAGAAACTTGCTTGCCTTGTGCTTTACTTGGGCGCTCTTTAATTTGACAGCGCTGGTGGTGAGGTTATGTGGTGTTAAGTTTAGTGACGTAAGATTTCAACATTGTTTTATCTAAGAACTTGGGTCTCATCATCTTCCTGCCCTCACCCTATTATTTGCGGGGTTGACACATAAACATAAACAAACAAAAGTTTCTTTCAAACTTATATTGGCAAGGATTTGGCATTTGTTTGTTTATGTAAGCACTTGTATAGTGTTGAAATAAATCTTTAATGAGATTTAGTAAAATTATGAATTTGAAACTATATCTAGAAAAGCATAGCAGACAGATAAGAACTGAATGCTTTATTCATTCCTACTGCTAGGTATACTTTCGTTCTATAGGTGCGAGTATGATAATAATAAAGTTCTAGTAAAATCAAATTGTTGACATGTTTGTAAATGGTTATATTCAACTTTCAATGTATATGTATGAAGTAGTAGATCAATGAATTACACGCAAAGTTAGTTTCGCGCACATTTACGAGGTCTCAGGAGTTAGTAAAATATCATTGGGTAAAGTGCCGCTCCGAGTCGAGCTAATTTATGAGTTTAGGATTGAGAACCGCTGGTATTGTAAAATGACTCCAGTAGTTTATGAAAATTGTAAATTCTAGCGTAGTATACTATGACTAGGCATTTTTAATTCTATTAAAAACCTAGTCTATCGTTAGATAGCTTACTAAACATTAAAGTTAAAATGGACAGAAAAATCTATAGATCCGTCTAAAACAAATTTAAAACCGCGTTTATTTTTGTACTGTTTTGAAAGATTAACATCTAACAAATGGTTGGTTTTAGCCCACTCATAAATGCCGATATGAAAACGACTCAAGTAGACACACTATGCTTGTTCTCATTTCAATCCGAACCATGGAGTATGTACTTATTATGGCTCTATAGAAGTAATTAGCTAAAATAATAAAGTAAGCTTAAATATATCAATCTATGTTTCTATGTTGATTTTAATCTTTCTTCACCGTGGCTACACGCAAATTAGCACGGTGGATAAACTACTCAGCTAATTTAACTACGCTGCTGGAGGTTTGGCACGGGTTACCGCGGACACTCCCTAAATCTCTCGGTTCAGCGGAGGAGGGGGGCTGAGGGGGGGTCTCTCGAATATGATCTATTGCTTCTTGGTTCAAACACTTTGAGATTTAAACGCCATCAAGAGCGCTATTTCTGCTCGGTCGAGATTAACGCTGAATGATTTTGTTAAGGCGACGCAGCGAGGCAAATATATAAGTAGGGAACGTGTGATAGTCCTATTGATGGAAGAACTTTGAAACTAAAAAGAAAGGTTCGACAATTTTAATGCACTAGAAATTAGCTTATTTCAATGCCACAGATTGAGATCCCGTTGATTTATATGTTTGATATTTTTCTGCTCAAGAAACCTTAGATAATGCAGACCTAAAGCTAAATGATTGACTAATAATACCACATCCCATCATAAATAAAATGCATAATTACATTGAAAAAGAATTGATATTTTGTCACCTTCTCCTGAATGCATCGCCTTAAGGCTCCTGGCCTGATTGAGTCGACTCGTATTTGAATTGAGGTAGTATTAAACAAGGTCTTGAGACGCTAGAATAAATATTAATTAAATCAACTGAGAAATTCCACTTTCTGTGCCAAAATATTGAATTACATTCGATTTATCTGAGACAAGACGAGATTTAGAAATGTTCTTCAAAACGTTTATATTTATGATATTTTGGTTTTCAATACCTAAATGTTTTCTTACATTCTTACGTTTTTGTTACGTAAAAATTGTATCCCAAAAACATGTTTTCCATCGTATTTATCGAGGACTCGAGCATCCCATTAACTAATTGCAATAGATCACCAACGTCAGAAGGCAATGTCGATAAACTAAATTACTGTAACTGCCTACATCATACAGGATACCCCACGAAGCATATAACTCACATGATAATGATATCCCGTGATAATTACATTTAGGGTCTCCGACAACGATCTCACGCGGCCCAGTTACTTCAGACCCTGTACCAGTTTATAATTTATCCTGTCTGCAGATAATTTACGACCCTATTACCAAAACCATAAGGCCCACGATAATGCGCCTCAATTGAGGTACTTAACACTGCACAGGACAGCACCTTTTGAAAAAGTTTAAAAATAAATCTCGAAAGTTAAATTGATTTTGAAGTTTCGCCCCAACGTGATGTGTTTAAGAATTTAATGACGAAAGAGGATATAATTTTTTTTAACTAATCTATATTAAAAGGAAAATTTTGGTACCATTTCTCAAATAGACTATGTATTAGGTAAACTTCCTGTGTTTTTTTAAATTAGTTTTTCTCATAAGGAAAATCATCTGTAATTTAGGGCCATTTTTCCAAACGTCAGATAGCTTACCAATAGAATAAAGTTGATTCTGTCTTTCTCCAAAACTTGATAAAGACATCATCAAACTTTATTCTTCAGAGAGGCTATCTGACGTATAAAAAAAATCGGCTCTCACATTACCAAAAACTTTAATTAGAGCTTTGTTATTTACTTTAATCTTAGTATCACGAGATTAATCTTTGGAATCCAGCAGAGGAGACAAATTGGACAATTTCGATTTGCAAACGCCCTCTGTCGGATCGTCACGAAACTCCGTCCGAAGCAAACTAATTTACATCGACACAAGCCCGGGCACTGACGCTAACATCTTTGTACAGATACGTGTGCGAATTTAGCCGGATTGCTAACGACTTTACCTTCTGTTCCTGTTTTCGTCTATGTACCCCGCTTTATTGGTCAGCTGCAGGTTGCAACCGAGCTGGGAAACTTGATTTGAGGTATCCTTTGCGAAATGTGCAGTGATACTTTTTTAGTTTCGCTACTCGAAACACGGATGTAAGTAGAAGAGCTATAGTCATATTGTTAGTACTATTTATAAACATACATACAGGAATGTGATTTTTGGTCGTCAACGTTCCCGAAAACTACGGAATCTCCTCATCATCACGATCATTTTTCTCCATGGAAACATACCTGGGAGGTGTCTAGTTTCCAAACTATTAGGGTCCAAAGTTGAGTAAATAGATTGCGTTTTTCTGCATAAATGCACATAGACACGCGTAGCAAGATTTTTTCTAATTAATTATTTTCGAAATAATTAATATCTGTCCATGATAAAACTAGTATAACTGGACACTATAAATTTCGCCCAATCAAGTAATTTTTTTTTTTTTTTTTATTGACATCGTTTCCCAGCATTTTTTTGGCTTAAACTTACTTTATTTGATGTATAGAGTACGTACCCTTCGTTAAGGGTGGCAACGAAAAAACATACTATATATGCACAAGGCTTTGTTCCCAAAAAGAGATCCACGTTGAGCATAGGTGAAAATGAAAAGAAAATTTATGAAAACTGTATATAGGTACATACATATAATCACGCCTTTATCCCTTACGGGGTAGGCAGAGCACCAAGGGCCGATAGGACCACATGGTGCCACTTCTGACCAATTTTGAGGGTATAGTCGAGATGTAGAAGTTCGGTTAGTAGTGACAGGTGGTCAGCCCATCGCCTACAAAACACTAAGACCCTCTTGTCCCTCTACTGACTTGTACAGTATGCCCGGGAAGAGAAGCAGCTGTAGTTATACGTTTATTTTTTCACTCCCAGAGCAGCATAGAAGAAAACTGCATGTATATCAATGTAAAACCACCAGCCAGACGAATCTACCGAAATACGATACATTTCACGGAGCATAATAAAATTATTATCTGACTACGAGGCTCGTAGTTCGTAGTCTTCGTAGATCGTAGCATGTGCTACGTCGTAAGGTGCTTTGTACATTTAAAATTTTTATCATGTTTGTCAGTAATAACAGTACCTTTTAAAAAAAAAAAGTTGATTCTTAACTATACGTCTACAACATAAAATCCGGTTGATATCTACTTAGAACCATAAGCTGAGTCAACCCTGCAAGTAACACTCACTACTGGCCTAAAATCTATGTCCAAAACGATAAATTCCCTGTAATAAATTCGTTTATCGCAAACTATTCAAAATCACTTTCCGCCGGCCTCAGAACGACGCCATATATCTTAATGCGAGGATTAGGTACTATGAGTTATAGGTGGACACTCATTCACGGGAGAAGCGTATACCTGAGGTAATAAAGATTTAAATGTTTTGAATACTTCGCAAGTGAGGCTGGAAATATAGTGAGTAATAAGCTCCCGTTGAATAAAATATTGGTCATATAAAGTTGATTGGTTGCCGACCGTGCACTCTTAATACGATTAATTGAGGTATATTTCCGATAAATAACAGAAGCTGTGTTTCGATATGAGACGTAGATCACTATTATAAATTGTGAAGTCTCTAAGTTTTTAAAGTGTTTCATGTCTATTAACAAAAGTGGTATTATGTCGTGGCCAATCGTAGAATTGATCATTTCATATGTGATCATATGAATGAGACGTAGAGGCGCTCGTTTTATTTATGTGTGTGGCGGTTTCTTTTTAGGTATAAAACAAATTAAAGAGAGTAGGGTGACTATGCTACTATATTAACTTTGTGTTTTTACAAAAATCTACGATAGGTTAGGTTAGTAGACTATGACAAATGACGCACGAGCCGAGCGAGCGGAGCGAGTGCCCAGGCAGCGTCCGGCGATGTGCCAGATGCGAATCGCTTTTTAAAGTTACTAATAAACATAATTAGCTTATGGTAACTTATTTTTACATATGCTCTTACCACATCGGATTTTTTGTAATAAAACGTGGATGCTAGACGATTTGTATATTTGTAAATATACATATAGCCCACTGAAAAAAACCTATTCACAAAATTTTATATTCGAAATTACGTGTTCTGAATCCACTTTTCTTCTCTACATAATTATTCTTGGTTGCCATTTAACTTTATTGATATTTTGACCATAATTTTATCATTATATTTAACTAATAATATAAATCCTATCGGCAAATTCATCAGTGTGAAGGTTAGTCGCGAAATATTTCTCTTTTTTCCATAAGTACGCACGAAAATTCTCACAAAAAATAGCGAGCCCATATCATCCAGAAACCTCCTAAGCCCGCATTACACAAAATATCGGCGTCACTCATCAGCAGAACCTCACCCTAAATCACCTTAAAATCTAGGTAGGTCCCTTTTCGTAGGACTGTCCGGAGCAAATGAGACTAATTCTTCATAGTGACAATGACAAAAAGGGGACCGAACGGATCGAAGGGACCGTTTACGTGTGTCCGCGGTCCGAGCAGATTGTATCGTGCGCATTGTAAGTCTGCGGATTCCTTTCATGTCCGACTGAGCCTTTTCGGGTCGAGTTAAACCAGAGCCCATTGAAGAATAATAAGGTTGAAGATAATGTGAATAGGATAAGAAAGTGTTATTTTTATGTTAAAATGTTATGTACAAATATAAACACAATATGCCTACCCTGCCGATAAAATAAGTCTTTCTAAAAATATATTTTTTTACCCGTCTTAGCGACTCGTCACAGTCACCAACCCGCCTGCCCAGACAGTGTGGTGACTATGGGCAAAACCCCCTTGCGGCGTGCCCGCGTAAAGAAGAAGTGACACTCGTAAAAAATTTTTACGTTGTCGGGTTTTTTTCTTGTTATATTTTAACTTAATGAAAAGTTTACCCCTTAATATTTCAAAAATAATGCGATACCAAAAGTATAATTAACGCGTGGTAATGGCAAATTCCTTTGCGGCTGCTATTACATTAATACGAAGTTTAAAAGCGATCAGCTATAGTTTAAATTTCATGCGAATTAATAATGAGCCAAAATTACGAACAAATATATCGTTCAGAGACAAAATGTTAAAAATATATAGGTAGTTATTTTATATTCGTTTTCATGGCTGTGTCACAAACACGGTTGTATCAGAGAGCGATACCTTTGTCAGTACGTTCGACACTTGGCTACAATCGGCGCTGGTTTGCATAAATCGAGCTTTGTCCTCCGTTCCTCAAACCAGGCGTAATTACTTTTGACCGGCTCCTCTAGGAAGTGGAATCAATTCGTAATTGAACGGGTGTTTATGGAGATAGGTACAAACTTCTGTAATTACAGTTAAATTTAGATAAGAGCGACATGCACTTGTTTTGGATTTCTGTAAATAAAAAAAAATAAAAAAAATAATAAACATTTTGTAGATGACAGAGGTTTATGTACAGATTTTTTTTTTATTATATTGAATTGTATCAGGCGTCACTATTCGGAAGTTCAAATCTCTATTGAGGGATCGCCCGCCACCGGGCCCTATACCCTCCGCTGACCCTCGGATCTGCCTACTCATGATCACGGACACAAGACACTACAGTCGCAACGAGAAGCCAGATCCAAGCACCTAGCATGCAACCATAAATACATAGCTGCTAATCCGAAAACCAATTAAAATTTTAATCGACATATGTTTCGCCAACACCCGTGGCATCATCAGGATTAGTTTTCCATGTTAGTTCTATCTACCGAACCAACTAACAACTAAAACCAATGTATTGCAAATCATTTTTACACCCTCAATCAAAATATAAAAATAAAAAATGTTAATACCTACATATTAGTTTTAAATATAAAATTATTATTATTATTATAGATAAATAAATATTTAACTAATATATATATTTTAAATATTTATTTATCTATAATAATTTTATATTTCAAACTAATATGTAGGTATTAACATTTTTTATGTTAAGTAATTTAGGGACGTTCTGTCAGGCAATGAGTTAGCAACTTGTCACTGGTCTTTAATACCTGACTCTGCTATTCTAAACGTGGCTGCAGGATCTCGTTCAAGATTCTGTAGTTGTGGCTACCCCATTTTCGGGAACATATCCGTGTATGTATAATACCTATATTTATATATTTCTTTAGATATGTACATATTTTTAAATAAAATCAAAAGCACTCACAGACACCTAATAAAATCAGTCCATACCATTCCACACGCGAGACACTTTCTAGCAAGGCGATAAGAAAGCCATAATTTAAGGAGGATAAAGGTGCATTCTCACCGCACCTGTGGCTTATTTATTGGCCGCACTGTGCTGCGCTGAATAATGAAGTTTCTATCAATATTCACTGTTCTGCGACCGCCTTATGAACTGATTTATGTAGTTACTAGAAATAGGGACGCGAAATCATTTTATTTAAATGGATTTATGAATGAATGTCTGAGTGTAAGATTTGAAAGTATGCTTGGACTAGGGTGACCGACTGACAAGACACATTAATTATTATCGTAAATGTCTATAAAAAAACTAACATTGCGGCGGTACGAACCCTGTAACCGGCGGCATCATTACATTCCATAAACTCGTATCCAACAATGGATCACATACACACATATAGACACGGCAGTGCTCCAAAAAGGGATATAGATTACCTAACATTCAAATAGGCAGCTCAACTTTTCTACAGAATATAACATAAGAAGTAATTCTTCGTTTTATTACATCGTGTATACAATGAAAAATTACATAAAAACTTTTCCTTCAATTTCCATGGACAACCGCAAGCAACGCGCAAATCCGCCAGCTTACCGGCCGCTCGATGTTATTAAACAGTCGTAAATCATCTTACGACTCGTTTAAATGAGAGGCGTAATCCTTTTCCGTTTGAGAGTAATAAATGTTTAAGGATTACTTAATTTTGCAGATCATTGGGTTTAAGCCGAATTATTAGGGACGGTTTTAGTTGAGGCGCACTCGAGATATCTGATCATAGAAATAAATTATAGTGATTACAAGTTTAGAGAGAGTCGTGCGTGCTTGATTAAATATTACTCGTATATATTTATGTAGTTACTCTGTGGTGGTAGGCTTACCCCTTACCACGTGTGACTTACTGTAACCGGTGAAGTGGTTATGTAATTTATATCTGTCAAACCTCTTTGGAATAATGGACATGACTATACATATAAGTACTTTTTCTACAGAAAGCTTTCCAAAAGCATATCATCGGATTTGCCGCGTACCATCCACTCGAGAGACGGGGTGGGACATTCACAGTCACACCCTTGAAATTAGTACAAATATGAAAACCGTGACGTAATCCCGAGCTAAATAAATCCAAAAGGATCTAGTACAATTTCCGTACTACTACTCTGAAATGCCGCTTTCGAATCTTTCGGTCCGACCGAAGCCCGACCGAATCGAAGCCTTTGACCCTACTACGAAATTGCTTCGGATGTTCACAACTCATTCGGAACCATAGAGAATAATTCACATTGACTAATATTATAAGCTTTCTATTATCTAGCCTTATACCTGTCAAATAGAGTTCGATCGGACCGAATGAAAAAACGGCGCGACTGACCCGATCGAAGGAAGTTCGTAGTAGGAAACACCTCGATATTCGGCCGATACTTCGTTTATCGTCACTTCAGAGTAGACCCCCTGTACTATGTAATTCTCTGTTCCGGTTAAGCAAGATATGCGCATTGTCTACAAAATGTCATCAAACTTCATTCAACACCCAACAACAACAATAAGAATCGAAATAAATCACACGGCTCCATAACGTATAAGTGCACTCACAAATTTTGAACGCCATGAAAAATATTCCTTAGCTATCACACCCAAAAGCAACTTTAAAATCAGCGGCAAAGGTCTTAAAACCGCGTATGAAATTGCTTAAGGCTTATTCTGGCATACAATATTAGGGTGATGCCACACTGTGTATGCTGTTTTGTTACTACTAAACATATACGTTGTATTCATATATCTATTTATTTATCTTTATTATTTTTACGATGTTTTCTGTGGATTCGATAGTTTACAACGATAGAAATTAGCACCAATATCATCTAAAGTCGAAAATAGATATAATTTTATAAATAAAAAGATGTTTACAAGATCCTAACTTTTAAGACAATAAAAATCTATCTATCTATCTAAAGGTCTTCTTTATCATAGCAGTAATATAAATCGTCACAATAGCATTGCCAAGCCTTGTTTCTTGAATAAAACGACTTTTTTCACGGTTTCACTTATAAAATATATGTGTAGGTCTTTAGAGCATGCCAAAGACATACAATCATATCGCTTATAAATACTCATTCACCTTGCTTACCTACCCATATGTGGCATAGACCTAAACATGTAATATTTCTTCATAAATCGTGTAGGTGTTGGCCCAACGGGCTTATAGCTCGCTTGGCATTAGCGGGGATTGTGAATCAAATGGAAAACGGATTGCAGACGTTTGCAGTCGCGGCACGGGACACCGGCATGCGACAAATATCTGGAAAATGCTGTACCATTCAACGTGTGAGATGTGTTATGAATGCGCCGAGCGTTTCGTAGCGTTATTTTGGTGTTGCCATAAATATTATTGTATCAGTTTGGTAGAATTTGAAATAGTTTAGTAGAATTTTTTTCTTGACTTGTCTATCAATCTTAACTTCTGAGAATTTACGCTGTCCCCTTCTTCCCCTTACAGGCAAGAAGTGGACAGGTCAATGTAAAGTTACTAAATACATACAGGTCGTGGGTGACTAATCCTGGTTTCTCCGATAAATATTAAAATTGTTTACAAGGTATACTTTGGCGAGACGTATCCCGGTAGCAGCCGAGGCAGCGAGGCGGTCACTTCCGTTAATAGTCGGCATGAATACTCCAAATCCAATCCAATTCCGAACGCCCGAAATCCAATTCCAAACGAAAAATCTGGACGAAATGAAATCCTAATCCGGACGTAATCGCCACCGCTGGAATTTAACAGAGTAAGGCGGTGTGCCTCTTTCCAAAGAGCGTCTCCAAATAACAAATCAATACAATTAATATTATCCGATTGCAGAGACATTTACAAAGGAAAAAAAATAAAGGGAGCTGAGTAGAAAAAAAATAATCCGTATCACGAAGGTAACTACAACTAAAATGGGAAAAAACACAATAAATAATACACAATAATATAAAATACAGATTATATAAATACAGAATAAAATAAATATTACACGAATAATATTATAGAAGAGGTAGTTATAGGTGCGTAGCCATGCTTCCACTAAAATAACGGTCATATTAAATTGTGAGGTAGTTAATCTAGAGCGCAGAGTGAATTCTAACTAAAATCTAAAATAACAATTAAATAATGGCATTCATGGATAGCGAATTAGAATAAGTATACAATTTATAATTAGGTACCTATAACACGGTCAGCTAATGAGATACAGTAGCTATCCAGAATCCAGACCAAGATATGCTAGACCATATTTAGCACAGCATAGAATATATGAACATTTTAACGAAGCTCGTACGAAATAAATAGATAAAATATGACCAGTGTGGCGACACTTATCACAGTTAATTTATTGACAAGTTGAATTGCAAAACAGCAGAAAGTAATATTTATAATAGGTAGCTTATCGCTTTGGTAATGAGCGACCGCGCGATCGAGGCAACAGGCCTTCTGTCTGTGAGGGAATGGCCTTGCCACGTGAATTTTAGAGTTTTTATTACCTAAAAGGATCTTGGTTGGCAACGCCCAAAACGTTTTTGAAATATAACGACGGCACCATTCGCGGGAATGAACAACGCGAAAGGTGCACGGAAGGAGATGCAGCTAGTGAAATCTAGGAAAGCACTGCATCAACACAGGCGTGTAACGTAACATGTATGCGGAGAATAAATATATTTTTAAATCATAATATTCTTGTAAAATGATGGCTTTTTCATTTTCATTACCAAGTTTTTCGTTCAATAAGTAAAAACCTGTTTCTGACATTTGCTGAAACCTTCCTAAACTTATAAGAACATTTAACTTTACCAAGTCATGTTACCTCGCTCGCACTTTATCTAAGTTTCTCAGCAAAAACGAGATGCACACACTTTCTAAAACTTTGTAGCACTACAACGATTTCAGAGTAACTTTATCCACCTTGCTTGCATGAGCTTTGAAACTAGGATCTTTACCTCTTCCTCTTGTAATTACGTCACAACTTAGATACGTTAGAATATTGTGTTTGCCAGCCCGCCAGCATGACCACGCATCGTGGATATCAATTCAATTAAATTTTTGTTAATGGCCACAATTGTGTCGGGCACAATGATTCCGCCAATGTCACGTAGAGAGGAAAAATCACGCAATGAAGAGGGTACGTACGATGTTACCTATCATGTAAATCTGACGGACGCACAATATTGAGTGATTTACCATGAATGGATCCTATAATCTATAAGGAGGCAGTAGTTTCGGAGATAAGGGGGGGGAATTGGTCAATTTTCGTCTATTTTCTTGAATAACTTGGAAACTATTTATTTTAAAATTACAAAAAAATACATTTAAGATCTTCTCAACAAGACCTTTCATTTTATATGCCACACGATGCAGTATTTTATTTTCAGAATTTATTTTTTAATTTTCCCCTTCCCCCCAAAAATGACCCCCCATATACAGATTTCATCTGCTCACGTCACAACAGGAATTGATATGTGTACCAAATTTCAACTTAATCGGTCTAATAGATTCGGAAATAATTGACTGTAAGCGACGGACGGACAGACACACGAGTGATCCTATAAATTCAACGTACGGAACCCTAAAAAAGAAATTTTGACAATAAAAGAAAAAAAATATGTATGTAACCGAAACCTTATTTTTGTACCTAAAACAAAAAGAAACACCACACTTATTTTACATACAGACGTGCACAAATCGTGGATATCGTATCGTCTCTATACAAAATTCAACATGGCGGCTACATGTATCGTATTTTGACAGGATAAATGTCAATAAATCGGTTTATCAAATCATGTAATTCAGGTCATGCTAGGCTTGCAGGTATAAATTTTGTTTGTGATATAAATACCTAGTAGAAAAGATAAGCAACGTAAGCTTGATATCTGTTGGTATGGTTTTTTATAGAAACATTCCTTTTTTGAAACTCTTACGCATCGAAAGAGGTTTTTAATCACTCGAACATGGCTAGATACGAGATCTCTTTTTTTACATTTGAAAATAGAAGACAAGACTGCTGTCATTTGTTTTTTTTATACGCGTTTGTTTCAGTTTATATTTTACGTCAAATTTGCCTCCATTAATGAAGGTAATATGCCAAAAAAATTTGAATCGAGTGTTAAGCTAGTCATAGAAAGATATTGACTCGTTTTGGCATGTGCAGAAAAACGCATTTTAGTTAATATTTTGAAAACCAGACAAATTCCTATTTATTACGGTCCTGACTAGAAGTCCACAACGAACCAGGAGAAAATTTCGATAAATAAGTAACTAATTTATCTACTTAATACATATTAAATATCTCAAATTATTTAAATATTTAAAATCTAATATCAAGGTCATCTTTAACTATTTAAATATTTATAATTACTTATTTTTTGGAGTCGGTCGCTACAACATAGAGAATAGGATTGCATTACGCTGATACACCATATTTATTTTGCCGTGTGTGTGGCTTTGCCAGCCACGCGGTCCGTCAACACAAAGACCACGTTACCAGGCTGGCAACTCCAAATACATTAATACTTTACTCTAGGTATTAAGTTGTAAATATTTAAATAATTTGAGATATTTAATATGTATTAATGTAAAAGTGTTATTTACTTTTTAGTTAAAGTTTGAGTCCAGTTTTTAAGGATCTTTAATGGAATATTGACTGAACGGATCTAAATTTTTACTCGACTGCGCCATGTTGTATTTTGTTCTTAAACTTCTGATAAATAAATACCTATGAATAATAAAAAAATTAGTATGAACTATGCCTATTAAAATACCATATTATTTACTTATGCTGCACTAACTCTGAATCCAACATAATAGGTAGTTTCCTATTTATATTCCGCAAAATTTCTGACATGTTTCATTTAAACTATTCCTAGCTTGTAAGCATCTAACTTAATAAGCCGCCATTAACTAACTCTGAATATGTTCAAGCTCATGTACACTGAAGTTCTGAATATCATAATTTTGTATTTTACCGGTTTTGCATTAAATATTGTACCTATATTGGCATAACCTACACGGTTTCAATATAACAATCTATACATATAATAAAAATGTAACGGATCGCTGTCTGTACAGACGGAGGATATATAAGAAAAAATATTATAGAAGACCTTTATCAACCCAATAGGACCGATGGACCGACAAAACGATGATTTTTGGAATTTTTGTCTGTTTGTCGGTTTGTCTGTGCGTTTGTGCACGCTGATCTTAGCAACATCTGAACCGATTTCGATGCAGTTTTCAGGAATATATTGTAGGTCCCACTTAACATATAGGCTAATAAATGTTTTTATTCATGAAATTGTATTAACCGTTACAATTCGGAAGTTCAAACATTCACTATTGTGTATAGTGCCTGTTGTCGCAATTATGAGTTTTCAGATTCAGTGGATCCCGGATGAAAATGTTTTTATCCCGGATAATTTCGACATTTTGTTTTTTCTGTAGTCCACGCGGACGGCGTCGCGGGCTTCCACTAGTTTCTGAATATATTTATTGAAGCCCAAGCTCCTGCAAGTGAAGTGGCATTATATTTAACATTACGAGTACACGGAAATCAAAACTTACTACCGGATATGTTATTGCAAATAATTTTATATATCATTTCAATGATTAAAATAATTTAATTTCATTTTATTGATTAAATAACATAATTTAAGTATGTTTGTTTATATATGTAATGTTATTATGTTTAGTATCTTATGTTTAATTCCTGTGGTAATACGGGGCTTCACTAATTATTCCGTGCATGTCGAAGTGGCACCATGTGGTTCTATCGGCCCTTGGTGCTCTGCCTACCCCGTAAGGGATACAGGCGTGTTTATATGTATGTATGTCGAAGCAGTTGACTATGGGAACTCGGAGATTTTCTTTAAGTGATGATAAGCTAGCAACTTATCACTGAACGTGACTGTTGGATATTATTCGCTATCTTGCAGTTCTGGATAGTTTAGACCATACTTGGCGGCTCGTTGGAAACACAGTCGTGTATGTGACTCAACCCCGAAAGATTACGGCAATCTATATTTCTCATATTTATAACTATCATTTTTCTACATGGAACATACAATAGTGTCTGCGGTTCGTCACAAAATCGATTAGATCGGTCCAAATGACGTAAATAGACTGTACGTTTTTCTGCGAAAGATGACATACCCACATAGGCCGTCGCGTGCAGAAGATTTCGTATGAAAAATAATAGCCTAATATCTGGAGCGCCGCTCACATATAATTTGTAAAAAACTATGCATAGATGTCGCTTACTAGAACGCGATAAATTTCGCAAAACCATTAGGAATTTAAAAATTAAAAAAATAAAGAAAATTGAACCCCAGCATTTTTTTTGGCATAAACATACCATGGAACGTACGCCTCGTTTAGTGGAAACACAGTCGTGTATATACTCGTAATGAGAAACATTATCAGCAAATTAGAATAACAGGATAAACATACCTAGAGGTGTTCTTAACTTAACTCCATTCGTTCATACCTATCAACTGCTAACAAATAAATCATTCACCAATCAAAATGCAATAATAAATCAAAACTTTTTCATTTAGCGAATGCACTAAAATAAATTTAATGAAAAACTCGAGCTAAAAAAACACTTTTCGCCTAACCTCACCGAGTTCTCTCTAAAAATTCTACCAACATAATCTCCCATAACCTCCCTATTATATTTAATACGGGACCCTAAAAATATGATTGGATCGCGCGTCGAAAGTTTTCTCATTAAATAAGTTCGATGCTCCAAGTTGCGATAATTGCTGGGTAAGACCACCACAACGCCGGTTCGACCAATCATAGAGAGAGAATGAGTGGTACAGGGTACAGCTGCTATGGCTGCACCTTCATCTTTTTTTTATACAGATACCGAAGCATCAGCACTGCAGTGGGCTTACGTAAGATTTGTAAATGTTGTTGACAAAATCCATAGTATACCTCCTGTGCAGCTGATATACAGGGTGTAACAAAAGGGGTATGTTAAGCGAAAAGCTATGTTAATAACACACTAAAAGGAACCTATTCCAAATCTATTCTATTTCCAAAATTTCAGACTCGAAATCACTTCTTTATTTTTTCAAATAGTATGGATTTCTAAACAACTCAGGAATGTTCATACAATCTTAAAAAATAAACATGTGATTTCGAGTCTGAAATTTTGGAAATAGATTCTCTATAGTGGGCTGTCTACATAGCTTTTCGCTTAACATACCCCTTTTGTTACACCCTGTAAATCATTCTCGATTCAATATCATTCTCTCAGGCGATAAGCCAGCCACTGATAGTTAAAATCTGTCCTCGCTTTGCTAAATGTAGCTTTGGAATCTCCTGTATAATTCTGCAGTTCTAGCTACCCCATTTCAGATATTCAGCCGCGTGTTTTATGTACCTAAATATATAAAATAGTATTTGTCAAAATAACAATTTGATAATATGTTATAGGCTGAACGAAACTCTTGAAATTAGATCCAAAGTTATGTTTATCTCAGCATGGTGTACATAGCCTCCTTGTTAACCTACTTTCTCGAATAAAGCCCGTGCCCTCTTGTCCTTCTCGATCATTCATTTCCATTCAAAACTCTATTTCATCACTCCGATTGACAGCTGTCAAAATCAGTACAAGAGAAGACACTTCCAACTATGTACTTCCAAGTAAAGTATAAGTGTAATCAGTGTACCTATAACAATGTAGAATTTATTTATTTTTATTTAGTCATGTATTTCATGAAATCGTTCAAGTCATATTTGGTTAGTGGTTCCTTAATCTGTTTCATAATCTATGTTAGTAGTAGCATTAGCACAATAGATGACGATAACGGTATACGGAAAAACTTGCATAAAGTTTATGAGACACTGTACTTTATTCTTTGTTAAATATGTATTAATGATAAATAAATAAATACTTCTATGCTGCTCTGGGAGTGAAAAAAACATATAATACTACAGCTACTTCTCTTCCCGGGCATACTGTACAAGTCAGTAGAGGAACAAGAGGGTTTTGGTGTTTTGTAGGCGATGGGCTGACCACCTGTCACTACTAACCGAACTTTTACATCTCAACTATATCCTCAAAATTGGTCAGAAGTGGCACCATGTGGTTCTATCGGCCCTTGGTGCTCCGCCTACCCCGTAAGGGATACTCGTAAAGGCGTGATTATAATATGTATGTATGTAAATAAATAAAAAAAGTAGGTAAATGAATATTTCGATACTACGAAAATATAACTTCCATAAGACATTGTAAAAACCTTTTCTATTATACGATATATGTTTTGTAAACTGTAGTAAATAGAATGTTTAATTCAAATTAAACATGATTGATTTTTTTTAAAGATATAGGTAAGTACCTACCTATTCTCTTATAACTTTTTAAGCTACTGGAAGTAGTTTGGTGGATTTGTGTAACAGAAAAGCTGAAATTGATAGCTACAGTTCAAGGACACTACTACCGCGCCAATAAAACCTGTGAGAGGGCAAACTTTGATACAACACTTTGATCTCCGCTAGTTTTTGCCACTAGCATGCATTCTAAAACACTGCTACACTGAAAAAAAACTTCAAAGTAAACTACGAGCAAAAAATCCGAATGCCCAGCAGGAGGCTCCGACCGTGAGAAATATCCAATTTAGCCGCGTTTGCCCCGTAAATTGACGCCATTTTTCATTTCGGTCGCCATGTTGCGCAGTGGCGCCACCGCAGCGGTTTTGTAAAAAACGGACAAGTATGGAGAGTGGGTCCCGTTGCGCGCCAGCTCGCATAAAAACTTTGCGAGGATTCTGTTGGAACGTCAACAGTCGCCTTTTGGTTATAACTCAGCTGAGGTAAAAAGTGTTTGCAACATTACTTATTCAATATTACAATGTGCAGAAAAGTTGTCCCTGCGAACAGTCAGATGGTCGGAAGACTATTAAATTACGCGCATTTTTATCAAATATTTTTCTATTCATGAGTTTGATTTGTGGCCTAGTTACTTATTCCGTTGTAAGATCGGCAAAATATGATGCTTATCCTGTTGCCTATGCTCAATTTTATGCTTTTTGTAGATAATATCTAGTTAGCTATAGAGACATTACCTATAAACCCTCCAGTACTTGCCATTGTAAAAAAAGAACCATGCTCTAAATAAAAAATCGTAAGACTTGTCCCAATAGACCTCGTTTTAAAAATATTAAACATTCTTCATCGGTACTCCACCTTGCTGGGTTGCCACACAAGTGGGGACGTGATTGGACCTTTAATTCGATTTATATGTACTTTTATATACGCCAGCTGGCAACACAGGTGAATAGGGGCCCGGCTCGGACCGCACTCTTTCATAACCTGTGAGGCAATAATGCTTTTTATTTATTACTCGCCTCCTCGAGAGGATTTTTCTTGCTTTGAAATAATGATTACGACCTTTTTTATTCATTTGATTTTATAAGCACGTTATAAATGTGGTATTTTGTGGGCGCTTTTGTGAAGCTTTCTGATTTATTATATTATGTAGGTAGTCATTATGTGGAAATACTTGTATCCTTATCATTAAAAATATGTGTGTGAATTGCTGCGGGAAATACAGCGAAGGTATTGTAAATATACCTACAGAGTGTGATGACCAGGCAAATATTGATAATGTACTGACTTCAGACCATGATTAGGAAGCAAAAACCAGATAAATTTTGACAGGAAAACAAAAAAGTGTAGTAAAAAACATAATTTTAAATATTTTTTGTATTTTAAAAAACGCAAATAAGTTCAAATAACTGATCAACCCTGTAATTATTTTAAAAACAGGTACAGTTATTAGATTGACTATTAAGCTTTGGAAATAAGTGGAAAAATGCACGTTATTCATTATGATAAAAACTGGTCAACTTACCCCAGGCTTGGGGTAGGTTGACTATTCACTTGGGGTAAAATTAACAATGACGTTAAAAGGGCAAAATTTACGAGGAAATAGTATAAAATACACAAAAACGTAAATAATTAATTAATTAAATTCAATAGACGGTTTTTCGCAACTTCAGATAAAACACAATAAAATTCAAGTTATAAAAATAAAACAAACCCCTACATAGCTTTAATCTTACCTCATTAACCTAAGTAGCACTTTAGACTTTAGATATAACATACTCGTACACTTCTTGTAGATGGGACTTACGAAAATCAATACAATGCAATGCATCCTGCGGAACGACATAGCACTAACCATGTCACATTTGCTCTGCTGCTCTCTGTAGACGACAGACCTCAAACTTATCGCTGCTATGAACAATGTCAAAAGCCTTAGAGTAATATTATTGCTCGACACATTTTGACGACCGAATGGTGTAGTTGGTAGCGGCCCTGCCCGCGGCGCCATAGGTCCTGGATTCGAATCCCGGTAGGTGCAAACATTGATATGATGAATATCGATGTTTGTTTCCGAGTCATGGATGCTTCTTACTTATCTATGTATTTATATACCGTTGCTTAGTACCCACGACACAAGACCTTAGGGATCTTAGTGTGGGACTAGGTCAATGTGTTGTGTCAGGTGTGTGAATATTTACTATTTATATATTTATTTGCTCCAATAGAATGTCTTCATGGTCGTATGAAGTCAAGCGATGAATTCCTACCATCATTGACAATGAACGTCGATGCTAAAAGATGTTACATTGTCTAGCCATCCAAGACTATCTGCAAGTCTTAGGGAAGGAATACATCTTCCGAAGTTCCGTTGGCGATAATTTGGCTTCAAAAGTTCGGCACGTAAGACTTAATGGATTTTCCGTGGTAACCGGAATGGGATGATATGTTTACAGTAATTTCACCAGTACCTATCCTATTTATGGTGTGGTGTATGTATGTGGTGGTAGTCTATATCTTACATGTGTCCACAAGTGACTTTTAAAAATTGAATTCAATGAACACTGACAGGCTATATGTGCATGAACATACTTAGTTATTTATCGTTTATGATAACTATTAAAACTTAATTAACATAAAAATCATTATCTCGAAACAATTCAGTTTATTTATACATGAACGAAGACTACATATTTGAGCCATTTGGGGTTGAAACTATGGGGTCATGGGGCCCAGAAGCCCATGCCCTTTTTAAGGGCATCTCTAAAAGACTGGTCGAGGCATCCCACGACCGAGGGGCTGGCCAGTATTTTGGAGAAAGGATTAGCCTCGCCATCCAGCGGGGCAATGGGGCCAGCCTTTTGGCCATGTTGCCGGCGGTGGAGGAGTTGCAGGATTTTCTACTTGTAAATATGTTGTAGATTTTAATAATATTTTAAGCTTTTTTTGTATATTATTATCAACCCAACTATGTAAATTATCAAAAAAAAATATACTTTTATACATGAAAATATGAATATCAAATCGATTTTCAACTTATACTCTCAATGAAAATCGTCTTATTGAACAAAATAATTTACCACGTAATAATATTAGGGGGTGAAATATCCCCGCTTTTATAACATGGGAAAGGTAACCAAATAAAAGGTCAAACTCCCGTGTATAATGAAAAAGAAAGGCAAATCCCCAGACTTGTCAAATAAATAACTTCGTAAGTCTATGTGGAGCTTATTTTTGTTGAGGAAAAATATTTGTTTTCATAATATATTTGCTTATATTTACTCCGGAAGAAACAATACTCGATACTTGTCCTATATTAGCGTTTACAGCTGCGATAGCTCAGCATCCATCAATTTTGTACGACACCGAACTATTTTCGGGTATTGTTCATATACAGGATGATTTTTGGTTGTCAACGTTCCCGAAAACTACGGAATCTCCTCATCATCACGATCATTTTTCTCCATGGAAGCATACCTGGGAAATGTCTGGTTTCCAAAATATTAGGGTCCAAAGTTGAGTAAATAGACTGCGTTTTTCTGCATAAATGTACATTGACGCGTGTAGCAAGATTTTTTCACGAGAAATAATTTAGTAATTAATTAATTAATATCTGTCTATGAAAAAACTAGCATAAACACTGGACACTTTAAATTTTGCCCGATGTAGAAATAATTAAAAAAAAACATCGTTTCCCATTTTTTGGCATAAACTTACTTTATTTGATGTATAGAGTACGTACCCTTCGTTAAGGGTGGCAACGAAAAAACATCCTGTAGAGTTACTTAAGTACTTAGATTTGAATATCGTTATCACTCCGATAACGTACGTAGTTATATGATAAATAAGGTGTATATATCTTAGCCGAAAATGCATCAGAGCAGAGATATACTATTGCTATGGACCTTTGATATCCAGTAATCAGATTCATTGACATCATGGACCAATGAATATGATTTCAAGTGAAAAAGCAGTTATATGCTGGACCATAGTATTGAACTCATACACTGACGACAATTATATAATATGTGACAGTAATAGTAATAACAGTATAATTTGCAGGTAGATGTAGGTATTGGATATCTACCCGCAACGTCCATCATTTTCTAATATTGCTTTCTTTTAATAAATTATTCTTCCTAATTTTCAGTTGAATATCTCTAAAATAATAATATTCTTCATAAAATAATTTTCTCTAAATTGCAACCAATCCACATTTTTTAATAAATATCTACCTAATAACATTTTTGTTTTTATAAGACACGAAGGGCAAGAAAAAGAAAATACAACAAAACCAACCTTTGATAGGAAATCAAATATTCGTAAATGGAAAATAGAACGCTGTATTATATTACAAGCGTTATTTCCTGTTTCCGTGGTGTTGTTTGTAGACGTGATCTTGTAACTAACATCATACGAGTATAAACGTGTGAGAACAATCAGTTAGGTGAGGTATTTTACAATAAAATTTTTGGTGGTGTATTTCTTGCATGCAAAAGAAGAACTCGTACTCTGATTTTCTGATACGCACACTCTCTGAATATATATCTGCGTTTTAAAATTGTGATATATGAGATCAGTTATACATACGAGTACAATGTAAAGAGAAGGCTAAATTATTTTACGTTACATTGTATGTGACTGATTTCATATAAGTTATTACAATTTTAAAACATTTGAAACAATGTCTTTTCTCTACCTAGCTGAAACCAGAGATATGTAGCGAAACTTTTCAACAGCTGTAAAGCATTTCCATTGTAAATGATTATTCATGTGAATTCTTACATTTTACGCAATTCAGGCCCCATTTCATTTTCACCGCTCGGACAATTTTTATTGTATGACAGACAAGGCTTTTCGCACCAATTAACAATTTATTGAGAAACGAAAACGATATTTCGTCACAACGATAAATGATTCGATGAAATGGGCCGTAATTTAAAATTCTTTGTTCAGTACAAGGAATTTTTAATATTTCTTATGTTCCTTTATTTATCAAATGTCGAGTTATTTAATATTTAATTCTCATCGCGGATTTTATGAGTGCTATTATGTAAAAGTTCATTTTCCTGAACTTTATGACGATTTTTAAGTAGTGCTTTGCCAAAATCTTATTTTTGTATTGTAGCTTAATTTAAAATAACTACGTATAAATGCGTGCCACCTACACAAGATATATCTTATGTAATGCCATCTTATTTAAGTTTTACTCATCCTGTTTAAGATAATAACGATGGTTTCGGTTTGTTTCAGCAGAAACACCCTCATGTCATCTTCGAAGCTCGGACGAAGGCCAACAAGGGCTGCGCCAACAAGCTGGACTACAGGTCCAAGAGTCGGCGCACGAAGCACGTGCCCTACGTAGAGACGCCGCTCGGTGATGACCCTGGCACTTTGTAAGTACATAACTGGGATTGGCCCCCCACTAATTCCCACCTCCCGAGGCGACTAGAAAAATGCAAACAAAGCATAAAAATCCCGGGGGGCCTAACAAGCGACTATAAAGCATTAAAACTAATATAATAGAGAGTATAATTGTAAGTATATTAGCCTCTATATACTTCTATGTGCCTTGGTATCCTTAACACTACACTACACTACATTGCTACACTCTATTCACGCCCAAGCTGTTTTCATCTTCTTCCATCAACACTTTCTGTGTATTGCCTGCTGTAGAAGGAATTCTATTTCGTTTCGAAATAGCGATTCCCGGAATTTCGCACATACCTTTTTTTTTTCTAATTATATGCAATTCTGTAACAGGCAAAAGCTATCATGTGAAATCCTAGAAATGTATTTTAACCGCTTGCATGTGTTGTAAATTCATTATTTCAATTATTTGTAATCGAACCGATCAAATATCTACTTTGTACACGTGGATGCGGACTTTTTTTTTTTTTTGTTTAGTTTATCCCGAAGGAAAGGCAAGGGGAACTAAGCCCATACAGCCATTGTCTTTAGTAAATGATTTCCGAACATAATGATGGATGATAATGATGATGATGAATGGAAACGTCGGGAAAACCCTCAAGAACAAGTGTAAAGTTAGTCAAAATAAAAATTATTGCAGAAACAACTTACATGCGCCCATGAAGAGATCGTAATCCGGCTAAAGTTTCACTCGGCTTACCTGCGTATAAAACCATGCACACGCACTAGATTCACATCACAAGTAATCAAAATATAACTTATCTACCAGAAAACATCACTTTACGGACACATGCAAGCCATTTACAAATAATTTTTGATTTTCACAAAAAAATTACACCTGCACCCTTCCAGCTTTTCCCGCCGAATCGGACTTTTTATTATTATTATTATTTTTTTTTTTTTAAGAATTACAATTCGTTTCAGAGTGCCATTAAACCGGAGGGGTTTCACTTGGCGCCCTTTATGTAACTATTAGTTATAAATTACTCACTACATTCATCCAGTACCTACACTCAGCCTGGGACACATAATTTATACGTTTCACCGAATAGCTTCTATTGCCGCTTTTTTTTATATAAACACTTATCTATTCGCACTTAATGACTAGTTTTAATATTCCTAAGTATGTTTCTGTGCTGATGCGAGGTTACCCTAGAATACATCAACTGAATCTTTCCTGCATATCATTAGAGTCGAGTAAGAAGTTCCGGTGATTCTCTGTGGCGATAACAACTTGTCAGTGATCATTAACTGATCATGCTTCGCGTGGCTGTGGATCTCCTTTATGATCCTGCAGTTGTTGCTACCCCATTTCGGGTATACAGCCGTTTTTATAGTTATTTACGTAAGTATGAGTTATTACCAGGTGAAAGAACTTTGTACCTACTTGAAGTAACTTTCTTTACTTCACATTAATACAGAACTTTGCTTTTATATTTCTTTCATTCGCATAACAAACTAAGTCCTGAATAATTAATAACAATTCTTTCCACGCGAACTAGTACAAAAGCATTTAAAAAGCGACGAACTATTCAAACTTCGAGTCCGTTTCATGTGCACAATGCAGTTTCCACCGGTATTCAAGTGAAAAATACAATTTCATTCTCAACTTAAATTATTATGACGATGACTTAGCTAAATGAGAAGTTAAGCTTGTAACTATGAGGTTTTGGATTGGATACTTTACTTCTACATAATTCAGATCATAAAGAGTTTCAAATTGTTTTACCTATAATTATGAAGACTACGAGTGAATCTCTTCGCTTACGTTTGCTTTTAGAGAGAAGTCTAAAAACAAACGAATAGCAACCCATCTTCTAAAAAACATGCTTTCTACCTTACGGTAACCTCCCAACAAGCCCCTCTCTATGAATATATACTTCAAATATATCAAATTAAATATTATGTGCAGTGAGCAATCGGCGCCTATGATTTGCCAATGGCCATACTCAAATGTGCAGGATCATAGAAAAGGTCTTTCAGCCCCTTATTTGAGGAAATAGGGTCATTACATAGAATTATTAATAAAGAAATGGAAAAAATTCTTCACCCGAGTGGGAATCGAACCCACGACCACTGTATACCGTGACAGCCGCTCTAACATAGAGTAAATAGCGTTTGATAGACCGGATGGAAGATTGATAGGAGGCAAATGTTAGCCAGTGCTTGGTTTATATTGCCCATTTATATCCCATATCCTCTTTTTACTTCACCATACCCTGTCTGTCTGTCAATAGAGTACAGACCTAACGAACCCTATCGATGCGGTACACTGCTTCAAACGTGTTATTAGTTTACCGGTGGTCGCTATGCAACTAATATTATTGCTGTCTCCTGTCAATATACGAGTATCGTTAATCACTGACAGCCAATTGGACAAACTTATCTTGAGAGATTCAAACTTCTGATTTTAATCTTCAATTGTTGTACAAGAAATCTCAGTTTATTTTTGATGTCTAAATTAAAATTGGCAATGAGTTAGCCTGATGTTGGTTTTTTAATTAACCAAAGCTTGAATTACCTTTACGCCAAGAATACTAAAAATAATCTTAGTTTTCAATTAAACAAAACAAGCGCAGAAAATAAATCCTCACATAACTATTCATTCGCCCACTCATCCTGGACGATTCCGCATAATAACAAAAGTACGCATCAAAAAGAACGCCAGCTCAAATACATATCGCATAAGCAAAACATAATACGGAGTTGAGATATAAGCTCGCCGAGCTGCTCGGGACCAAAAATCCCAATACAAAGGTCATTACACAAAGAATCGCAAAGCATTGTGTATTGGGCGCCACTTATGCCTCATAAATCATTCAGTCGCACCCAATTTGTAGGGCAACTGATGAAAAGGGCCCCTTAATATTCGCCGAGGCTCCCCGAGGTGTGTTCGGGATTTTATTCCATCGACAGCTTTGCTTGGCTTACGTCGGCTGGGTTATTGATGGTGGAATGTACACGAGACGCTAGTGTGAATTTTTTTTAATTTTATATCTTGTTAGACAGTCGGCATGAGTAGATTCGTTATGTAGAAGCAGTTTACCACATTACGTAGCGGGTTGTCTAATATTCATGATTATAATAGAGATCCTTGAGACACGTTTACCATAGCGGGGTCAGATGTAAAAGATCAGTGACAAGTTGCCAGTTTATCGCATGAGAGAATGCGCGAGTTCCTTAGTCAATTCTTGCGATATGTATGGAAGGAGATACAGGATGTTTTTTCGTTGCCACCCTTAACGAAGAATACGTACTCTATACATGAAATAAAGTAACTTTATGCCAAAAAAGTGCTGGGAAACGATGTAATTTTTTATTTTTATTTACATATTACTTGATCAGACAAAATTTATAGTGTCCAGTGCTTATGCTAGTTTGTCATAGACAGATATTAATTATTTCTCGTGAAAAAAAATCTTGCCACACGGGTCAATAAGCATTTATGCAGAAATCGCATTCTATTTACTCAACTTTGGACCCTAATATTTTGGAAACCACATACTTCCCAGGTATATATATTTCCATATAGAAAAATGATCGTGATGATGAGGAGATTCCGTTGTTTTCGGGAACGTTGAAAACCAAAAATCATCCTGTATAGCTGATATATTCTAATGAAGCTCTACATTAGCACAGGATTAAAGTTTAATGCTGCGTGAAAAAATGAAACAGAAACCGTTTTATTATTGAAAAATATGCAATTTACAGACGATTCTCAACAAGTCTAATTTAAAAAATTCCCCTTCCAATCAGAGCGCCTTTTAAAAGACGTTCAAAAGCGAACTTCCAAATTAACCTATCACCAATGCCACCCCAAAGATAAGGGCTGCTCTTTTACTCATTTCATTTGACTTCGATCCCTTCGTGGGACGGTTTAATGATACCTTTGACGTTATAAAGGTGTCGTTCTGGACTCTAATGATTTTCATTCGAAAACTTAATGGGCAAATCAACCCGACGGACATTTTTAATGAACTTCCTCCCGATTACATAACCCATTCAGCATTAAATTAATTTTGAAAATGTTACTATTGCTGCGTACATAATAGGTACTTACTCGCGAAATTTTATCACATCCCATATCTTATTCTTTTTTTTAATTGTAGATAGTAAAGTTTCACAAATAAAGTTTATAACAAGGAAGATGTACAAAGGCGTTGCTGGAAGAAATTTCTCTATGAGATAACTCTTAGAGAAATTTCTTCCAGCAAACCAATCGTGAAAGAAAAATAATCATAAAAGTTTGGTATGTGTGCACACAAAACACAAACAAAACAATAAATTAATAAATGAAAAGAAAATTCCTAAACCTAAATAGAATACATAAGCTTAAATAAACATACACTTATACCTAAATAAAATAAATAAATAATAACTTTTGCAAATCACTAATTAAGTATGTAAGAAATTGTGTGTGTGTTATACAGGGTGTTTGTGACAGCCAGGCAAATATTGATACCATGACTTCAGACCATGATTCTGAGGCGGAAAACACTGAAAATTTTCGCAGGAAAATTCCGAAATTTTCCGACATATCTTTCGTATTTTCAGGAAAAAAATTGTTTAGTTCGTTTAATTAAGCCTTAAATAATGACATAAAAATAAAATTTTAACCAAAAAAGAAGTTGCCCTCAAAAAATTTCTAAAAACTGATCAACCCTAATGGAGAGTCACAATTGATCCAAAAAAAAAACAGAACTGGGTCACATAATAACTAATAAGCCCATTTAATTAGTCACAGCATCGCCCGATACAATTAGCGCGGAGAGCAAAGATTAGTGAAAATCATATCAAAAATACATTTCTTGCGAGTAATAACACTGTCGTATAACTCAACGGAATGGTACTTGTTCAGCATTTCAGTATTTGCCTGGCTATCACCTACATCCTGTATGTAAACTAACGTTTGAGTGCATCTAGTAAATAATTATGTCCTAAGTACCTAGGCATGGCTATATACGAGCATACTGTGCTCAGTAAAATCACCGCGGAATGTTCAGAGTCTAATATAACGAAATCTGGTGACAATCTAGGTGTTTTTTTTTTCATTAACTTCCAATTCCAAGTAGGTAATATAGTAAAAAAAAGTGTAGATTGGTCCACGAGCCTCATCAATTCAAAGAAATTCAATCATTCCTATCAATTTAAAAAAATTCAAATCAATTTGTTTTATTACATACCGCTTTCTATATTTTTGTTTTCTATGTACTTAAATACTATATGTACTACTGTTTTATGTTGTGTTTTAGCTACTAACAAGTTAATATTTGGTTGGTTTTAATCAGCAGTTTTAGTGGCTCCTAATTTGTAATGGATGGGAAAGCATATATACTACTCAATATTCTTTTATATAAATTGCCATACTTTTGTATGTTAAATTGAACATTCACTATGTTAGTTATTACAAACTGATTTTGACATTCTTCAAACTAAACATCGCCTAAACTTGGCAGTTATTCCATGAATTTTGCTGTCAAATGTCATTTTTAACTAAACTGAGACGAGGGTTTGTAATAACACCATCAGTCATTTTAAATTGACGGCCGATTGGTCTAGTAGGTAGTGACCCTACCTACGACGCCATAGGTCCTGGGTTCGAATCCCAGTAGGTGCAAACATTGATATGATGAATATTGATGTTTGTTTCCGAGTCATGGATGTTTCTATACTTATCTATGTATTTATATACCGTTGCTTAGTACCCACGACACAAGACCTTAGGGATCTTAGTGTGGGACTAGGTTAATGTGTTGTGCAGTGTGTGTATAACAAAAAATTTCTTCTTTTCTTTCTCAATTTCTCCAATTTTATATTTGAGCCTTATTTACTCTTGACCAGTATTTCAGGTAGGTACTTCAAAAGGGACCATTTAATATTCTTTTTTGCCTAAACTCCTTTACTATTCAAAAAAAATTCGTATAATTTAATTCTTATTGAGTTATCGATTCACTCGGCCCCTAGAGCTCGATAATAAGGCCCTTGACTGTTCTTCAAATAAACTTGATTAGGGGAACTCGAATTAATGGCCAAAACTGACAAAAAGGACCTTTAATAGCTTTACGACGCAGCTGGAATATTTTTGGAATTCAGTTTTAAGATAGATTGTATTTAGACTTGTTAGATCCAGAGTGGGGCTTACATTAATATGATTTGGTTGTTGGTTGCTTTTTCATCAGTTTTTATTTTATTTATTTATTTATCACACCAGGGACAAGTGTGAATGATCATTGACCAGATCATGAGAGAATGCCTGAGTTCCTTAGTCATGTCTTTCGACATTAAGATGCAACTGATACATTCTAGATTGAAGCCCCCTCTTCCATCTTATATTATATTCTAATCTGATCTATTTATTCCAGCCGTAGTTCAAAAGACGAGCGAGCATGGCGCTGGTGGCAGGACGCAGGGCTCCGAGCGCTCAACAGGAGGAGGCGCGACGTCAGGGACACCACGAAGTACATCGAAACCGCCCTGGTCATCGACAAGGCCATGTTCGACCGGAGGAATGGCAGCACGAGGATGGAAGTCGTCCATGATGCTATACAAGTCGCCAATATTGCTGATCTGGTAAGATTTTCTTCTGTTTGTCTTATAAGAAATTATTTGAATTTGGTCTAGTGGAAATGATATTCCGTGGTCACATTGGAACATGACGTGATGACACAGATAATCAGATTACATACTAAACCACTTACCTATCTAGAAACCATATTTAGCAGTAGCTACTCCAACTAGACTCTACTCTCGAATACTTCGCTAATCCTTAAGCCTGCAATACATGTTGGCCCAGCCTAGCCGAGTGAACGCTAGAGGTGAGGCATAAATATTGGAATAGGTATTTTTAAATACTAGTCAGTACCTAATGCAATAGTATTCTAATGATATTGTAGTATTTTGCAAATAAAATTGAAACTTATAGTCTAAGCCTTACGATTGATTTCTGAGTCTATTAATAAGAGATTTCTATTCCAATTTATGCCTCACCTTCACGTTCACTCGGCTAGGCTGGGCCAACATGTATTGCAGGCTTTATAATAATCCCTCTCTAACAACAATATAGTCACATAACGTTGTTACTATATCCTATTTACAAAATGCACACAATACCCAACTAAATTGAGGCGGCGTTTATAATACACTATAAGTATAGCGATAGACGCTATTCTATTTGGCACTATTATACCGAGCAGTCCACAATGACACACTAAACGGTGTGTACCAAAAGGACACGATAAAAAGCCGGGATTATAGACGATCCCGTAATAATATTAGGGTTGACACTTCCCGCGATAAACAAACAGTGTCTATTGTGAGTAAGCGCGTGAATGGAGCGCAAATGATATGATGTTTGTATATGTTGTAGTGCTTTATGTTTTGTTTGCGTGAGCAAAACGGGCTCCGACGTAAGTGCCGTATTGATCTTTGTGTATAGGAGGCTACAATCGGAGAGAAGGAAGCTCTTTGCAGTGAATTTTGAGGTTTGTGAAGGCTTGTGACAGGTAGGGATTTGCCTTTACCATGTCGCCAAACAGAGTTCCCGGTTATGAATCAAATATGTTCGGAGATATTTATTACTTGTCAAGATCAAGACTATCTGTGTATGTCTAATTTTCAAATAAATTCTATCTAACTATACATATGTGCGCCCATGATACCTGCCATATAGATTGTCCCAGTATGAAATGAAAATCTTCCGACAGTATTTCGGCCAAGGCGACCAATCTCTTACGGAGATAAGTCAGGTACGCAGGAGATATTATACTGCACAAGTGTGTTCGCAAACACAGATGCACTCTCTATTCCCTCACTCTCATAGTCCGATGGGACGAAAAGCCGACACGACCGGAGAGAGATCAGGGGCAGGACCAACAGTTTTACGTGCTTTCCGAGGCACGAGCTAAGTGACAATTTTACAACATTAAAATCTGTACATGAAATAAATTCATTGGTCCTGTACCCGTGACTGGGATCGAACTTACGCCTCCTGCTTGGAAGGTGCACACTGCACGTCTTAACCACTGGGCTATCACCGCCAGTATAATTGGTACATGTTTTGACTGTTAAAAAATTATTCAATTATTTATTTATAGAAACACTAACAAAAGTTACACAAATTGTAATGTATGTTTTAGAAATATTTACCTTAAGTCGATAAACGGAAGCATAAAGTTGGCGACCGAACTTCATATGCCAGCCTTTTCCTTATCTGTAAAGTTTCCGCGATCCTAAATTTAAAACTTTACGCAAGTTCCCTCCTATCTGCGCAATCTCTCCAGAGCGTGGATAATTATGATTTATTAGCATATTAATAGTAATGTTTACGGTATATTTACAAACGTTCAACAACATATCTTATATTAATCAAAATACCTTAAAAATATGATATACTTATAAACGAATTTTAAAAAATACCGTGATTTCTACAAACTACAATAAAAAATTATGTAAGAACTAAAGTTTGCTATGGATGTTTATTACTCTTACAAAAAAAAATGTAACCATACACATGCTAAAAGCAAGCCACCCTAACCTATAGTCTAACTTAGACTCTATTACAGGCAGGTATGATCGAGTAACATTGTGACACCAAAATCGACATTAATGTTACACAAATATCTCTAACCCCCAGTATTTCCGAACGCTCAACACTCGGGTCTCGCTGGTCTACATCGAGTCCTGGCAGGGTGCCGACCAGGCCGACATCGACCGCAAGCAGGATATCACCAGAGCCATCGTCAAGTTCAACGACTACACCGCCAGAAAACTCTTTAGCACTGACAAGGATACTACGCAGCTACTTACGTGAGTGTCTTCGACCTTTGATCTTATGCAAAACCGACTTAGGATGACAGCAAATTAGTTACTTCCTTATTGAAAATATAAAAATATAAAACACTATATTAGTCACTGTACCTTGCGACTATTTATTTATATATTTATTTGATATTCGGAAGACCAACAGCTAAGAACTAAGCAATAGCACTAATATGATAACACAGTCAATATCAATATAATAAATCTATGTCAATAGACCGGATATGGAAATATAACGTTACTCGTAATACGACTTTCTATGGTACATAATAATAATCTGTGCTCTTAAATCTTTATATTAATTAGTATAGACCGCATCAAGCTATAAGAAGTTAGTATACGGCAAAGGTAAGAAAAACTGTAATGAACCCACCGCAAAAAATAATAGGAAATTATGACGATATTTCGCGAGTAAAATGAAAAAGGGTAGTCACAAACGCCGGCGTAAGTAACACTTAGCGAGGCTCAGTTACTCACTTACGTTTTCCAACTAACGACGTCTTCGAACAATTTGCTTCCCTCATAAAAAACTTTTAAAGAAATTACTCGGATAACAATGTCCTCGGTCGAAGATGGTAAACAGCTGTGAAACTCTTTACATTTTAATTAACGTTCCGCTACGGAAGTACAAATATTGTGCGCAAGAAATTATAGTCACATTTGTACTTGCATTTACAATTATTCTTTAAATATACTATAAAATTAATGTAAGACATGCTTGATTGTATTACACTTTAGGTACTATATTCACTTATAAGGTGCCATTTATAAAGTGTAATGACAGACCGATTACTAAGTTACACTTCAAGAGCCATTACGTTACATAGTCCTTAATGAAAATGGTAACGAAAAATAGCATTCATTTCTGCTGTAAAACAATATGACAATTCATATACGTATGTACCAACTCAGTTGTCATAATACAAGCGGAGCTATGTTTATTTGAGTCGTACTAATTCGTCCGCCGCAGTCCACCGCCTCCCTCATCACTTTAATCTGCCTTTGGACATTTCTGTTTCTGCTTTAAAGCTGCAAAACTACGGCTCAGAGACAGCATTAAGCCCGTGTTAAGCAGCTCGAATATTCATCTCCAGCAAAACGGGTAGCGTATTAATTCGAGCGATAAACGGAACTGCTTACGGTGAAAAGCAGTTCAGGACGCCGTACAGCAATTATAACTTCTTTCGCGAAAACTCGGGTTATTTCACAACAGATTTGTGGGGGATTTATCGCGTGTCTAAATGGCTAATTTCAACAAATTACACGTTAGATGCGTTCGTTGATAA
Organism: Carposina sasakii; assembly: GCA_014607495.2. NCBI lineage: Eukaryota > Metazoa > Arthropoda > Insecta > Lepidoptera > Carposinidae > Carposina > Carposina sasakii. Next base: position 14,509,619 of record CP053152.1, on the reverse strand, counting down.
ACTTGGAAGCGACGGAGATATCCTGTCATAAGTCAGCCGCGACAGACGTTGATTGGAAACGAGATAGCGTAATCGTGGTTACCTCCAGCCATTTCGTCTATTTTCTTTTCGTGGAAAGCATTTTCTAATATTAAATATGTATAGCCCTTCACACGAATTATAGCCTTAGGTTTTTGCACAGTTTAGGTTTAACCAGTTCACAGAATTTCGACCCTTTTTTCCATTATTTCAGGTCGTTGAAATATAAATTTTATTGTTGCTGAAAAATACGGATCCTTCACTTTATTTTCGGTAAATAGTCAATGATATATCCTGATAAAAAAAAAACTTTGAAGTTGTTAATACCTGGGCCTAGAAGCAAGTCGCCGTCTCCTTTTACTAAAATCAATTTCAATAACTCTATATCTATCCTTTCACAATTAATTATGCGCATTATTTATAAACGAAATGTAACTGAAACACGTTTTTTTGCTGTTTGGGAATCAAAATTGCCAGTGATTAGTGGCGCAGCCTTCGGTAGATATTCTTTGTCTGCCTTATCCTCTAGTAATTGAACGTAGATGATATAATTTAAATACAGGATTATAGTAATTGTAATATATATCGCAAACGGCTCGTTACACCGCGAGTTACATCTCGAGCACTTGATTACAAATTACAATAGATAAGTAAGGCGGTTTGTTGCCACGAAGGCAAGACTTGTAGCTCTTAGTGGAGCTGCCTTTATGATTCCACACATACAAATACACGGAGTGGTATTCCCGAAACAAGTAGCTGGAACTGCAGGATTATAAAGAATATCCTTTATGGTTATATAGCATTATAATCACAATGGCAAGTGAATGATGCTACAAACTGCTAAAAAACTCTGCGGTAGTTTTATCTACGCTTTTATTATGTTGACTGCACACACCTTGTTCTGTACTTTCCTTTATTATCTGCGCCAGAAAAGATGGAAAATACCTGGATTTAAGAAAATAATACATAATAACTGGGAGAGATCAAAACCAGAAACTAAGTGAAGTAAACACGTAACAATTCGACTTTAAACTTCAAACAAATAGAAATACCCTAGCTTTGTAAACGGAATTGATACAGCTCCATTTTAGGTACTTCTGTCTTCCGTGGCTGTTACACACAGTTACTTGTAATCAGACTCATGAATAATGCGGTGTATGTCACAAATGAAGTCTTTGGTGAACGAAATAAACTACTTTGAATTAGGCAGAATAGCTTCAACTGTATTTGAGGTTCACGTCTGTTTTTCACGTCTACGTTTTGCGCCATTTTAGGCGATGCAGTTAATTTGCAACATGAATAAATATACATTACACACTTCACTACATGTTAACCCAGTCCCATAGAAAAATCCCTAAAGTCTTTTGTCGTGAGTATTAAGAAAGGATATAGATAGGTATCGATAACAAACATTGATATTCATCATATCAATGATTGCACCTACCGGGATTCGAACCCTGAACCTATAACGCAGCGGGCAGTTACAATTACACCAATCAGCCGTCAACATAAAGTGACGCTCAGTGGTAAGAGCGCTGGCACGGAATGCAGAGGTCGAGGGTTCGATTCCCACCCGGGTGAGGAATTTTTTCCATTTCTTTATTAATAAATTTATAACATTAAGTGACCCAAATTGCCATTTATCCTGGCATATAACTCGATTAATGCACATGTAATGACGTTACGCAGATCTTTGCTTCTCACGAAATGAATGCGAAAAATGTTAATTAGTTCTCATTAATATGATGTGAACTGTTCGTTTAATCGTCGGCCATTAAAAATTACAAGCGCGTTTATAGCTACCCGGAATTTTGGCTCGGCATATGAGTACCGAAACGGTGCCCCTATGCTTCACGGTCATATAATAGCGCTTTATAGCGGAACCTTTTAATTTTCATGAGAAAAGAGACGTAATTGCACCTGAAATATGCCGTTTACATTATTTTAGGTGGTCGTTGTGATACTTTGGAGCCGTTTTTTGTGACTATCTGCAACGAGTTTGATTTTCATGTTTGAAAATTTAATTTTTCGCATAGCATAACATAATAATTTATTATTTTAATGAGTTCAAAGTTAACCAAGTAGTTTGTGTTGTAATATGGATATTACGGCTGATATTGTTGAAATTTGGTATACAGACAACAGAAAACATTTTTTATATATATCTTAAGAGGCAAAAATATAAAGTTATATATCGTTACAGCGGTATAACGTTCCCGGGAGGCGAGTCCGGTATCTCGGTGCCGGACACGATGTGCACCCCGAAGGCTGTCGGCATCTCCGTGGACACCAACACCTACGAGCCGCATCTGCTGGCCGGCACCATGGCTCATATGATCGGACACAATATTGGTGAGAGATAGTGTGTAGAGTCGGGGTATTTTGAATGAATACCGCCTTTTATGAAATACGTTGAGCGATTGTTCTACACGAAATACAAAAAGGTTTTGTGTCATGTGGTTTCGGAATAGATTTTTAAAAAAAATATTACGAGAGTATTTCCAAGACAAAGTTTAATTTTATTAATCCAATTTGCTTCGTTAGTTCGCAATGATAGCCTATAATTTGGTTTATAATAAAATATAAAAAAGTGTTTTTTTTTTGTCATTCCAAATAGGTACGTGTAATGTAATAGGATAAACAAATTTGTAATAGCTTGATGTATATACAACAGGCATGGGCCACGACGATGGCCGTGAGCAGTGCTTCTGCCGTGATTGGCACGGCTGCATCATGGCCCAGTCCATCGTGGGCCAGGAGAATGTGCAGCCATACAAGTTCTCCGACTGCTCCAAGAATGACTACATCAATGAGCTCCGGGTTGGACAAGGGCTCTGTCTCCTCAACAAACCTAATGAGGTAACTAATGCTATGGTGATAACTTAGGATAGGATAAGCAAAGTCCTGTATACTTCTGTACGATATTATTATTTATTTTCATATATAATTTTTTTTCATGTAAGAGTCCATCTTTTATCATGTTTAAACATGTTTAATCCACATTACCCAAGTCTCAAAAACACTTTTTCGCATCTGCCAATAATAAAACTTGAACTTTCTGATATTTTTTCTTTCTCCTTAATCATCAATCATCAAAGAAGACAATAAAACAAAGAGCACGAACAATAATAAATCGACAATAAAATCAGTTTCGGACGGATAATACTTCCAGGGCATCAGTCATCCCCGCCATCCATCACAGTGAGACATCAAGAATTCTAGCTATAAAGAGCAACATTTACTTCCTGTCCGTTTGTTGCGCAGCCGTGCTCGGTGAGAATGACCCTAATACGGGAAAGGGTTCGTTGACTGATTAATTATGTATGATCACAGCCAGGAAGCCAACATACGCGCTTTTGATGAGGGTATAGACCGATACTATCATTTGATAGTAGGTATTTACTTACTCTATTTCAATAAATCCTTTGTGTAACGTTCACGACCGATTCATTTCATTAATCCAACCACTTCCACTTTCTAATTAGTTTGTGAAATATTATAAGTGTTTGCATGTCCTTTTATACCGATTATTTACATTTCGAACAACTTCTAACTTCATCTAAAACATTATAATCGGTCATAACTGTGAGTTTTCATTATAATAATCAATTATTCTGCGAAACTCCAGCGAAATCCAGCGAAAGTTTCTCAACGGAAATTGACACCTTTAAAACGCTCACAAACCCGCTCCAAGTTCCAGTCATCCAATTCTTCGCCAGGACGTCATTGGCACTCCACTTCGCCTATTAGCACGCCGCAGTTCATTCGAATGCAAAACAGATTTCCACGTCGAAAATTAATCAGAGCCGCCGCATTGTTTGTCCCCAGTCGGCTCCTTGCTAAGGCCCACTCCTTCAATAAAAGTTATGGTAATACGGCCAGCCCGCGTTCAGAATTATCTCTTCGTTTGCGAATATATAATAACAGGAACGGGCTCCGACGGTTTATTGGAATAAATTTACATAGCGTCGGATGATAATGCACCTTGCGTTCCCGCTTCGATTCACCACGCTTACATATTTATCGGAGGATGATTGTGCCTCTGTACGAGTGCTTTATTTTCTTGGTCTCGACTGATACCTCCCTAAGTCTTACACGTGTTCAAGGTTCCCCTTTTATAAGCCCCGATACGACTCGGGAGGAATGTAAATTCAATTTGAATGTGTAAATATGTACGTCGTAACTGTTTGTTTCTTACATTGATAAGATGGTGAGAGGGAATTTGTGAAAAATTCTAGCTTGAATAAATATGTGACGAATGTATCATTTACTGATTGAGCAATCAGTGTAGTCAGCCAACAGCGAAATGTTGAAAGAAGATATTAGATTTCTTTAATTTATGCTTTTCAGAATTATGTATATGGTTCGTGAAGCTTGTGAATTGTATTTTTGAAGGTTCTTTCTATGTGCAATGTCTCTTCGTTTCTGTTTCATGTAAATATATATACTTAGATGGGTTGCTTCGACACTGGTTGTTCTCGCCTGCCATAGCATTAGCATTTTCGGTATATCTGAATATAAATTTTTCTGGACGAAGTATCAACTTTGGCAACACTTCAGTAGAGGTCTGTTTTGGGCTTTTCGTGTTTTTGCTCTTTCTTAGATAATGGTCTTAGTTTTACATCGCTCACTGAATCTCATTATGAAAAAATGCTTTCATCCGATAATTATTCCAATTTATAGATACTCAACACGTTTTATAGATGCTAAGTAAAATCACATTCATGTGAATGAGACCATGACTCGCCACATTGGCTAGAGCTTCGTAAGTTAGTTATTCTGCAGGGTACAACCACGGGCAAGTATGCGAGGCCTATGTTAAGCAGTGGACCTCTCATGGCTGAAACGATGATCATCTTGTAAAAGAGGAATAAAATAGCGTTATTTGATCGAAGGCTGACTGTGATCATTTATAATCTTGTCCTCTAGCTGGTGATTCACCGTCAATGCGGCAACGGCAGACTGGACGAGGGCGAGGAGTGTGACTGCGGAACCATCGCGGAGTGCCAGAACTCCAACCCCTGCTGCGACCCGTACACCTGCAGGCTGCGCTCCGAGGCGCAGTGTGCGGAGGGCGAGTGCTGTGAGAGATGTCAGGTCAGACATCATCTTTCTACGCTTATCCTGTTATTTATATGTTCCGAACTATATATCAAGGATTTGGCGTTTTGTCGAAAATTGGCCATGTACCGTTTTACACATGATAAATTTTTCGCTATATTGTTATAAATAAACGACGATTTATTGTCCGCTGAACGCCAACCTTCTTTATAGCTACGTTATAATTTTAGGTTATTAAATTGCACTCATAAATCCGCCACAAGGTTACTGCCATAGTACTTTCAGGCATATCTGTCAACACGATAAATATAACATTTGAATAAAAACCTTTAGATGCACTAAGATAATACTTTAACGGACCTATCGTATCATGTAAACATTGCTAACAGCTGAAGCCACGCGGCGTGATCTGCCGTGAAGCAGCCAACGAGTGCGACCTCGAGGAAATGTGCACCGGCATCTCAGGGAACTGCCCCACCGATGCTCACAGGAAGAACGGGGAGCCTTGCGAGGGCAGCAAGGGATATTGCTTCGCGGGACAATGTCCGACATTATCCCTGCAGTGCGAGAGGATATGGGGTCCGGGCACGGTCGGGGCTGATAAGGAGTGCTTCGAGCAGTTCAACTCTAAAGGAGCGGTCACCGGTCACTGCGGGAAGGACAGTGCTGGGCATTATATCAAGTGTGAAATGGAGTGAGTAGTCGTATTTAATTTTGATATAGCATGATGAACAATACTTATGTTACATGCCAGATTTTACTATCTGTAACTTTTTTGTTCAGCTCCTTGAGTAATCATGTTGGAAAGTCTACTGCAAATCGCAAAGATATAACTGGTGATTATAACTAGACGTTATTTAGTTTATTCTCAACTCATGCTTGGTATATGTAACATACTTCACATTTTAGCTGGCACTAGGGACAACATGGGAGACTTCTTTGGGCTGGTTTTCCAACAGAGACGTGCTTTGCTTCGTTTCTATGGATATATGTGATACAACCATATGGTATCATCTATGTATGTATGTTTCTATGGTTATAAAGCCTCAGCAAATTGAGGGTGTAATAGGCGTGCGTCACGGCGCTTAACTCTTTCCGTCACGCTTTTAGATTAAGAATATTTTTAACATATGTATGTAAGTTTTAGCATTATTAACAATAAAAAAATCATAAAAAGTAGGAAAAAAATTATTTATTAAGGTTTTCGAAAAATGAGGTGGTTAGTGCCACTAACCACCATGACTATTGATACAAACTATTAATGATAATTTACGCTGTAAAAAACTTAAGAGTAGTAGTACTTTCATGTAAATATATATATAACAGATAAATGAGAATAAAGTTAATAAAAAACATTGAAGATAAAAGCTTACTTACTTACCTGTTATTTTTTTATAAAACACGCAATTAAAATTACGTAAGTGCAATATTCAATTCAACTAAATTGAGTTGTCATTCCTTCATTTGGCGGTATATTCGGTCGTATCTTCTCAAGCATGAATCGAACTTTCATGATAGTTCAACCGATTATAAGTAGATGGCATAGATTTTAATTTAAAAAATCAGAAATAGGTGGTTAGTGAAACCAAGACTGAAAGAGTTAACATAGTAACGTCACGTACTTTCAGTTTTGACGCTATACCGCAGACGCGGAAGGCTTATATGGCGACAACAGACGTTTAAGGATAGATTTTAAAAAACTACCTAAAAAACCAGTTCCCAATTTCAAAGAACCGGTTCTTCTAGTAACCCTCTGATCTCATTCCCTGTTCTGCCGGAACATTACCAATGTATCATACGTTCCAGGAACGTCCGCTGCGGCTCCCTGCAGTGCCAGCTCGGGAACCGTTACCCCGTGGTGGCCGGCATGGACGAGTACTACACGAGGACCGTCATCACTATCAAGGGCAACGAGTATGAGTGCAAGTGAGTGATCATCATGATATACGTATACAGGCGACTGTATTTCAAATATGGGATAGCCAGAACTCTCATACCTACATGTGGCCTTAATGTACATGAGATATGAGTGAATCAAAAATATAGGTTACCAATATGAAAATTATGCGTATTTGACCCCAATAAGATAAAGTACTAGTGCCTATTTTTGAAAACACTTCAGAAGCTATTTCACAAATGTAGAGCGCTACGACGGATATAAAGCAATGGTTTTCTAATATAGCAATACTGTTATATAAATAAATAAATAAAAAGCATTTATTTCGAAAAAAACATACATATAAATTCACGTCAGGCTCGTCAAAAATAATCACTTATTTTACCGCGCGCCCGACATAGGTACATACTCGTAAAGGTCGTACAAAAGCAAAAAACAGCCATCTACGCAGCCAACCTAGAAAACCATAGGTTAAAAAGAACTATTTGTCACACCAAAGCAGTGAAATAAAACCACTTTACACCAATCATTCCAGAGCCACAACAGGACTGCCAACTCACTCTGAGATCGGTCCGCTAGGCCTGGTCCGCGACGGCACCCCGTGCGGAGACAACCTCGTCTGCGTCAACCAGACCTGCACCTCCATCTTCCCCTTCATCGACCACACCAAGTGCCCCACCGACCATAACAACAACGAGTGCTCCGCTAGAGGGGTAAGTAGATTATGAACCTAAGTTTTAAAAGGTGTATGGTGTGGACCTCGGCCCTGTTAAGCTGTCTTTCCACCAAAAATGTGCTGTTGAGAACAAGTTCGACTAGACGGTGGAGGGCCTGAGGTGCGGGACGGGGACACGCTATGTGATCCAGCAACAATCGGACTCGCGACCGACAAATAGGTACTTATATGGTTCTTAAAATATTACCGTGTTATTACAAAAGAATTTAAACATATTTTTATTTATTAATAATTTTATGACATGTTTTTAGCTAAACATGACCTAAATTTAGCAGATATGCCATACATTTTGCTGTCAAATCTTAGATTTCAATCGAGTCTAACATTAGGCGCTCTTTTGTAATAACACCGTTTATGTTTAAACCAAACTCAAGAATAAACTAAGTTACTGAAATCTTTTTCTTTATTCGAAACATGTGCTTATATCTTCCAGATATCCACCAATTAATGTATACAGGGTGTAACAAAAGGGGTATGTTAAGCGAAAAGCTATGTAAATAGCCTACTAAAAGGAGCCTACACCCAAAATGTCAGACTCGAAATCACATGTTTATTTTTCCAGATAGTATGGAGAATTTCTAAACAACTCAGAAATGTACATACAATCCTGAAAAATAAACATGTAATTTCAAGTCTCAAATTTTAGAAATACTTACGTTCTCTATAGTGGGCTATTTACATAGCTTTTCGCTTAAGATACCCTTTCTGTTACACCCTGTATACATCGGCCCATGATATCATTGAATTTGATTGGTAGATATCAAACGCATCCATAGCAATATCTTTGGTGGAAAGTCAGCCTTATTTTCTAAATTGCTACCGGTCGCAATTTCGTCACAGCCAATCATGATGTAGTTGATTATTATCCTGCCAGATTAAAAAGTTAGTGCATAGAAATCATATTGGGTACTTCTACATTTCGTAGCATTCGTAAATAAATCGAGATAATATCACTACACAAATAAAGTTTATTATGTAAAATCCTAATTTATTACCCTGAGATCTAGACAGTACCATCCATCAAGATAAACTTTGTACCCACATATAAGGATTTGGAAACAATTTTCAAACTCGTTAGTGAGAATTACAGTGCTAAGTTAGTACCTACGCAAAACTATGTAAGCTTATATACAGGGTGTAACAGAAAGGGTATGTTAAGCGAAAAGCTATGTAAATAGCCCACTATGGAGATCCTATTTCCAAAATTTGAGACTCGAAATCATATTTTTATTTTTCAAGATTGTATGAAGAATTCCGAAACAACTCAGGAATGTCCATACAGGATGATTTTTGGTCGTCAGCGTTCCCGAAAACTACGGAATCTCCTCGTCATCACGATCATATTTCTCCATGGAAGCATACCTGGGAACAATATTAGGGTCCAAAGTTGAGTAAATAGACTGCGTTTTTCTGCATAAATGCACTAAGACGCGTGTAGCAAGATTTTTTCACGAAAAATAGTTAATATCTGTCTATGTACAACTAAACACTAGACACTATAAATTTCGCGATCAAGTAATTACAAAAATACTAGCATTGGCATAAACTTACTTTATTTGATGTATAGAGTACGTACCATTCGTTAACGGTAAGTATAATCTTGTAAAATATATTTCGAGTCTCATTTTGTTCAAATCCTGTATATGTATTATAAGTTGTTTCCTCCCTTCATCGTAAAATAAAACTTAGTAGGTACAGGTTAACATCGCCGGGGCAGATTTTAATAGTTTGAGTGCCGACGCTCCCGCGTGTTATTCAATTTTTGCTCGACTGTACGCCAGTAGAATGTTTTGCCGGCAACTTTGTGCGTTCATGCTGTAATCTTGTTAAAGACAGCGTTTCTGTATCTATACTACCTAGTATAGGAACGAATTGTTAACTTATGATTTTTTAAAGATTTTCTATTTCAAAAGTAGTTAAACAACATACACTTGTTATCTTCAGGTAGATACAGTAATTTGAAAACACATTCAATAGAGAAACATGTACGAGTACCACCCTAGGCCGCATCTTGCTTAACATCAGGCACGATGGCGGTCAAATGTTTGCCTCGCTAATTGCAAAAGTCTGTATGGTAAATATTAGAAGATAATGACATGAATTCCAATCACAACTCCACCAGTCTTCTGTCATTTCATTCATTTAGTCTAAAACTATATGCGTAAAGTTAGAACTCGACAGAAATTCACGCCACAGGATTTGTCCCATTGTTCATTCTAACCATAGATCAATGTCCTCAGACTATCGCACTCCCACCATTCCCTTATTGACCTAGTTTCGGATTCCACAACAACGCTACCAGCCCAGGTGTTGTGCAGTATCCAGTAGTGTCTCGCTCCAAGGAGTTTTAATTCAATATCTTTTAATTGGCCCGTGCTCCGGTCCTGTTTGGACACCGTTAATTATAACTTGCACCGATGTACAATAAATACCCTAATGATGCGGTCCAAGTTGAAGATGGAAGCGATTTTGAGGACAAAGTACTATTATTTCTCTATCGAAATAGAGGTTTGACATCAAAACATATTCTCCAATAGAGAATCTACTGACATCGTTCGAAATATGTAAAGAAGTCTAAAGGTGGAAATTTTACGACAACGAAATCTACGAAACTTAACTGAGCAGGTCATTGTGATCCAAAACCGTGCCTTACAAAGGTCCAGACTATAGTGTTAATATTCTATTCATTCAAATAAGTATCGACTATTCAATTATAACTTTTGGTTTAATTAATTTTCAACTTATCCATTAATCAGATTCATTAACCTAATCTGCTCGAACCCTCCAAATTCTAAGTGAATATCTAACTACATGGACTATAGGCAAAACCCCCCTGTGGCAATAGCCTTGTAGCTGCAATAGGCTGAAGACGACGATCTAACTACAAAAATCGCCGATCTCTCACAATTTGTCCCACAATTAATGTTCCCAGCGGATCTGCAGTAATTAGCATCTAGCACAGTGTTAGCTCCCGCAGGACCCGAACTTCGCTCGAGCTGGACCCGCATTGTTTTATTCACCATTGTGTTGACAACTTCGAATAAGTCCGAACATATTGCGGTTGAGTCGGCTGTTTGATTATACCAGTCATTAGACGTACATAGAAGTAAAGTCATCTGTGTTTTTAACAAATACCTTTATAAGATTGAGCTATAATAGTCACATGGGTTGGCAGTGACATTACACTTTTATAGCCCATTTTGCGGCCACCCGCGACTTTGACCACGCTATGTTTACAGTTACAGCATATGTTTCTAAGAGCTGTATAACCGCCAAGTTTCATCAAAATCGGTAGTCTTACTAGGTATCTTGTAAAAGCAAAGCAGTAGCAATGAGACACTGAAAATTTGAAAGTAATTTTTATAGTAAGTAAACAAAAATCGCTTTGAAATGTCAAATTCTTTTGAAATTGCCCTTATGTACCTAGTACAAATTTTAAAAGATATCAGCGAATATTCTACGCTATCATATGCTTATGCTAGATATGATTCGGTAGTTTTGTTTTGATAAAACACCCATGCTAACAAACTTTCCTATTTATATTTGCATGAAGTATTATCATAAACAAAACATTAAAATACAGTACATTCAAAATATATTAATTCAGTTCCAGGTTATTTACACGTCACATCTCACGTCTCGCTGTAACAAACCATTTTTCATAATACACGGTCGTGCCAATGTGAGCTACGTGTTTACATGTAGCCAGGATCGAAACGTAACAAGTTTGTAGTTCGGAAGTTTTAAATTCAATATCAGTCGTACTAAATCGCGGATCACGGGTGAAGCTTGCGCCCAACTCTGAAACATTAAGCAGGTGCAACAAGGAGATCTGATAACGTTTACCTTCAAACCTTAGTGTTCCGAATAGGTTTAGCAGAGGTGTGCAAACGTCATGTCCACTGTCTGCCAGCCCCACGTTTGTAAGCCTACTGCCGCTTTCACAAAGTTTGCTTATAGAAAATAGCTTCGCCGTCAAGGATGGGATCACGGTAGAGAAGGGTAGGCTATTTAGCAAGTGATTTTTTCATGCGGCGCAACTTAGTCTGTATTGGTTGTTGTTTAGTTGTCCACAACTCTCCTTTATATCTGCCTCATATTCCCAACTCGGTCACAAGGCAAATCGGATTGGAGGGGGTATGGGGGAGGGAGGATGTCCAATGCAGTTACACACCCCTGGTTGAGTGAACACGTGTCATTTGGATGTAAAGGTGCTGGATGAAGAATTTTTACACGTTTTGACATACATTACTATATAATTTATTTTAAAATTATTATTAATAAAGAAAATGGAAAAAATTCTTCACCCGAGTGGGAATCGAACCCATGACCACTGCAAACCGTGCCAGCCGCTCTAACCACTGATTTATTTTAATGACGATCGATTGGTCTAGTAGGTAGTTACCCTTCCTACGATGCCATAGGTCCTGGGTTCGAATTCCGGTAGGTGCAATTTGCACCGTGCAAACATTGATATGATGAATATTGATGTTTGTTTCCGAGTCATGGATGTTTCTATACTTATCTATGTATTTATATACCGTTGCTTAGTACGACACAAGACATTAGGGATCTTAGTATGGGACTAGGTTAATGTGTTGTGTAGTGTGTGAATATTTATTTATTATTTATATATTTATAATGATAGGAAAATGAACAAGGCCTAAAGTAAAAGTGAAACCTCAATGTCAACCTAAATATAGTAAAGATAATAAATAGGATACCTATTCTATTAGGTCCTTACATATAAAATTGGCGTTTTATATCATTACTTATATTAAATATACTATTTACATAGCTTTTCGCTTAACATACCCCTTTTGTTACACCCTGTGTGTTATTTTTCCAGATAGTATAAAGAATTCCGAAACAACTCAGGAATGTTCATACAATCTTGAAAAATAAAAATGTGATTTCGAGTCTTAAATTTTGCAAATAGGATCTCTATAGTGGGCTATTTACATAGCTTTTCGCTTAACATACCCTTTCTGTTACACCCTGTATATGTGCGAAAAAAATTGTGAATATTCGGGCACCAAGCAATGACTTATCTTGTTTTAAAAATTCTTAGATCTAGGTGTAATAGATACTAAACAAGACATAGTTGTGACACATAAATAATTAAAAATCCATAACTCCGGAACAAATAGTAATCGATATTCAGCATATCAGTGTTTGCGCCTTTGATATTAGGCTTCAGCTGCATATTTTATTTCAAAATATATAGGTAAAGATATAATCACTGTCCTAATTCCAAACTATTCGAGGTAACGTAGAGCTATTTAGATTACACATAGGTAAATTCAATTCCATTCAATACCAAATAACATAGATTGCTTCCATAAATCCCCCTTTATTTTCTTCGTATATCTCAACACTAAAGGACTGTCAATTCCAGTGAAATATACATCACTATATCTAAGTCCCATTCCGTATGCAGTCTCCGGAATAACTTCGCGACGGTAAACGTAACATTTCTCGTACTTTTATAGTCTGAGAGCCAGGTATATCATGCAACACCCTCGGGTATACCAAACGCATCGTTCTAGAGTCAGGTAAGTGTACTTCAGCGAGCAGCGAGCTGTATTTCTTTCCGATCTCTTAGAATGTTCCTGATGTTGAAGTAAAGTGAATTACATAGCATTTTATTCTTAGATACTTCTAACTGTTATGTCTTTCGCTATTTGTGAGGTATAGTCGAAAGAAAGAAAAAGTTATGGTTTTTTTATTTATTATTTTTTATTGGTTAAATTACGCTAGGTATTGGACATGCAGCCTCATGTTAAATTACATCATGTATTATATTCTGTAAAGTATCAATAAAGTCTTAAATACAATTCAAATATCTACCTATAACATTTATGGAAATAACACTCCAAAAATCTTATTTTCTCATTCGTACTCGTAGCATTTCGTAGCGTTTACTACGAGTAGTATATTTGCTACGGTTCTAAGAATTCGTAGCACCGTTTTTATGCACCAAACTCAAAGCGTTTCTTATTCATATCTTAATTTTATATATGATGTATATTTCATTCAATGTATAAATTAGTATGATCTTTTGTGCTAATGCCTATGTTGTTACCAGTCTTTATGGTATTAGTTTTGATTACATAATATACTTCCAGTCTTCATTCTTTAGGCGAAGCTAGGTGCTGAGTATTGATAGGTAGGGGCATATACTTTAAACGCTTGCTTTACTTTCCGATATCTTATATCAAAAAAGTTATGTGATCAGCCTTCCTTAAGCTGAACCCCTCTTAACACCATCGTCTAAGCAACCGACTACCCCCCTTTCCAGATATGTTCCAACGCCAACAAATGCGTGTGCAACCGCGGCTGGACCGGACCGGACTGCTCGCAGCCGGACGCGCTGCCGCCGTCCCCCACGCCGTGGACCCCCGAGAACGCCACCAAGGCCGCCTACAACATGACCAAAAAGGAAACACCGTATGGTGAGTCAATGCCAGTTTAGACGTTTTTACTCTAGGTACATGGAAGGGAGAGAGGCGGGCAGCAGCGCCTCCCGTACTGACAACATAGTCCAAAAATCAGACTGCGGTCACCAACCTGCCACCAATAGCAGTAGCCTGGTGGCGTGCTCTGGGGGAGGCCTACGTCCAGCAGTGGACTGCAATAGGCTGACGATATCCCCAGAAGGAGTCAATGGCAAATGTATGCTGGATAGTGAAGCTAAAAACTAGGTCCACTCTTCTTAACCGCGAATTGTTGCCTAATCGAGAGATTGTATTACCTTGATAGTTTTAATATATCAAATACCTGAGAAAAGGGTGAATGTTACTCATAAAAGAGAGAAATAAAAATCAACACGGTCGATATCACTGACTTAAAGTTGCTTATTATTCCATGGTAATGTCATCAAAATAATCTTGTAACAAAAAAATATTTTAACTCATTTGAGGCAGTTTTAACTCACAGAAGCTGAAAATAAAATGGTCTTGATTGTCATTATTTGACTGAAAAAGAAGAATACAATGGATGGATACGAAACAATGTAATAATTAGATAAGTCTCATTAATGTTATCTTATATTTTCAGGTTACTTGTTCATGCCTTTTAATATTCCCCCTATACCTACCTAATATCCAATTGGCCAAACAAATCCGAGCACTGCTTTCCAAAATCCAAAAAAACCGCAGTAAAAATAAATAAATCCGCATTTTAACAATAATGTTTACGATCTTCTCTGGTTATGAGCACTTCACTCTCTATCCTTATTTTGAAGCTTTATTTAGTTGGATTAGCCTGTACTTCTTGGGTAACACGTAAACATCATTGTTAACAACAAAAAGGGTAAACGTTTCGCGTAGTGTTCGGTTGGTTGCACTGCTCGGAGGCGCGGGGACGGCGCCGGCGCACTAACGCGCGGGACCCTCTCTTGCAGGTGAGCACGAGGGGAATAAGATGAGCACCATGAACATGGTGATTTTGTTGCTCGCGGTCGTGCTCTCCGTGTTCGTGGGTTTCGCCTGGATGGCGTGCTGCTTCAGGTAACGACCGGTACCTCGGTGTTGTCGCACTGTGTCTGTCGCTCGTGCCTGTCGTGTCGTGTCTGTTGTACTCGTATCTCGTTTGTCCCGCCGTGAGCCGGCGCCGGCCGCGTCGCCGCGCCGCTGACGTCACGTCCCGACGTCACGTCAGCGAGGTGGCTCGACTCACACCCTTCTCTTTGGGCGCAGAGAACTACCACGGCTCGAACACGGTGTTCCTCGTGGCGGTGCTCATGTCTGTGGTAGGGGGGGTATTCATAGTATTTGCCCTGAGCGCTCTCTGCTACAGGTCAGTCGTAGTACACAAAAACTTCTCCCTGTGCCTAAGGTTAGTGAGCAGAAAACAGACCAAAGGTAGTCTTTAAGAAGAAATTTAAATCGTCACCTTCGTATACTTGTATGTTTATTTTAGAAGTTAGAGTTGATGTTTTTGTTCGTATTTACGTCGACGATTTGGTACTTATTTTTTTGTTTTTGGATTTTTTTGTTGTGGTCGTAGTCTAGAGTTGGCGGGTGGCGCGTCGGCGACCGTCGGCGCGCCGCAACTGCATTTGATCTGTGGTTCTGTGCCCGCGCCGGCGGCCGGGCCGCGTACCGCACGGGCCGCGCCGTCCGGCCGCCTCGCTGCATGCCGACAAGGCTTTCCTCGTTGTTTTCGAGACACCTTCTCGACAAAAACCCTTAAGATTCTGGGCTCTTGGATGTATGCATTGGCTTATGTAAACTGTGACTCGTTTTCGTTTCCTTTCTTGGTCGGAGACGCGTCGCCGGGCGTCTGTGACTGCGGCCCGGCGACGTTGCAGCGTCTATATCTTCTGATGACTCATCTAATTTACAATCATCTAATTACACAGATTTTATTCGATCTCATCACAACATATGAGGTAAAACTGCGCCATAACGGATCATTGTGGCCAATAATACTATAGTAATCCCTCAGGTATGTACAAAGCAAACGAAAGCATTTTAACTTAACCGGAGAAGATATAGATCGCTCGACTTCTATCACCACTCACTACCAGTACCACTGAACTCTATAACTATTGCACGAGAAGCGAATGTGCGATGCACGGATTCTTCTTTCAAGCAGCTATCTCTAGTTAGCAACGCATAATGTTACATTTAAGTACTATGATGGATCTTTCCGGTAATGCAAGTCAGATCTCATTGAAAACTTTTCCGCTCATATTACAAGACATTTTCAGTTCATCTTTCAATTTACCGCAAGGAACCTGATTACTAAGCTAAGATCTTACCTATTTTCATAATCATTAAATTCTTTACTAATTATTGAGGAAAGAAACGAAATATTGACCTAGTCTATTCCAAAACTTAACATTTGATTATCTTTAACTATCCAAAAGCACCAGTTTTGAAGTTGAATTTGAAAGATAAAAGGCAAAGGACAAATGTTGATTTTAAATATTTATAAATAAAACGAAACGTTTATAAACTAATGTGTATAGGTATACATATAGTGTACCAAACTTATACTGTAATTATCATTTGTTTTTCTGTCTGCTAAAAATCTTTGCGGGATCGAAAACACAATCTATCCGAATTAAGTATAGGCATTTGACAAACGTGGAAGCGAATAAGTACATAGAAATGTGTGTCATATTATTCTGCTGCAAGCAAAGCGCACAGAAATGTTTGATCTGTTCAAAAACTTCAGTCGTTAATCTCGTTTTAGTCAACTTCATAAACGTATAGAGATAGGTGTTTAATTTCTTCGCTATTTAAGGTGAACGTATACACTTTATATTCTATAGCCCAGATAGAACAGAATGCTAGAAAACTTTTACGAGCCCTGCGATACTCGTTGATGTTGTCTTATTTCTTGCTGATTCTAACCTATGCCTAAATAAATAGAACTAAACTAACTGTCGATACGAATTAAATACTTAATTCTGGGTAAAAAGAAGGTGTTCTCGTTTCCGGGAGTGCTCCCGTTAGTTTTGACTCTGTGGACTTAATCGATTGATCTGAGGGTACGTTCCCCACCACGCCTGCACCAGGAAAAAGAGTACGTTGCGCAAATACGACCCTCCGTACGGGAAGAAACCCATCCCGAAGAGTTTCGCAGTCAGCTCCACAGCGTCCAACAACTCGCAGGAAGACATCTCCCTCGACGGAGGAAAGATGAACTCTTTCAACAACACCTTCAGGTATGTTAACAGTATTTGTCTGTCTTATATCAGTTGTTCCCCTAACCCTTGCATTTCAATGTCTGACTTATTTTTATGTTTCCTGTCAAAACCCGGCTTATTAAAGTAATTCATATCACAGGAAATTTTATTATCAGTTGTTTAACTGCCGAGGTGTCATCAGTTCGATTTCTAGCAGACATCGTCTTTCGTATATTTCATGTAACCCACAATATTTTTTAACTACAGTTACTTCCTTCATTTGTTTTAATTTTCCTTTTCTTACTTAAATGTTACTTGGATCCCTGATTCTATCGTTGTGTAATTCCTAAATATTTAAATGGTTTTCCTTTCTTTTATTATCGGATCTGGTGTTGTTATACAGAAATCTTTTGAGGTACGTCGACAGCTTGGCGTCAGATCTAGCATCAGAAGCGCCTCACACTGCTCTTGATTTTTATCTTCTTTCACCCGTTTTCCGCTTTCTTTACTCACAGTTTTAGTCTGTTTAACTTCCATCATCCACGTCTAATATAATATAATTACATATAATTAAAAGTTAGTTGCTACCTTAAATAGATGGATGTTTTACAGATTAAAACTACCTATATGCTTACTTATGAAGATGCTTTCAAGGACCTGCCACTGATTTAACAAACTTATTGCTAACGTCGACCTGTTGTAATGTGACCAGGCACAAACATCCTTCGCGATAGATGACACGCTTGTTTTTCTTTTCCTAATTTTGTTAAAAGTTTAGCGTCTTCTAAACAAGGCAACAATGCACCTAGATAGTTTAGACGTCACATCACTTTTGAGCATACGACAGTTTATACTTCACAACAAGAACGTATTTGTCGGCTTTCTAGAATGATATCTACATCTCTAAGATGGGATACGAAATTTTCAAAAGCAATTTGTTTGGTTTCCTAGCCGCGGGGATTCCCAGCGAGTTATCTTCACGCACGGAAACCATATGGCCGGAGGCCCAAGCAGTAGATACCCGTAAGTTCAAACTCAATCTTAATCTAAGATCGGATTTGACGAAAAAGGAAACTATTCCGTCACAGATGTAGATATCTGCGTTAAGTTTTTTGCAGTCGCTGCAGTCGTTTGAGGAAACTCCGCCTTGTAAAGTGAATCGAATATAGCTTTTAGTCATTTAATTGCGAATTTATCAGCGTGATTGCTAATATGATTGCGAATCACCGCAAAAGAATTTTAGACTTAAAAATGGTTATATAGTATATTCAGTGTACTTTATGCCTTCAAAGTCTGATAGGTTTCTTTTGTGGGTATTCTAAAGATACTTTATGCGATAATCTTATAGGAATGGTAGAGATAGATCGGTAGCGCTTATCATTCACCTATATCATCAACGGATATTATATTCTATAGGCACTAAGATTACAAGGGGTTTAAGTATTTTGCAATGTACATAGAACATGATATACATGTCCCATCTTTGCAATTATTTCAGAGATCACAAGCAAATGAAACGGGTGCACTCCGGGAGTGAAGATGAGCCAACTCATTCAGGTAATCGTAAACCATAGCTATTTGTTTATT
The DNA here is from genome assembly GCA_014607495.2 of Carposina sasakii. NCBI lineage: Eukaryota > Metazoa > Arthropoda > Insecta > Lepidoptera > Carposinidae > Carposina > Carposina sasakii. The sequence continues at coordinate 14,490,680 of CP053152.1, read as the reverse complement.
CCTGGCCAGTGTCACTCATTAACTTATCTGTTTCATGCGATATTCCTCTTACAATACGTTGCCAGAGGACCTTACCCACGATTTCACCATCCTTTTCGTTTAAAATCACAAAATAAGAACTTATAAAACAGATTTTCTGAGAGTGAATCCATATTCAACCATGTAAAAGATGAAAAACATTTCAATGCTCTCTTTGCTCATATGCTGATATTTCTCATGTTATCAATACTCCACTTTGCTACAAAATAAGATGTAAACCGCCTCCACTTACATCATGTTCCCTAACATTGTGAACCTCCAACTACGTACTCCTCCCAGGTGAGGAGGATATAGCATTCATCGACGTGCCTTCCAACTCCATGGCCAAGCTGCCGGAGAAGGGGATCCTGAAGAAGCATGGGTACGGCGCCGTGGACGGCAAGGACAAGTGGGGCGACGACTCGCAGTCCGAGCAGCTGGAGGCGGGCTCGCAGTCTGACGGCCAGGAGCCTGCGGGCGCCGTCGCTGATATGGAATATAAGTTTAAGGTAAAAAAACATGTAGCATGTGTACCTAAACGCTCTCATAATTAACGCCGATTTTTATGATATCTGTGCCGATTACACAGCAAACTGTTGGATGTAACAAATTTTTTACTTGCACAAGATAGTAGGTATACGTCGGTGTCGACGGCATAGGTACTGTGTTATAAAGTGGTGTACACTGTAACAGACTACATCTTTCATGTAAACTACACTAACTATGTAGCTAACTCTTGGGCTGTATTAAGCTTGTCCAAATCTAATACAATATTCTTAACATTGCTGTAAGTCATGGTCTCCAACAACCCTATTATCTTGAGAACTCGTAATTTATAAGCACTTCAATCGCGATTAGTCATTAAATCAAGGGTATACAAAAGCATCATACTTCATCTGCATACGTACAGCATAGTACTTCATCTAGGTACATAAGCATACATCATGACGGAACCCTCACTTGCAGGACCTAAACGGCTACCACGAGAACATAATAGTGGCGCTGAAGACGGCGGCGGCACAGCGCGCCAGCGCGGGCGGCGTGGGCTCGGGCGACCTGCGCGCGCTGCAGGAGTACGAGTACAAGCGCGAGCGCGCCACTAGTGCGGAGAAGATACACGAAACTGAACTGAGGAGGTGAGGATACAGGCCCATCTCCGCTCTGAGACAGTGTTCTTTTAATTCGGCCTAGTCGTCATTGGAATTTTAATGTTAATTTTGTTTTGACGGAACACGGTACCTATACAGGGGCATGCGCTATGTTAATACGATTTGGTAAAACCAAAATGCATGCATACTGGCTATAAATATGTGTATTAAGAGTAATGTTAGTAACAGAAATAAATTAACTCTTTCTTCGTTCTAGTACGTAAGGGACTCAATTAAATAGATATAAGAGAATTTGAAAACTGAAAGATATGATGCCTTCTTGGCCGATTTTGGCAGTTGGATTCTTATAGAGATTAGCTCCTCTTTTACAATGATATTAAATTTTGAAAGATAGATGCACAATGAATAACTTCGGATCTAGTTTCCTAATATTTCATTCAAAATCTTTCAGACAAAGAGCTGGCGACGAGGAGGACGACGAGTCCCGACAATGCGGTCCGATCCGGATCCGGAACCTGGAGGACCTCATCCGGCAGTTGGAGAACCACTCCAGCCGGCACATGAGTCCGTCCGGTTCGGAGGACATCCGGATGTCCGAGACCGAGGCCGATCGGCATTACCGGTCCGAGGGAGAGGTTGTGCCAACGTAAGTGTTTTGTGGAGAGAAGGTGAAGACTCTGGGGCCTTAGATATTGTATCAAATCGAAGTTCGTTATATTTCCTCCAAAAGGCCTATGTTTTACTTGTTTGTTAACATGCAACCACAATACGAAGTGACGATTTGTGGGATACTCTATTCCTCTACTCAATTATAGCCGTTACACAGAAGTAAACTTTCAGAACCATCATCAATCATATGAATGAATATTAGAATCATATAGATAAATTTTAATCAACTAATAACGTAATCCATTTCCTTTAGACGTGAAGACCATAATGTATCGGATACAATATCATGCCAAACTTATAAAATCCGTTTCCGTTGTTTGCAGTCGGTGTCGCGGGCGCATGGACGAGGAGCCTCGCTTCGGCTTCGGTCGGTTCCGCGGCAGCGCACGTCACCACCCCGGCATGTTCGCCGCACCGCCCGCCGTCGCCGCGCCCGCGCCGCCCGGTCTGTACTACGTCGTTATCCTACCCACCATTAGCATAGTAGAATGAGTGGGAAGTAGGCTATCTCCGGCCCAATACGCGACATAATTACCTACCATACTTGCCTGCCTCAGGGTTGTCACTTTTAGCTAAATATTAATTCAGTGCCTAGAAATTGGTCAGGGCCGGGAAGTTGTATTTTTTACTTGTGATGTCAAACACACAGCAATAGGTTGTCCTGCGATTATCACACATTTTTCGTTTATTTATCGGTGCCGAAAAGCCGTGTCGTGAGTGACACGCGAACCTTGTGCAGTGTTAGCACTGAGAAACGGGTCGAGATTTTGTTTGAATGTGGGTGCGGCGACTATGGCGCACACATACAAGCCGCGCGCGGTGCGTTTGTATGAAGATAACATACTTCCCACTCAATCTACTATACCATTAGCCTACTTGTAATAATGGTATACAGGGTTTAAGAAAAGAGGTGTGTTAAACGGAATTCTATGAAAACATTTTCGTTAGTTGCATTTACCTGTATACTCGTATATGTACTTGTGCACTTTTACATTCTTTACAATTTGTATTCCAAATAAGCGGATCACAGGCGAGCTATTATACCTATTTAAATTTATCTGTAATAACCTGTGTGACACAAATAAACTACTTGATTTGATTACATAAGAACGAAGATTTTAAGGATTTTTTGCAGTTGCTACATACAGCTTGTAAATCAGAATGATTAGTACAGAAGGGCTAAGTCGTGAGTGGCCGCTAGTAAAAGATAAACATTCTCAACACATCATACCTTGCACTTACGTAAATTTATAGAGTATGCTTTACCTACTTTATCTGTAGGCACAGATATGAACAGATAACCATATGGCTAAGTCAGTATCAATTAGTAGAATACATGCATAGACATACATAAAATCACACCTTTTTCCCGGAGCAGCCATCGCGGATCTCCATTTGCTAATCTCGCGCAAATTGTTTCATTCCGTTACATTGCATGTAACATTTCGTAAATCTGTACCCGGTATAAGAGTTCTATATTGATAACATGTCGTATCCAGGCGGCATGCTGCTGGGTCACGGCCGAGCGGCGCCCGACGACGACGCGCTATACGAGACCGCCGATGCCGACCGCCTGCGGGACGCACCCGACAGCGAGAGGTAACTGTCACACGATACGAGTATTAACCACATACACCCGCCTCCTGATCAGAGCAAAGCCGAAGCAACGCAATAGCGAAATATGCGAGTGTGTGCGTGCGCGGAACGAGCGCTCGGCATCCTCCCGCGCCCCGCACCTCGCCCCGCACACAGTGATTCTCAATTTTCGCTATCGCATTGCTTCGGCTCTGCTACTGCAAGTTACATAATAAAGGGACCGTTATTATCACTTGTAGAGTAACAGTAAGCTCTGTAAGCTACGTTTAATTAACTTGGCTGAATGACGTTCAAGGTTAAAATGAAGACGTATTTAAACCTGCCTTGCCACTGGAGGCTATGCTACGCTGCTATATATGTGTTTGATATCCCCCAATCAAATTCATTGACATCATCATGCTCAGCCTTGAGAAGTCCACTGCTGAACATAGACCTCCCCCGATAACCTCCATTCCGACCGGTCGAAAGCAGCCTGCATCCAACCGATGCGACGCCCGCGACCTTGGCTAGGTCGTCCGTCCATCTCGTGGGTGACGTTCCCTTCCCACGCTGCGTTTGCCGACACGTGATACCCACTCTAGAACCTTTCCGGCTCCATCGGCCATCGGTTCTGCGAGCTATGTGCCCTGCCCATTGCCACTTTAGCTTGCTGAACCGTTGAGCTATGTCAGTGATCTTTGTGCGTCTGCGGATCTCCTCATTTCTGATTCGATCACGCAGAGAGATCCCGAGCATAGCTCTCTCCATTGCTCGCTGTTTTGCTCGCTCAATGACATCATGGTCCAATGAATACAATCGGTGGATATCAAACGCATCCGTACCGACGTGGCATATCTTTGGGGGAAAGGCAATCCCACATTACGTGGAGAGTTGTAATCAATATGTGCAACGGAAGAAGGGGTATATGAAACAAATTGCCATGAAAACAGCCCACTACATAGAAACGAAGAGGGTTAGACCGAGCCGAGTTTGTCGAGTTAACTTAACGAAGTAGTAGGAAATCACTACGCAAGAAGTTCTCGAGGTTTATATGAACTCCAATTACCGATTTTGTTTTGTACTATCGTAATGAAAATCGGTTCTGAACCTGAATCTACCTATGTATATTATTTTCTTTCAGCGAGAACTTTTTAGGTTGTGATTTCTTTACCTGTGCTTACTTTAGTTACAAATGAAGCTAGTTATATGGCATTAAAATGATAATATTCATAACTATCATGTCATTTTTTACGATTCTCATCATAAGTTGACCTTTTCTAGCGAAATTCGATCTTCGTACTGAGCGATTGCTCTCTGTTTTTATAACATTTTAAAATCATCTAATTTGTATTCTGTAACCATATTTTCTTTTGTATTCATTTTCATTTCCGTAGCTACCACACGATACTCGTATTTAAAGTAAATGCTTTCATAAAACATTTCAACTAAGACTAATATCCATGGGGAATATTATTACTTGAGAAGCGACGCTTGCGCTACGCTTTTACAAACAAGTTCATCTATGTCTCAACCGACATTACCTCACCGGCTTAACCCCACCAGCTAAGACCACACCGCTTCATGGCTAGCCCAGCGCAAATGTCCCTTCTCCGACCGTCCGGACCAGACACTCGGACTTCCTCTTCTTATCATTTTCTAGTGATGAATTTATTCAAGCTCAACAACAGTTAGCCCGGTGGGCGAGTGATGAGGCGGTGGGGCGCGGGGCGGCGGCGGCGGGGGGCGCGGGGGGCGCTGTGGGGGTCCTGGGGGGCGCGGGGGGGCGCGGCTACCTGCCATCCCCGCCCGGCAGCTCCAGCTCGGACGCCACGCTGCGCGCCGCCGCCTTCCCCGAGTACAAGCACTGACCGCGCCGCGCCGCGCCGACGCCGGCGCCACCTGACTGACGCTGCACAGACTTTTGTTACGAGCGGAGATGGTGCCGAACTTGTTGAGGGCCTTGTGTTGTGGTGTGCTTCTACGAGATGTCTAAGCTTTTTTCTGGTTGCAACAGTGTTGGAAGAGGTTGCTAGTATTATTGGCAGGTGTGTTACGTGTGGAAATAGTGGGTACCTAATGATTTATTTGTCTTCAGTTCTATGAAATAGTCTCAGTACTCGTGTTCAACTCACAATATCAATGTGTTTCGCCAACAAATTTATGGTAGAATAAAAGAAAATTGGGGCGATACTAAAGATGGTCCTAGGTACTCTGCAAAGGGATGAAATGTATAATTTTTCTCGTGGAATTAACACCGCTTTTCGTACTCGTATTAGGTTATTGACATACAATACAAATAGACAGAGAAATATAGAATCTCTCTGATTTTAAAACATTACAATTACAGATCGTTAGTAAGAAATGTTTCTTACTGAACAATCCTAAAAGCAAATTGTCTTGTATGTCAACGGACAAAGACGTAAGTCCTTCAAAAAGTTTGTTACTGTTGGTGTTATAATAGATGTATAGTTATAATTAACTGTGTCCCAACACTATAAATACATTCGGTTTCAATGTTTTTGTTATTATTTACCAAATCCAGTTGTAAAGTGAATATTTTGATGTGAAAACCCAACATAAAGGCTTCCTAATTACACTCAAATTATCGAATCAGCAGATAAACGTTATGCCACTTAAGGGGAGCATTAAAAAGTGTATACTCATAATTCTCACCGATACGATTATGCACGTTGCAGCCGTTGAATCAGTGTGTTCGTGGCGTGAATGAAAATGTATGTTTAAAACTTAATCTTATGTTTGTTTCAACATTTATTTGAAGTGTGATTGGGTTGCCATAATGTTTTGTATTCACAGTTTTTTTATGTTTAATTTCCTTAAAATAATGTACTGAAAATACACCAATACAGTATGATAGGTTTATCACAATAAGCTAAAAGTTATACATTCAATAGTTTTCCAAAAGCATGTTAAATGTTTCTTGCCTGGAAGATGTTAAAAATCATTGATTTAACTTACATATTTCTGATACTGGTACAATAAAGTATTTTAAGGAATTTTCTCTAAATATCCCATCTTAAAAGGAACAATATCTACGCTTGACTGCACGTAATGCACTCTCTATTCACATTTTTTAAAATTGGCATTGGGCGAACATTCATCCTCGTTTCAATAAATTATCGTAATAGAAATAAATATGTCTGAGATAATGCAACTACTGATGCTCCTTTAATGAAACCAGAATTGATTTTGTTTTCCAACTCATTATGTTATACAATGTAAAATATTTCAATTATGTACCAGATCGATTCATTATTTATGTATTGTTTTAACTTGCAGACATAATTTATGTATTCTCCTCGTTGTTGTTGAATCGTTTGTATTGTTGTAAACTAATGATTTCATGACTTGATACCGAAATAACTGTGCTAAACATATAGATAAATATGACGTTATTTGTAAGTAGAGTAAGTATTAGTTGGTGTCGGGAATGCGTTCCTGCGGGAATGCAGACGGTCCGAGACCGCGCGGTGACGCACTAGCCTAGGATGAATGTAATGACTTCTGTTTGCACTGTTAGGGTAATGTTAATAAATATTCTAACCATTAGTAATGATCACAATAAATTCTTCTCACGAGTAGTGTCTATAGAGTACTCGTTCGCCTCGGAGCGGCCGGCGGCGCCAGCGTCTACGTGATGCTTGTGAATACATAATTATATAGTTATTGTTAGTAAAATCAGTGAAATGTAAATATTGAACTATGCACATATAAACGATATGACTGAACTTATAGTATTTGAACAATTTAGAGTAAACTGTTGAATGTAAGTTTCGATTCGAACTGTGTCGATCGGCAGCCGCCCGCCGGGGAGAGACGCCCTGTTACTTTATTATATGATTACATTTGTTCTATTAAAAACGATACGCTTTACAAGTTATTATCTTAGTTCGAGCCGCGAACCTCCGCGGCGGCGCGGCGGATGTATGTCTAAAGTATATTTAAGTATAACTTAACGTTGCATGGTACGTGTAAGTGAAGCGCGGTGCCGAGGTCCTGCCAGACGTCGAGCTCGACGTTGCACTGCAGATCGGAAAGCTCAAGTAGCTTGCAATTTAGATAGGCGATTAATAAATTGAGCTAAATTAACGTAAGCGAAGCTTTAATGTAACAGGTCTTATAGTTTGGATTGGTGTTGTTTTGGGCCGGAGCACACTCCGTAGACGCGCGGGTGCCCGCTCGCCATCGCTGTGTGAAGCGTGACGTGAGCGTGCACGACGTCACGCCTGCGGACGGCCAGGCCTCTAACGGGCGGGCTCGACGTCGCGTCTGAATGTTCATAGTGAATTCATTTAAGAGACTGGATTTAAGTTATCTTTAAGTACATATTAAGTTTGTGTCGAAATTGTTTTGTTGACATATATGAGATAGTGATGGAGTAGGGCGCCATGTAACCGTCCCCGGAGAGTCGTCACCGTCACCTGCCCCCCTCTCCGACCCTGCCCGCTTCAGCTCATCCATCTGAACGTAGGAAATAATTACATAACACCAAAGCGTTTATACGTAGCGCAAGTATTATAAGCTCTACAGGCTTTGGAGCAAAACGTTCGATCATTCGGTGATCAATGGTCATTGCGGTCGGCCTGTAGGGACCATTATGTTTCTATTGTTAATCTTTGAGACGGATGGTTGTCAGTTTGTTTGTCTAGTAGTACTACGTAGTGACTGCCCAAGGTCTCGCACCACCGCACCGTGCACGCCGTGCACAAGCATTTCGTATAGCTAGCCCATAACGTACACATATTCTAAATCCATAATGAGGACTAAAGTTATTTCGATTTATCAGAATATCTATTATTATTATTATTCTATTAAATTTTAACGAATTTAAGATGATTAACTGATGTGAAAAGGAGTTTAAATATATGTTATAGTTTCCAAGTTTATTTGACTGTAAACAAGTAAGGTCGTTAACATTTAATTCGCGGTTACGCTAGGTTAGGTGGCGCGGCCACATATTAAACTTGTAGGTACTTACTAGTTACAAAAGTCAACAGTCCCGAATCGGCTATCTATCCGGTACGATGTTCAATGGCGCTGTGAGGCCATGCGCCATACTTACAATATGTAATTAATCTCATAGATATTCGATTTAATTTTAAGTAAATCTAAATAGGTACTACGAACACGTACAGGGTAGATGTGATTGCAGAACTCTGTAGCTGGTCGCAACAGTCGCTATGTGGGGTCGAAATACTAGACCTAGAGGAATGTCCAGGGAATAAATGATTGTGTGCTTGAATCTATTCTAATGCCCGCTACAGACTCGCGAATCACGAACTTTTACGATGTCGACTATAATTAAAAGACCAGGTGCAGACACCACGTGTGTTCGCGGCGCGTATCTGGAGCAGGCTTTATTATCAGTGTCGACTCTGCCCGCGCACTCCGCCACGCGTTTGCTGAAATGACCAAAACTGCATCATTTTAATTCTATCGATCACACGTGCAAATTCACTTATTAGTTTCGAGGTTAATAATCATCAAGATACATATAGTTAAGTTCCAAGATTTTAATTATACCATTTTTGGTAACTTTTGATAAACATAGTAACGAGTTCATCGGTTGGTTTATATATCATGTAAATACACCGCTTTGAGCCGTCTATAGCCATTTAACATATGATCAGTCCATATTACAAAAAGTTATAATTGAGAAACGTGTTTCAATACTAATTTTACACTGCTCGTATAAATCAACTGCGTACTATCATAGTAACTATAAGTTCGAGGGGTTAATAAACATTTCCGGAATGTTTATAAACTTGCATAGTTCTAGAACTAAACATGTAAACAATAAATACTGCAAAATCCAACAATGCAAAAGCTCAGATAATCAGTCTGCGTAGCAGGTTTGTAGCTCGTAGCACAGCTACGAAAAGCATCAGCGACCCTTCGCACAACGCGGCAAATAATAATACGAAAGTTACTTACATTAATGGTGTGAATATGTATTTTAGTTGTTAGGAAGTATTTCCACTTCCTATCAACTTCAAAATTTCAATCGCCCCCTCGAAGTTTACATTCCGAACATACTAACAAGCTTTTCAGAAATTTCATCTTTAAAATTTTAACACCTTTGCCTAAAATCAAAGAAACCTATCATTCGAGTTTTAATCGTGAACTTTCGTTTATCAAAGCCGGTGTAGTCTGAGGTCTTGGCCTCTAGCTTTAAGTGAATGATGGAGTAGCGCCGGCGCAGACTCGTTTACTCGTAGGCCTAACACGTCAATTGTGAACGGCGCCGTACATCGCCAATGCTCATGGTAGTGCTCTGTGCTTACACGAATGTTTGTAAGCCAACCTGTGGCTGACTTGGACGAAACACTCGATTAGGAGCCCCTTCACATTATGTCGCAAGCAACAGCATACTAAAATGTGATGTGGCATATGTGTGGACAGCGTTTGCAAACACGATGGGATAGATAACCATATGAACTTGTTATCGACCATGTCTCTTTATTTTATTTGACCAAAACAAGTTACAGACTGTAAATAACTTATGGACTACAAATCATCATATAAATCTAGGCTACATTAAAACCCTTTATGTGCACAGTCATTCGAAATATCAAGGCATATGAAATATACCTAAATATAATTCAATCGGTCATTTTGTCAAAGATTCAATCTTGCCCTTTATGTAGAATTGTTGTCGTTTGCAAAACTGTGTCCAAAAATAGTTCATGCACTGTCACCGAACTGCTTTTGATAATGTAAAGGAGCTCTTTTCATCAAGCGTCAAGTAAGAAGAACGCTGGATCCTGGAGAAGAAATAGGTAATATTTTCAGCGACCTTCTTACACGCTAATAGCGCCTGCACACCTTTATATTAAAATAATAAAATACAGGGTGTAACAAAAGGGGTATGTTAAGCGAAAAGCTATGTAAATAGCCCACTACAAGGAACCTATCCACAAAATTTCAGACTCGAAATTACATGTTTATTTTTCCAGATAGTATGGAGAATTCCTACACAACTCAGGAATGTTCATACAATCTTGAAAAATAAACATATGATTCCGAGTCTCAAATTTTGGAAATAGGTTCTCTATAGTGGGCTATTTACATAGCTTTTCGCTTAACTTACCCTTTCTGTTACAACCTGTACACATCTAGATACTTGCTGACACTTGTTCACTGCCAAGGAAGTTGCTGTTAGTGTCTTGTAAGGGTATAAGATATCATAATATATATATAATCAAGAAAATGTGTACCTATAGAGAACGTTTCATCAAATAGTTCTTTTGAATGATGACGCTAGTTACTATGTATATAACCACATTACTTGTGTCACTGCATAGAAAATATAATAGTTCAGAAATCGGACATAGGAGTTATTCCATGAAACGGACTCTTATACTAGTGTGCAAGCGCTCATTAATACCAATCATCATCATATAGAAATATGCGTCGATTTAACTGTATCAATGGAATTGACTCGAAAAGCCGATGTTCGTTTCGTGTCACTTAGGTTTAAAGTGTAAGTAGATAATGTTTATGTCAAGTAAGTTAGGTGGGAGAAATAATTTGCTCAAAAACTCCGCAGTTACGAACATTCGTCGTAATGTACCTACCTACTACCGAACTACTGATTTAGAGAAATGTTAACGTTTAGTGATATTATTATGTAATATAAAAATACGAATTTTAAAACGAAAAACGTGGAGACGTTATGTAATTTTCCGTTTGGTTTTGTCCTTGTAAATATATTTGCTATATGATTTAATAAAACTGAATGTAAAAATATTATTAATGAAAAATAGATGAAAACAAATTTTATATTGTGTTTTATTTTAATCCAATAGGTATAGCTAACTAAGATAAGGAAGAAACATAACTCCCAGCAAGAAAGTCTTGTTTTATCTGACTACCCACATAAACACCGCGCCATAAATAGTGTTTATATTACATACTGTAATTACTAATAATTATTAAAATCCAGAGAATAAATTAATTATTAAAATAAATTATTATATTTTTTCTTACTTTTATAAAACTTTATAAGTATGTCGAAAAGTAATATACATTAGCTATTACTACATTTTTGCAAAAGATTAATGTAATAAATGTAACAGTTCAATTACGTAATATTTTGTTTGACATTATACATAATAAGTACCTACCTACTTCGGGCTTATACCATTGACCACAATGTAGGTATTGGTTTATTTTCAACCTACCCTCAAATCACTATGAATTTAGTCCTGTCATCGGACGACCGCAGTCGACAGTCGGTGTTGACTGCAGCTGCGCGTGCGATTGCTGCGTGTCGTTTTTCGCGAAGTGACTGGCATTCAAGCTATCATAGAGGAGAATAACTATAGAGGCTACGAATACCTCACGAATACTAATCGCATGCCAGTTCATAAAGTTTAAAAAGTGGCGCAGAAAGTTACTAGATAGGAGGTGATGGGATAACGACGCCATTAGCCAAGGAGCACTGTTATTATTGCTTTTTCTTTGTTTACCTTTATTCTTCATATGTGAAGCAGGATTTTTTATTGGATACTTTTGCTTTAGAAGGTCGCGATATGGACCGTTTATCAGAACGTCGTTCTTTGCGTGAGTGAACCATTATAATTAAATGCGTAGGTGCACTTTTCTCGACCTATTTGTTAATGCTGAAGGCAGTCTAAGAGCCGATGTTTCCAAACGTCAGATAGCCTATCTGAAGAATAAAATTGTATCATGATCAAAATTCATCATGATTCAAAATGCATCGACTTTATTCTTCAGATATGCTATCTGACGTTTGCAAAAGTCGCCCCTAAGATAGGTCACACTTCATCTAAGGGTCACACCCAAATAGCTACTAGTTAATAATAAACTAAATTATATTCCCAATTTTTTGCTTCACCTAACGGAAAATTTAAACATTTTTTACAATACTCAGTGTATAACTGAATTATGGAATTAAGTTTTTTCAATACAATTCGGTTATCTACAAAACTAATTTCCGAATAATAACCACTGTTTTAGAGTAGTTTTTGAGTGTTGTAATAATGAGCATACAAAAATGTATGGTAATGGTATTTTATAAAGGGGTCCTATATAGTGCTTAGACAGCTTTTCTAGTTTTTTGCAATTTATAGCGACAAGGTCCAAAGGTCGAGTTTAAATCGTATCTAAATCAAGCCTTCTATACATTATGATATTATAATGATATGGATTAGAAATATAGTAATCTGCGAATTTAGATAAATTATTGGAATATCAAACATTCGTTGTGTTCGATCAGTTGTTAGATATTATGGGTGGATAGGCACTTCTATCGCATTTTTTGTTCTCCTACCTACAATTGTTACAAGATCAGGTACCTATACTCGTAATAATAGTTAATTAGTTAATCCACCTGAATAACATTATCTAAAATAAAAGCTATATCTCATTTTGTAAGGTCGTTTATTACGATACGTAGGTATCCTTGCAAAATCAAAAATAGAATGTAACCATAGCAACGCCCTTTTAACAACTACGCTCGACTTGTTTTGTTGCCATGACAGTGACAATCTCGTCATTTATGTACTGTCTGTCGATCGAGTTGTGTTCACGAAAAAGCGAAAATAAATAACAATGTTCTGGGGACTCAGCCCAGCGCTGGATTTGCAGCAAGAGTACCTGAAGAACGGTGACGAAAACTCGTACGAGCTTAATTTCCTAGTTATAGGAGGATGCGACGCGAGGCATCTTATCAAAACCCTGGCCCAGGCTTATCGATACACGCGTCGCTATATGAACATCTTCGTCGTCGACGGCTGCCCTGAGCTAGTAGCCAGACAACTTCTGCTGATGTCCCTAGCGTTGGAAAGAACCACGCGATGCGGGATCTTAGAGAAAACCAGACGCCTGTTAGAAATCTACGGCAATATGCTACTGAGACCACCCACGTCTAGATACCTAGTCGCAAAGGCGCGGCAACTCATCGGCATGGTTACCAACCCGGAGTACATGAGCTTCCTGATACCCAGCATATCTATAGAGCAGATGAAATATCGTGAACGGGATTATATAGAAAATCTTATGAATTTTTGGTCTACTGGCCATACCAATCAAGTTCAATGCTTGTCAGCTTTGGGAGCATCGCGTCCGTCACAGTCTAGGAGTCCGTTATGACAGCAGAGCTGGTGTCTTCGACTGGGACTACCACATGCGCATGAGGGAGATCGCAAGTCAAATATGTTTTCCCGAGTACAAACACTTCAGAGAAACTGGGGTGGCGTTTACGTGGTTAGAGACGGAGGTGTGTAGGCCAAATGTTAGTTTAGCGGCCGGAGTATACAAGTGCGGTGACCGCTATCTACACAGAGGTTACCTCGGTGACATGGTGACTTCGCCGTTGGTAGCCTACGGGTTGAATTGTGACGATGAGGATATGCTGAAATCTACTCACGGGATGAACTATAAGCGTTCCACGGATATTTCGGAGCGCAACGTGCTTCGTATGCTGTACGAACTTGAAAATCAGCAGCAATTCGATCCCAGTGCTTTGAGTATGGATACAGAACAGAACTTAGGAATGGTGGTGCTAAGCGAGTTTGATGCCAAAATATCTGAGAGCGGCCCTGAAGCGCCGATGGTTTTGCGTGAAGATCGCGACACATACATCAATATCGATTATGGAAAAGTGCATTTTTTATCTCTTTCTGCTTTAGAACACTACCCTCATAAGCCACAGTTTCAGGGCTTGTTCCATGGTGTATTTGTGGGCCACAATTTGCTGCCGCGAGTGAAGCCTAGCGTATGGTCTATGGCTCGGGACAATGCTATGGTCATTATGGAGAGTCGCAAGTACATGGTTGAGTTGAAGAGAGACGACGTAAAGTCTTTCGGGGACCAGATTCAGCAGGCTGCTACGGCGGCACAGTGCGAGAAAGTGGCTTCATTTGACCCTGAGAAAGATGACTTTGCGAAATTTATGATCAAACGGCGAAGCGACAGTATTGACCTAGCTATTTAAACTTAACAAATATAACAATTATGTTGGTCAACTAAAACATTAATAATGTATCTACAAACTTGATTGAAGGAACTTTGCTAGGCAACCTATACGAGTATAGTTGGCTAATTGCATTATTTATGATAAATAGGTAGAATTTATCTGAAAATTACATATACACGGACAGCAACAACATAGAACAAGACAATGGAAATAGGGTGGAAATAGACACAATAGAAAACAGTAGGACAACAGGTAAGAACACACATGTTGACAAGAACAGTAACAGGAAGTTATTATTTATAGATATGTGATACAATAAATATCTAAGCTTTTGTTGAAGAGTTAATTTGAATTAATACCCAACTTTTGTATGACACTATGTTCATTAACTTGCGATTAGTCGAGCTACTTAATCTTACTGTTATCAAATTTGATTTATTAGTGTTTATTATAATCTCATTCTAAGGCATGTTTCTTTATTATAATAATTCATTAAACAATAATGTAATACTTACTTTATTCAATTTAATGTCTATGGGATTTTCTTCTCACTGAAAACTTAAATAAAACAAAAAACATACATTATTTTTGTATTTTATTATCAAGAGATAAAAGGTACAAGTAGAGTAAATTAACAGTATAAATGCATCAGTGCTTTACCTTTCCTTACATAATCTAAGAATACTTTTTGTGCTTAAAGAGGGAAGAGGATTACTTAGTTTGGATCTACCATATTCTTACAACAAAGTCAATACCAAGTACGTCAGATTAACCTAAAACGGTATACTTAGGTTGAGGTAGAGATTGAGGCTCAACAAACAAACTATTAGCTGTAATATTCATTATAATATGTAAAATTAATTTTCTTAATGCCACTTTTATGCTTTTCTACTACCGCTTTTCCGACTTCCCTAACCTATTTGCTGTCTGTTCGTTAATAACTTCGCCAAAGCGTAATAAATATTTGCCTACCTTGTATAATAGCACTATACAATTAAAAACATCATGAAAAAAGCATCTGAGAAATTTATTATTCTTGGTGACGATAGTCCCAAATCCACTGTTTTAAACAAGTTTACATCAGACAGGCAGAAGTGATATTATAAACAATATTTAGTAGCGCTAGATATAGATAGGTACCTAATTTTAAAACCGAAACAATACTATGCTCACTGATGGTCTGATGCATACAGGGTGATTTTTGGTCGTCAATGTTCCCGAAAACTACGGAATCTCCTCATCATCACGATCATTTTTCTCCATGGAAGCATACCTGGGAAGTGTCTGGTTTCCAAAATATTACGGTCCAAAGTTGAATAAATAGACTGCGTTTTTCTGCATAAATGCACATTGACGCGCGTAGCAAGATTTTTTCACGAGAAATAATTAATATCTGTCAATGAAAAAACTAGCATAAACACTGGACACTATAAATTTCGCCCGATTAAGTAATTAAAAAAAAAATTCAAAAATATTTACATCGTTTCCCAGCATTTTTTAGGGTTCCGTACCTCAAAAGGAAAAAACGGAACCCTTATAGGATCACTTTGTTGTCCGTCTGTCCGTCCGTCCGTCTGTCAAGACCCTTTTTCTCAGGAACGCGTGGAGGTATGAAGCTGAAATTTATATCAATTACTCAGGTCTACTGTCCCTTGAAGCTGTGAAAAAATCAAACTTCTAAGCCAACGCAATCAAAAGATACAGCCGTTTATGCCGCAAATTTTCGACACTTGCAAGGGAATCAAAACCTACAGGGTGCTTCCCGTGAACTCAGAATCTTGAAATTTGGTACGAAGCAACGTCTTATAGCATAGATAAAGGAAAAATTACGAAAACCATAAATTTTTAGTTACATCACATAATATATATTTTTTTAATAATTTTAAACTTACTACCCATTTCCTCATAAACGCGTAGAGGTATTAAATTGAAATTCATACCAAATACTCAGGTCTATAATACCTTTAAGCTGTAGCAAAATCAAACTTCTATGTCAACGCAATCATAAGAAACAGCAATTTAAGCTGCATATTTTGAAACTCGCAAGTACTCGCAAGGGAATCAAAACCTAAAGGGTACTTCCAGTCGACCTAGAATCTTGAAATTTGGCATGAAGCAACGTTTTATAGCACACATAAAGGAAAAATTCCGAAAACCTTAAATTTTTAGCTACATTACAAAATATATATTTTTTAATAAATATAAACTTATTACTTTTTTCCTCATGAACGCGTAGACTCGATTGTCGTAATGAACGAACTTTGTAAACCTTGCAGGTTTGTACGGAACCCTCGGTGCGCGAGTCCGACTCGCACTTGGCCGGTTTTTGTTTTTGCATAAACTTAATTTATTTGATGTATAGAGTACGTACCCTTCGTTAATGGTAGCGACGAAAAAACATCCTGTATAGGAGAATAAGTCTGATGGATCACTGGGTATGTATACCTGTATATATGCATTTGAGATGATAGACCACTTCCAATTTTAAGAGAACATACCTATGCCATTATTTAGCAGCTAACAAAATTTCGTAAAATTATTAATAAAGAAATGGAAAAAATTCCTCACCCGGGTGGGAATCGAACCCACGACCTCTGCATTCCGTGCCAATTTCGTAAACTTAACTCTAGAATTTGTAGTGATATATTCGAAGATATCAATGTGAAATTGATACCTCAATCCAAACGGACATACCTACCTTATTAGTTTAGTAAAGGTTTTCTTGAAAACATCCGTGTATGTGTGTGTGTTTGTGTGAAGGTAGATAATGACATTCCCACAAATATCGGCAAAGTTAACTTAGTCCTAGCAAAGAACTTAACTAAAAACAAGTTATATACCCATGAACGTATAAAGAATAACGGACAGAGTGTTGTCAATACACAGAGTGAAGCATTCATAGTAAGCTCGATAACGATATTCACTGGAGTAGAGATGTATATTGACGCATTATCCTCCCGCACATACAAACCATAGTAAGCTCGGCGCCTACTAGAAAATACGCACACATACGCAAAGCGCCGCCATTACGGTGCTTCAATCTGTGCATTCATAGCATTACGTCCGTTGTTCTTTATACGTTCATGGTTATACCTAATATTTTACCTTTTTTAACCTATAGCAACCATAGCTGTTTTAGTGTATTATACAAAAACTGTCGTATTCGTACTCCTAACACCTTTATGAAGATGTTGGAACACATTTTAAAATTGCTCGTACTAATACGGATTCCATACGTTCATACTACGGCAATATCTCACCGTCCTGTGTGGTGTGTGAGCAGTCTAACAAAATCAAAATTAAACGTTATTTCGATGGTAACAAGTCGTTTCAAATTATAATTAGGATAATTGCACTTTTGGTAACGATTTCAAGGCATCTGATTCAGTGCAACTATCTAAACTTTACTTTACAGTTGTCGTAGCATTGAAATTATTGGATGATCATCGTTATTGATCCTGTAATTTTGTAAACTGAAGCCTAGGTTTATATTTTTAATCATTAAGTTCAAGCTAACTATTACTTAAGTATATCCATTCTAATGCTTTCAAAAATGTTCACACTTGTAAATAACTGAATTCATATTTAGGTATTTATATCATGATCTACATCACTGATACGATCGAAAGTAAACTGGAAGCCACATTTCTAAATAACTACAGGAATAACAGTAGTAAGACTGCTATAATACAAGCAGGTAGTAATTAGTAGGTTTTAGATGATACGGGTTCAAAACTTAAACGAGTAAGTAATAAATACTTAAACAAGTTAAGGTAAGGACTAGAAATTGACCTAATAGGTAAAATTACGTGTTTTATTTTCAAACAAAACATTTCGAGACATTATTACCTACTATAAAATAACTTAATACATTTTTGTGTACTATTAATTTCAGTATTTAGGCATTTAAATATCTACCTACAAATAAAAGATATTTCAATCTTTAATATTGGTTACATCTTTGACACTGTTCCCATATTACACATTGAAAACACATGTCAAGAAAATCTAGAATTATCTGTTGCTGCTAAAGATCTAGGTTTAGCCGTAGGGGCCTCCACAGACGTACCTATTGGCCCGCCAACAGCACTCCTATTGGTATAAGTGGAAGATGTCACTGGGACCTTGCGCGTCTGCTTAATCTTCAACAAGTTCAGCCACAAGTCTCTAGTTTTCTTATTCCCCAGAACGAAGAATAGAAACAGAACAAATCCTTGGAAAGTCGCCTGTAAGCATGAATAAGTATGCAGCAACAATATTATAGGCAAATAAACCAAATATCCAAGGAAGACCAAACAAAAACACTAGTAGACAGCTTACAGAAGCACATCGCAATGCTTCATTTGTGTCACCATGTCTCTGTACAGTTTTGGAAGCAAACACAGATCGAACTATTAGAACAAATAGTAGCCAGTTTGCGAGCAGAATAATCGCAATGGGAGTATATATAGTAAGCCAGAGCGCAAGACCGGAAGGATAGCAGAATGAGCCGTTGTATAATTCCATATCCGTTTCGTATGCACGAGGAGACACCGCCATGAGAATACCGATCAGGCCGCAAGGGGTGCCCCAAGCGAACACCGAAGCCTTCAGTAACTTGTGAGATGCGTCTCGAGAGAACACAATCACCAGTCTCCTGTATGATATAACGGCTGCGACCAACATCCAGCAAAACGATACGAGCACCGAGTAATGGAGCAGCATCCCCGTCAGCATGCAAGTAACGTTATATGCATCGAATCGAGCGAAAACCACAATCAGAAATGCAACAGCGAGCATGCAAATTGCTGCACACAACTGCAGCCAGATTTTATTCGTAAAATCTCTGCGCCAAGTTCTAAACAATATTGCTGTCAAAAATACCATAGTTATGCCTAAGATAGACAGGCAACATCCTATGATGGATATTAATTCTAAAGAATTCTCGTTTTGTGCAGAGAATTCGGTAGCAGGAACAAGGATTTGTGCAAAGTGCGTGAGATGGTCGCATCGGCATGTGTCGAGTAGGCCTTCTTGCTCGGCTTTGATGAACGTGCACCCTTCCTGCGACCAGTATCCGTCGTTGCCATCGAGGAAGTGCCAATATGCGCAGGCTTGCGTCATGTTGCTCAAGTCTAACTCAGGATTACTTGACCGCATGTGGATGTCGATATACTGAAAATAAAAATTAATTTTGTTAACCTTTTACAGAAGTAAAGTTTTTCGTTACTCTTCATGATATACGTAGATAACGATGTTTTAAATACATAATATAAAGCCAGTTAAATCGACGATCAACAGTTGATTATCGGTGGCGAAACCGGCGACTTATCTAATAGATAAAGGAAGTGATTGCTCACCTCTCCTTCACTGAACTCTGTGACATTATGCACATTCACACTGACGACTCGGCTGCTGACCCGAGGCAGACTCAAGTTCGACTGGAAGGCGTTATCGTTCCGGAACACGACGAAGCTGATACGATGCAACGTCGCAGACACTGACGAGGGTAGCTGCACCACCGCCTCGTTTGTGTCCATTGACAAGTCTGCTGTATCTATGTCGGCTGTAGGTATATAAAGCTTGCGTAAGTATATAAAACATACCTATGCCTCTTTTTAGGTATAGTACCTACAGAATCCCGCCCTAGAGTTCCATGACAAACGTGTACTAAGCAACGAAAATATGAATTTATAAAGTGTAGAAACTTGGATACTATGAATAAAAATTGACTTATTTATTATCAACACCTTTGGCGGGGGCACTATAAACTGGGCAATTGTGCCAACACCTTCTTAGGTTTTCTGCAATAGAAATAATGGGAATTTACATACCTGTTAAGATGCTGAAATCGTTTTCGGTAAACGTGTCATTATCCAGTGCATTGATCCGCAGTCCAAGGATAGGATTATCTGGCTGCGCATCTGCCATCAACAGAGCGATGTTGCTCCTCACTGTCGAGGCTTGACATGATCCATTCAGGTTCACGCGCTCTCCTAATCTGTCCAGTAGCCTGAGGAGTTCGCCTGGGATTGTCAGCGCTTCTTCTTCGAGGAGTACGTCCACCTAAATAAAAATTAAGTGCAGTTAGATAAATGAACATTATAGATCATCATCAGTTACTAGATATATGATATTTAAATACATCATTTGTTGCTTTTAGAAGGATTTTTCTGCAGTCTAGTAGGTAGGTAAACCGAACAGGTATTACAGGTAGTATATTTATTAGGTTAATTTAATAGTCTATTTGGATAGTTCCAGAAACTGGCAATTAACCTGAGCGAGGAATAGGTAGATATAACTACGAGTATATAGAGCAACCAGGAAATGAACCCGACACCTCGATAAGCAGCCCTACTAATAGATTAAACCGATGGTTAAATATTAAAGGAGCGCATCCATTAGGCGGGCCGCATCGTATCCCAAAATTCCGTCTGTCTACTTTTGTATAAAGTACGTCCCATACGTCCACTGGTGATACGGAGCGGACGGATTGTCATAATATTTGACATCATCATACACATCATACGAGTATACGAGTACATAAAAATTGCGCACAGGGCCATTGCGACCCGATCCGTCCTTAATGGACGTCAAGCTATGAGTAGGTACTACTACTACTACTTTAAAATATTTTTAGTGTGTAGAAAAATAGAGATTATAAAAGAGTACCTACCATATCAAAAGTATCAGTAATGTCATCTATGAGGGGACCAGTGTCGTTGTTCAGGAGCATCTCCAGGTCCGCTATCACCTGCTGCAGCTGCTCGTCGGGGGGAGGCTGAAATGTTAGATATATAGAAATAATACATAAGTACAAACCTTCAATCACATTATTAACCATCAAGAGATTAATACTAAGAATATAAAGTAACTAAGTTTATGTCAAAAAATACGAGTATTGTATAATATTAGCTGACGAAAACGGTGCACGGCATAGGTGCACGAGAAAACTTGCATAAAGTTTATGAGACACTGTATTTATACTTTCTGAAATATGTATTAATGATCACTTTTTGTAAACCCTAAACAATAGCCAAGGTCACAGCGAAATTCGACTTGTCACGAGCCATTCTGACCTTAACAAATAGGTAATGTCGGATAAAGATGAGGAAAAGAGAAATAAATGAAAGTTATTAGAATCTAAAGGTGTAGGTAGAGTACACTGAGTGGACGTATACAATATTGTGGAAGATACCGAACTTCTTAAAGCTCCGAACTTCTAAAGTTCAGCTTACCGGTGGAAGGGTATCGACGACAATAGGCTGATCAGTGGGGGCTTCGGTGGTGGTGGTGGTAGGAGGTGGGCGCCAGCGCTCAGTGGTCGTATCTCCATATTCATCATCGTCATACGTGTCTTCCGAACTGTTAGAGATTCTCTGTAAAAAATGAACGGCAATTGCAGGTCACAATGATTTTAAAGCCAACTACCAATGGAAAACATGGATCGATATCACGGAATAACTAATACCAACTGCAAACATATTAGTTCTTGCGATAATCAAGCTTAGACCTAAGAGCCTTGTCGTGTCTTTGAGGTCTATCTACATTCTACGGCGTATGTGCAAAGTTTAGTGAGTTTTAGTTAGACTTAAATTCTCAATAATTTTAAAATAATGGGTTTGATGAACTTTTTTTGTGTTCTCTAAATGTGGAATAATGTAATTTTCTATTGTGTGGAATAATAATCGTTATAATAAGCAATTACTCAAAATTTAAGTAGTTATTTAAGTATTACTTATTACCTTTTGTTAGTACTTACGAATACTGTTGTAATTCCAGTTGTTGGTGTTAATGTAGGCATGCGATAGGTTACGTCTCTCACAATGATCTCAGTCATCAATGGCACATCATCACATCCTTCCACTTCTTCGACGTCTAACTGTAGTCCATCATTGAAATTTCCGTTGCATGTGTATTTCTTGCAATTAACTGTGTCAAATTGCCCTGTAATGTAAAGTAGGTTTCAAGCACACATCTAAGATTGACTGAGGTTAGTTGCTACTGAACAACACTACATTTTCGGATAGATGGTGATTGCCTATAGGAGGGATCCTATTCTAACTTGCTAATATTTTGTAATCTAGTAACCAAAAAAGTAGTTATTAGTCTTAACTCTTTCCGTCACGCTTTTAGATTAAGAATATTTTAAACATATGTATATATGTAAGTTTTAGCATTATTAACAATAAAAAAAATCATAAAAAGTAGGAAAAAAAATTATTTATTAAGGTTTTCGAAAAATGAGGTGGTTAGTGCCACTAACCACCATGACTATTGATACAAACTATTAATGATAATTTACGCATTTCGATGTGAATACACTACAAAAAACTTAAGAGTAGTAGTATTTTCATGTAAATATATATAAAACAGATAAATGAGAATAAAGTTAATAAAAAACATTGAAGATAAAAGCTTACTTACTTACCTGTTATTTTTTTTATAAAACACGCAATTAAAATTACGTAAGTGCAATATTCAATTCAACTAAATTGAGTTGTAATTCCTTCATTTGGCGATATATTCGGTCGTATCTTGTCAAGCATGAATCGAACTTTCATGATAGTTCAACCGATTATAAGTAGATGGCATAGATTTTAATGAAAAAATTTAGAAATAGGTGGTTAGTGACACTAACCACCAAGACTGAAAGAGTTAAAACACATCTTTGCAGTGTAATAACAAGTATATAATACTTATAATCTTAAATTGCTATACATGTACCATCCCTCCCTTGTTTTTATACTCTACATTTAAGTTTGGTATCATCGAAAGTAAAGAACGAAATCGATTAACGACATAGGTTTGATGTACGAGTATCTATTAATTAAATAAAAAAATTGATATTTATTACCTTCTGTTATTATCCCCGTATCTTCGTGACGACAGTAATACACAGGGTTCATGTAATACACCTTGATATTGTCTTCTACGAAATTTTGCGGCAAAACACTCGTGTTTGGTGACAGTTCAACGTGTAAAAGCACACTGTTCTCCAGAATTTTTTTAACTTTTAAGTTGAGATCATCATCTAGTTCCGTTCCCAGTCCTGTCCTTATTGTATATCATATTTCGCAATTTATTTTCCCAGATTTTTGTTAAATCATCTATATTTTCCCAAGTTACTTCGGAATTTTGAATGTCTCGAATCTTCACTGCATAAGTATTTAACAATGACTCACTTTGACTTACTCTTACAAATTTTTGCTTATTTGAAGTGGTAATTTTAAATGTTCTTGGGTGTATGTGATGACACCAATAGTACCCATTATCAGATGGTTCAATAAGAAAATCGTTAGTGTTGTTTAATCGGGATAGGTTTACTTCACTTGGATAATATTCCTCGGAGTCCGTGAAACAGACTAAATCAGACTTATCAACTCTGTTAATATTTGTAGATACTTTTAATATTAACTGGTCTTCGCTGGAATAAAATAAAATGCAAGGTTCATAATTTGAATTCAGTTCATAATTTGAATAACCTTTCTTGGAGTATTAAAATAATAGTTCGATCAAAGTGATGACATTAGTTTTTTTGTTGTTATATTAGCCTAATATTGCTTACCTAATTTGACCTATAGATAGGTCTAAATCCTGATAAGCCACTTCATGTTCACAGACCAATTGTACAAACACAAAGCCTTTGTCGTGGACCCTCAGTTTTCCATTATCCAACGCAAGGAGACCGGATTGTCTCTCTCGCTCTGACATTATTGGCTGAAAGTTCTCCTCCATTATAGTGTTCATTCGAATCTGAAAATATATAATTAGTTTAGCTCAAAACTAATTTAAAACCTTTATTACATTTCATCATCTTTCTGCCCTTATCTCATTATTTCTTGGGTCGGTGTAATACGGTTTCTTTCGAAACTTACATTGCCAAAGATTTGGCATTTGTTTTACGGCCGGTTGCCGGCCTGACGCCAACCCTCCTTTCGAATTTACAGTTCTATTAAATCCTATATTATATTGTTGTTTACTTAATTTACTGTCTACTGTATTTATGCAAATAGGTTAAAAGTAAATACACATAACAATAAATTCTTACCACATTTCCTGTATCCTGGAATTGCAGATCGCCATTATTCATAAATTTTATTCCTAAAGGTAATCCTTTTTTGTTAAGGACATTTAAAACTGGTGCATAAGCGTAAAGCCAACCGCGACTTATTAGGGAAGCGTCTTTCTTTTCACATCTACTTTTAGCGCTTTCCCATTTTCTTCTCTCCCTACTGGTTTTGTTCAAACAAGTTGACAGTGGACTATAAAATCTATAAAAGTCTTTCGGACATCCTTCATCAGATTCATCATCATCGTCATCATATGGTTGCACTATACAATATCTATGAGCTTGTTGGTCACATGACTTTACATGATATGAGCCATGCTCATCTACAGTTACACATCGTTTGCTTTCGAAACCTGAAGCTGCCTCGCTACTGATTTGTGAAAGTAACAATTTGTCTGAAGCCTTAAGGTTTACAAAAATGCCTGCATCATCATAAGGTGCTTTAAACTCCGTCCACAAGAGCATATCTGCGGGTATACTACTGACTTTCTCGAGATCTTGCAACAATTTCCAAGTGTAAAGGTTTCCCTCGCAGTCTTTAAGGAGATCATCGAATTTCTCTGGTTCTTTTAATCGATAGCATACGGAATTCTCTTTGGATTTTCTACGTGATAGATTGAAGCCTATTGGACATCGAGCATCGTCATCGCTAGCTGCTAACGTTAGGAACTGGCATAATGAAACTAAAAATACTGATAAACTGATCACACTTCTTTTCCGAGGTAACATCTGAAATAGAAAATAGGTAATTATGATGAATAGAATAATATCTTGCTGGGGTCGAAACTACATTATTTTTTCGAAAGTAATATTCCTAAAACTCTGATATTTGTTTTATGACCGAGACGATCTTATCTACATTTCACAAACCCTTGAGTTTAGCAGCTTCGTGGTAATTTAGTAAATCGTATAACGTCTTGTGAAAATCGCTAGAGAATATTGTGCGTCGCGTTTCATTTTGATTTTTCATAATGATTAAGTAACCTTTAAAAAGAATCATCCAGGTACCTTATTGCTGTATCCATTTACTGAAATCCCCTTAGTGAGAGTATGGTTAGATACCTATCTATATAGATCGATCATAGCAATTATGTGCTCTATAGTCAATGCTATGTTATCTAAAGCTATGCTAGCGATTAGATTAGTTCTCGCGGGCAGATCACACGATTGATTTTACCCATTTATTTCTATACTCTTAGCGGAGACTTAAATTTTCAACTTTTAAAGATGATCTGCTTTGGTTAGCTGGAAAAAATGAGCTCGTCAAAGTTCTTTTGTTTAAATAGCCTATACCGTGTCCCACTGCTGGGTAAAGGCACTCAGAAAGGTTTATTAATTTAGTCCTAATGACTATTTAACCATTGAACTTGTTAAATTAACGTTCATTAAATTAAACACACTTGCAACTTAGGCTTCGTAAACCTAAATTATAGCCTAACTAATATGTATATTGCTCTGCCAAGATTTATTAATTCATATTCGTTTATTTTTGCGTGAAAGAGTAATAAATATCTAAACATCCATAAAATCTCATTCTCACAAACTTTTACTTTTATTACTTCAGTAGGATAGTTAAGATAAAATAACTATAAAATTGATATTTAATAGTAACTTACCTTAATATACCTACTATCAGTCGGAACATAAACTCGGCGTAGCTATTATCGTTTTTCTTCTCATTTCTCACACTTTAATGGAGCTTAGTTTAGCCTAGGTTTCTTTTCTTAATGGCTTTAACTTGCTTTTGAATTTGATGAGCGTTTTCTAACGAAGATCAGCCAAGTGTGGTAACTATAGGTGCGTACCTGGAAAATAGAGAATCGATGTTAGTTATAAACAAACTTATTATACCACAAAAAAATAAAATATCGAAACGCAAGAAACACATTCATTTTTTTAAGAAGACCTATTGTTGTACCTAATTAATTATAAGGTCCGTCTGTAATTCGGATTTGTTTATTTATCCATTGTAAGACTGTTGTAATTTAATACACATTTTGCTACTATACTCATACAGCCCACGCTCGTGAATAACTTATCATTTGACTTCATTTTCATTTCATACAACACTTAGAAGTAAATTAAACGAAGATATTTTTTTCTAATAAGTCTCAAATATTCGAAGTAGAATTTTAATTGCACCTTATCCATAGTTCTTATTTGCCTATTATTATAATATACTGTGCCTTATCTTCACTCTTTATATTCAATATTTATATCCGCTCTACAATATTATGCCATTAGTCAGTAAAGGAAAGTGTGTGCCTATTTATAAATTCATTCTCGGCGATTCCGTCGCATGACTGAACATTGTCTACCTCTCGATTATAGCGTTTATTGTGGGTAAAATAAGCCGATACTGCTTCACTTCTCGCGTGAAACACTCTATTGTTTCCTTTATTTCCTTTACTTATACATAATAAGCAATAATCAATATACATGCATTATAAAAAGTTAAGTTTATCCTCAAAAATACGGCGTTTCAAACTCTGAACTTGTTATTACAAAACCGCGTTTAAAGTTAGACGCTGCTTAAAATGCTCAGAAATAAATGGCGTTTCAAACTTTGACGCTTTTATTACAAATTATGCTGCATCTAAAATTAGACATTGCTTATAAAATTATACTTGACAGAAAATGTATGGAATATATGATAAATTTAGGCAATGTTAAATTTAAACAATTTAAAAGTTTTTTGTAATAACTCGATGAGTGACTGAGGGAAGAAACCGAAATTACTTGGAGTAGAAAGAAATGTGACAATTTCTTGAGGAACGGGAACGGGAAGAACAGGAATACTAACCAAAGTTTACGGAAACGAAGTCTAGGGCGGTCGCCAGCAGATAATAAATTAAATAAGGTCATCTAAATAAAGTATTAATCAGATAATAGGTCTTATTTTACGATTATTTGAAATGCTGTGTGAATATCTAACGGGTCTTATGGTAGGTACTACCTTTATAAGGCGGCAATTAAAATGGTCCGTAGCGCCTACATTAATAACCTCATTCACTTAAAGGAAAAATATCCGATTGCGTAAATTTTAACCCAGTGTCCCCCTCACGACTAAGACGAATCTAAAAACTTGCTGTGTACCTAAATGTTTCATCATCTCTTCATCTTCCTGCCCTGATTCTTGGGGTTAAACGCAATATGATTTGGCGTTTGCTGCCTGCCTGATGTGCAGCCGGCTTTTTAATGTATATTATAGTATAAGTAAATTAAATGCCAAATATAAATATTTAACTGCAGGATCAGTTGGTTTAACTTTTTTTAACTAACATATTGCAACCGAAGTTAGGTTAGTTAGATACAGGGTGATTTATTGGTCATCAACGTTCCCGAAAACTACGGAATCTCCTCGTCATCACGATCATTTTTCTCCATGGTGCTTCCTGGGAAGTGTCTGGTTCCCATGATATTAGGGTCCAAAGTTGAGTAAATAGACTGGGTTTTTCTGCATAAATGCACATAGTCTATAAAAAACTAGCATAAACACTGGACACTTTAAAATTCGCCCTATCAAGTGATTTTTTTTTTATTGACATCGTTTCCCCAGCATGTTTTTTGGCATAAACTTACTTTATTTGATGTATATGTCGTGGCCATATCGTAGAATTGATCATTTCATGAAATGGTCGAGCATTTCATGAAATGGTCGCATTTCATGAAAAGTTCAACTGTCTATTGGCCACATCATGATATGGTTTGGGCAGATCGATGATAAAAATCGTTTCTCGATATGGGCAACTAAACGCCCGATCATTTCATGAAGTGGTCAAGATTATTGATCATATCGTAAAATAGTTACATGAATCACCGGTAGAGGCGCTGCGCGCGTTTTATTTATGTGTGAAGATGGCGGATTTTTCTTTTTAGGTTATAAAACAAATTAAAGAGAGTAGGGTGACTATGCAGAAGAAGTTCACGGATAGTGTGTTATATTGTATAAGTATATTAGACTTAATGGTGGTTTATAATAATATTGTTAAACAAAAACCTTAGATTACGATAGGTTAGGTTAGGTTAGACTATGACAAATGACGCACGAGCCGAGCGAGCGGAGCGAGCGTACCCAGGCAGCGTCCGGCGATGTGCCAGATGCGAATCGCTTTTGTAAAGTCTTTTATGTTTTTAAATATTATATTGTGAAAATATCACATAAATAATAGCAAAAAAATCATACCATCATACCTGATGGTATACTTATATATGGTGTACGGTATATATTATTTATATAAGCTCTTACCACATTCGGATTTTATGGACACCCTGTTAATACGATTTGGCCAAACGTGGATGACAAAATCGTGAAATGTAGACGATTTAACGATCTGGTCAAATTGAATTGGCCACTTCATGAAATGCGACCACTTCATGAAATGCTCGACCATTTCATGAAATGATCAATTTTACAATATGGCCACGACATATATATACCCTTCGTTAAAGGTGGTCACGAAAAAACATCCTGTATAATAAAATAGATACATTATTATGAGGCACCTTTGTTAGAGATAAGCTCGCGTTTACATTATCTTTGTTAAAATTGTAATATGTTTTTTTTTTACAATACAGAATAAGAACAAAATTCGCCCAATGGAAACTCTAGTGTGAAATAGTCCTAACATGTTCGCAAAAACTCGTTACCGTTGACCTTCTGACCCCATCCGTGTTAATTGTCCTTCTAATTGAGAGACTGGCTTGCATTGTTTTGTTTCAATGTAATGTAACTGTGTAGACATGTAAGACGTGTGTTTACGTTTACAAATTTCAATTTTATACCTATACTAGCTGTTCCCGACGACTTTATTTGCGTAGGCTACGTACATGTAGGTACATGTCGGCTATGTTCCCGAAATAGTGTAGCCAGAACTGCAGGTTTATAAAAGAGATCATATAGCCACGTTTAGCATAGCGGGGACATATATTAATTTACATCTGCTAGCTTTATCCCCAAGTCTGAGTGGAAAACCTTCAGAAGAAAAAAATTATCACTATTTACAGGGAACTAGCGAGACCTACTTAGTGTTTTGCCTTACCGAATCAGTGATCCAGTTTAACCCCTGGGATTACTACCTAAAAACCTTTCATCTGGCGTATTTTTACTACTTAATATATGCTTAGATTGGCCCTAAAGCGTGATGGTAGGTAGGCAGTTCAGTATTATAGTATTTTCCCTGGACGTCGCTTAAACGTGAATGAATCATCCTTAAATTGTTCCACTACCACGGCTATCAATTATAAATATTATTCTACAGGTTTAAAAAATATGTCATTGTCGGGCGGGCGTGACGACTATATTTGTTTACTTTGCAAAATATTAATAGCTGTTGCTGAGATAGGTTTGGTTTGCACATAGACTCCTGTCATTATAATACCTTTCTTAAACTTTGTTTTAAGCCAAATTGGTCTATTAAGGACAGACATTTTCCTAATTATCGGATATCCTATCTGTAGAATAAAGTTGAATCTATCTTACTGTATCTATCTTGCTTGATCAAGCAAAAAAATATTATCAAACCACATACACTACATTTACCATATTCACCACAGCATATCCAGTTGAAGTAGACTATGGACAAGGTTTTCCTTTTGACGTGTCGTTAGCAATATTTCTATGAAATAATATTGCTTATCGAGTAATGGTCCTATTAGTTGTAGTACTTTATTTATTTATGTTACACGTGATTACTGTATGACTGTTTTTTATTTACTTAACACTCTATACAGGCAATATTAATATGTAGGTACAAATATGAGTAGTACAGTACGAATACTATCTTACTATACTAATAAAGTTGAAGTTATTTTATTCTTAGCTATGACTAAATTATGACTGATGTTCGACAAATTTAACGACAGGGCTCGTAACTACACGGAAATCTATGAAAACACATTTAACTAGCACTACTATAAAACAACTTTTGTTTTATATGAGGACTGGTGTATTTAATAATTAACGATAAATAATACTGAGCTGATGTGGGACTTTACTAGAATACTTCAGCTGCATCTATTTTCGTGCAAGTCGTAAGAGTCGAGAAGGAACTATAGTATTCTCTCAGGCGATATGCTAGCAACTTGTCACTGATCATTTACATCTGCTATACGTGCTATGCGTGGCTGGGGTCTCCTTACTATGCCTGCAATTCTTGCCCCCCCCCCCTGTCTGGGTATATAGCGTGTGTTGTAAACATCGCAATTCCGGCACAAGCAATACGCGCTACCTTGTATACTCGTATCTCACTGCATTCATTAGTGTTGTACTACATAATCGGAAACGACTAGTGACGTTACTAGTCGATGTTTTTCCCAAGCTAACACTAGGAATCATGGTTAAATAGTCAATGTCACAGTGAGATGATTAGCCATTGATTTCTTGTGACACTTTTGGTCAGCGTAGATTATTAGGTATTTGCTCAGAGAACATTTTGTAATAGTTAAAGCATAGCTATTTGACACAGTGCTTATACATATATTACTGCGATGTGGCGTCTGGCGTGGTAATGAGGTTCTTAAATATATAAGTAAATATGGTCGGTAATGAATGGTCAGTGATGATAATATATTATGACTCTACCTTGAAGTACGTTAATTATGTGGCATGTCACGCAAAATCGCAGAAAAGGTAACCTCTCCTATCAGATAGACGTGAATGAAGCTGCGGCATTGGCAAATTATGCAATAGTTGTTCCTAATTATGGCCGAATAAAGCAAGGTCTGTTACTCTAAAGCATAACACTAGCTTACATCACTCACTATACAACTGCCAGTGTCAGTGCTTAATTTAATATTAAGCGTACCTATTTTCGAACTTCACATTATGTTTTTCTATTAATTTAATTCTTTATAGTCGCTTGTTAGATCCCCCCGGGATTTTCTATGATTTGTATGCATTTTTCTGGTCGCATCTGTTGATCCTGGCTTACAGGAGTTGCAGAGGTGGGAATTAGTGGTTAGCCAATCCCGGTATACAGCTGCCACTTGTACTAAGTAACTGATGAACGGAGTGATGACTCTCGTCACATTTTGGATAATTCGGCTTGCCAACCTATGAATATGATGCTACTCCCTACTTGCTATAATTAAATAAGTCATATTTATAAAGTATTAACAGATCCACAAAACCAATAAGATCATATTTTATTTCATACATAAATACTATGATGATGTTCTATCAAATTGATACTTTACGATTGCACCATTAGGTAGGTAATTGATTTTTAATGATTTCACATTAATTTTAAACAGCCATTTAAAACTTCATTCAACAGAACAAAATTGTGAATGAATTTCTTTAACAATTCTGCTGATAACATAGTTTAAGATTGTAACTACGTGGTCACAGAGTTCTAATTGTTTTATACGTTCGATAAAAACTAACGTAGTTTGCTACCATGTATTAAGGCGATGCGCATTCGCAATGACGACGGTTAGCGAGACTCGATCGAATATATTATAACTTATGAGCCTTCATATATTATTTGTTGTTCGTAGGTATATCTGTTGATGTACTCAACGTAGGTATAAATTCCGAATCATATTACAAAATATGACACATCTATTACGTAAAACGACATGAGGAATTCTGCTGACGGCACAGCAATGATTTCTGATGATTTCTGTTGTTGCAAATTTATACTTTGATATCTAGGTTAAATTGTACGTAGGTATTATGTAGGTAGTCCAGTGATGGGTTTTTGGTTAGTAATAATGTAATATATTTCCTCAAATCACAGCTCAATAATAAAATAACGTAAACCATATAACAATTTCATGTATTCAAAATACTTTAGATACCTGTGTTACAGAATAATGAATTTCTTCTATCTTACATGTATAAAATCGATTGAGTGAATAAAACAAGCGTGAAATTAGGTACATTATTTCCATTATATCATTATAAACAAAGATCTTATCAAATATTCTTCTATGCTGCTCTGGGAGTGATGTAAAAACGATAACACTACAGCTGCTTCTCTTCCCGGGCATACTGTACAAGTCAGTGGAGGGACAAGAGGATCTTGGTGTTTTGTAGGCGATGAGGTGACCACCTGTCACTACTAACCGAACTTGTACATCTCAACTACACCCTCAAAATTGGTCAGAAGTGGCACCATGTAGTTCTATCGGCCCTTGGTGCTCTGCCTACCCCGTAAGGGATAAAGGCGTGATTATATGTATGTATGTCTGTATCTTATGAAAATCCTGTGCTGAAGCGGGGTTATTTGCATCAACCCCGCTATCCTAAACGTAGCTGTGGGATATTTTACCCCATTACCCCAAGGATCTTACGGAGAAGAACAGCTATAAAAAATAGCATCCAAGTAAAAAATGTTTGATTTCCTCAAAACTTTTCACACTTTTGATGGCCGACTGACCAGTCCTAGTAGGCACGACACAAGACCTTAGGACTTGTGGGACTAGGTTAATGTGTTGTGTAGTGTGTAAATATTATTAAATTTTAATGTAAGTATAACATATTACGGTTATACAAATAGCCATCAACAGTTAGACCTATGTAGAGCTATTATCATGTGGTTGACGCAACTTTGTGTGAGACACATTTTGTGACGTGCTTGTTGGTAACTATAACTTATAGGGATAACCTTTAATCTGCACTAAAAAGGACGTGACGAATCGATGACTTAACAATGATTTGACGTATAGGTAATAGGTATCGCTATTTCCAGAAACGCTCCGTTGACTCCCTAACCGACGAATTCGATAAAATGTCGATGTTGATTAGAACACCAACTAGTATAGTATGGTAATTCAATTTTCTTTGGACACTGTTTTGCCGGTACTATAACGATATAGCAGACGTATTGGAATACGTTCAGGAAGAACGTAACTTCCTAAGTCATGTTGAATCAGAATTATTGAAAGCCAAATCAAATGTAGCCTCTGCTGTGACTACCTATAGGTATATTCCACATGCTCCAGTATTGTGACTCTGAGGTGACAATTTTCTATAAGCGGTGATAGCCCAGTGGTTTAGACGTGCACCTTCCAAGCGGGAGGCGTAAGTTCGATCCCAGTCACGGGACTGTACCAATTTATTTCATGTACAGATTTTAATGTTGTAAAATTGTCACTTAGCTCGTGCCTCGGAAAGCACGTAAAACCTGATCTCTCTCCGGTCGTGTCGGCTTTCCGTCCCATCGGACTATGAGAATGAAGAAATAGAGAGTGCATCTGTATTTGCGCACACACTTGTACACTATACCTGCGTACCTGGCCAACGTCCGTAGAGATTGGTGGCCTTGGCCGAAATACGGTCGGAGATCATCATATTCTATATGCTAGAGTTTTACATTTATGGTCACTTTGCTATACTTTAACTGTCATTCTGTTCTGTATCGACTGTTATAAGAGACCGAAGTGTTAAGCGAAGAGCCTTAAATCGCACGTATTTTAATGACCATGGTTGACGCCAACAGTTGTGTAAAAAGTCAACAAGAATAACTGCTACATATGATCTAAGTCCGTTTTATTTCACTTGATTTGTACCTATCCATTTAATGTGCACTTAAACTTTTTGTTTCTAATATATTTTTTCAAAATATTGTCGAGCGGTCAAAAATGTTGTCGATATTACAAAAACGGGTAGAGTAAAAGTGGCATGATTTTAAAAGTCTGTGGCCGCTAAAAATTCAACTTTATTATTATTTACGCTAAAACTATTACAGATGCCGTTCGTATGTATATACTTACAGACAGAGAGTAATATTGTTATGCATAGGTAGTATATTTTGTAAGCAAAGTTTATACTTACTCTCTAATGAGAGATTTGTAAGAGTAAATAGCTACATCCGTTTTAATGAGTCACACGTAGAAACGTCAGATAGGTTTATGTTTAATTTAAAAGTAATCTCATCTAAACAAAAAGTATCTACTTACTTTTTACACTTATAAGTATTTGCGCAAATTCGTCAGCGTGAGATAAAATTGTGAAATCATATCTTATATCGGCAACCGAAATTTTCACGAGATTAGTTTATCTCTACGAGATGCAATGTTGAATTGTTTTAAAAGGTGTCGTAGATAACGGTGACACTAAGATTACTTACAAGTACCTTTAGTCATATATTTATTACAACGCAAATCAAACTAAACGGAATAGGTACTAAATATTTATTCCTTTGCGAAGGACGGAAATGATGCATTAGAAAGTGAATAACCATCTATGCCTTTACATATAATAAAACTGTAACTGATCGCTATTTGTGTACGCTAATCTCAAAATCGGCTGTACCGATTTGTATGCAGTTTTTGGGAATTTGCAGTGATGGGCATCACTTGCAGATAATATAATTGTAACTAATATGGATGGAAACCTCATCTTATACAAGAAAACCAGCTAAAATTTCCAAGAAATAAACCTGCTTAAACGGCGTTTTACACTATGTATTTTACTAAAATAATAAAGTACAGTGTATTATACCTATTATGTTCGTACTTTATAGTGCATAAGTTTTCTACAGCAAATATTCTGTTATATTTCATACACACCTAAGATATGCCTATTTTATTTCATCGAGTGACAACTTCATAAGGCCAAGATCACCAACTATTCCAAATATGGGTAATCTATCATATGTATGTGAGTACGTACTATATAATGCACACACAATGCATACTACCTACATTTTCCTGATTATTCTAAATATTTAATCCTATAAATTTTCCTTCGCTTAAATTAAACACTGGAAGACTTTAAACGTTATTCCATTACGAAAAGTGTGGCAATGTTTCTGAAATGGGGTAAACATAACTATAGGATCATATAGGAGACCCCATAGCCACGTTTAGCCTTGCTAGGACAGATGTAACTGATCAGCTAACTCAAGTAGGTATTATGCTTTTATTTCTCTTTAGATATGAAAATATTGCATTCGGGCTATTAGCCAATCTGTCTACAGATTTCACACAATGTGTAAGTTTTATTTTCAGTAGCAATAAATACTTATTGAAAAGTTTTTTTACCCAACAAAAATATTTTCAAAATAAAACTGACAAAGTCGTATTACATTTATATAGCTACTTATTGGTAGATAGTAAAAGGGAAAACAGTCACAGCTGATTAGACGACTAACTAAAAAAAACGTTCTAGATCACTAAACAGGGAAATCAATGAAATTGTTTTCATTACACAGATTGTTACACACAAAGATGTAACAAAGAGGGTGTCTTTTTTGTTCCCACCCTTAACGAAGGCTACATACTCTATACATCAAATAAAGTAAGTTTATACCAAAAAAAAAATCCTGGGAAACTATGTAAATTTTTTAGATTTTTTTTTTATTACTTGATCGGGCGAAATTTATAGTGTCCAGTGTTTATGCTAGTTTTTTCATAGACAGATATTAATTATTTCACGTGAAAAAATCTTGCTACATGCGTCAATGTGCATTTATACAGAAAAACGCAGTTTATTTACTCAACTTTGGACCCTAATATTTTGGAAACCAGACACTTCCCAGATATTATGCTTCCATGAAGAAAAATTATCGTGATGATGAGGAAATCTCCTTATCCGTAGTTTTCGGGAACGTCGACGACCAAAAATCACCCTGTATAGTTAAGGAACCATTACACGCTCTCACTCGTGGACCTAGACTGGTTCCTGAATCCATTTAAAGTTTGACAAAAATAGTAAGATAAAATTATGTATAATAAGAATATAGGTATAGGAGGTGTTCATGCGGAGTTTTGCTAGACTCTAGAATAAATCAGCTGCATCTCCTTACATGCGTGTCGTCATAGACAAACCAGAACGTTCTCTTATCTGTGCGTGTCGTAGAGTCTACTAAGGCACTTGGGCATTCTAGCTAGCTACTAGTCACTGATCACTTCCTGTCTCCGCTATGCTAAACGT
This sequence comes from Carposina sasakii, assembly GCA_014607495.2. NCBI lineage: Eukaryota > Metazoa > Arthropoda > Insecta > Lepidoptera > Carposinidae > Carposina > Carposina sasakii. The sequence goes on along the minus strand of CP053152.1, from coordinate 14,454,414 downwards.
GGCCGTGGATCTCCCTTATGATCCTGCAGTTCTAGTTACCCTATTTCAGGAACAAAGCCTTGTCTATATTATGTTCATACATACATACATACATAACCTCACGCCTTTATCCCATAGGGGTAAGCAGAGACTACAGATCTCCATTTAGTACGTTCCAAACATACCTCTTTCGCCTCATCCACATTCAATAACATCTTCATACATGCTCGCCGGTTTCGGGTGCTCTTGACTATATTATGTATGTATGTATAATAGGAGTATTTACCCTGAACATCTTAGACAGATGCCTCTACCTAACATAGATATTTTAGCGAGTTGTAACCAACTAATTATTATTATTAACTCTCACAGCATAGTAAACAACATAATGATGATACCTGAAAGCGACTTTACGACACTGAAATCACTGTCACTTAATCACAATAAAATCCACCAATAATTTGAGCAATTTCGGTTCACACTTATTATCAAAAACACTTGAGGCTTATCGGTTTGCAGGTACCTTCGGTTTTCCCGCTCCGTGAGCGCTAGAGTGGCGTGCGCGTGCGTTCACAACGTTACTCATACTGAGTTTATAAGTTGTTTTATTGGTATGATAATTAGTGATAGCTACAACTAGTATCACCTTATCTTGTAATAGGTGAAATTGGCCATCGTTAGCCATCAAATCAATCATTTCGAGGGCTAGAATCTGGAGCGTAATAAACTAGTAAACTTAATGCACTCTTACTTTGATTGCACTATGCTTTGCCAAAGATCCTAAGAGCCTTTTGTTCACACATCACAACACATTGACCTAGTCCCACACTAAGATCCCTAAGGTCTTGTGTCGTGGGTACTAAGTAACGGTATATAAATACATAGATAAGTATATAAACATCCATGACTCGGAAACAAACATCGATATTCATCACATCAATGTTTGCACCTACCGGGATTCGAACCCAGGACCTATGGTGTCGCAGGCAGGGCCACTACCAACTACACCAAGCCCTAGAAGTGCTTCGGTACATATTTTTACTTATCTAAATCATTATGAAGAGAAAACCACTAAATACTTATTTTCTCTGACAAAATGCTCGCTGCGCTCGGGAATCATTATTCTAAGGCTCATATTGATGACCTCCGACCGTATTTCGGCCAAGGCGACCAATCTCCACGGAGATTGGCCAGGTACGCAGGAGATATTATAGTGCACAAGTGTGTGCGCAAACACAGATGCACTCTCTATTCCGTTACTTTCCTAGTCCGATGGGACGGAAAGCCGACACGGAGAGAGATCAGGCGCAGGACCAACGGTTTTACGTGTTTTCCGAGGCACCAGCTAAGTGACAATTTTGCAACATTAAAATCTGTACATGAAATAAATTCATAGGTACAGGCCCGTGACTGGGAACGAACTTACGCCTCCCTCTTGGAAGGTGCACGTCTTAATTACTGGGCTATCACCGCTATAAATACAGATAAACACGCCCGTGTTCCCGAAATGGGATAACCACTGGTGATGATAGCCATGAAGATTTGTTCAGTTTGAAGAAAATTGATTTATATACCCAATACATTAATTATTACCGGATATAATCGGTTCAATACAAAAATAAAATAGGAAAATGCCTCACTGAAAAGGTAAGGTTTTCAGAACATACTTTTTATCTGATTTTAAAAGAATACCCAGTTCTTTGTTTATCGAGTTGACAAATTGATAAAATGGCATTAAGATAAAAAATATAAATAATCTCACTAGATAGGTAGGTACATCTACTTGCCTATAAGGGCCTCGAGTTCTGTAAAAGGCGATCATAAAGATGAAAGTTTACTGGTATAAATATGAGCTAGTTTACTTAACTTTATGTATTTTAGAAAATAAACCCTACAAGGCAAATTTTACTACATAAAACATATGAAATCGGTGTACATACCTAGTATATACCTATTATATATTTGGCTAGTGTATAGCTATCGGGATGAAAAATAACGTTGCCAATATGTAATTTAGAAAAGAGATGGTAAAATTCGTCATCCGAGTAATTGACCCGGTGGCTCAGTGGTGAGAGCGCTGGCACGCGGAATGCAGAGGTCGTGGGTTCGATTCCCACCCGGGTGAGGAATTTTTTCCATTTCTTTATTAATAATTTTATAATATATAATATCTTGACTAAGATAAATTTATAAAAACACTTCTCCATTAATATAATCCGTTAGGATATGGTTGATCGTTTCATCTTTAAACATTGTGCTGAGGGATTCAGCTTTGTTTGCCGAGATTTGGCTAGTGTATAGCTATCGGGATGAAAAATAACGTTGCCAATATGTAATTTAGAAAAGAGATGGTAAAATTCGTCATCCGAGTAATTGACCCGGTGGCTCAGTGGTGAGAGCGCTGGCACGCGGAATGCAGAGGTCGTGGGTTCGATTCCCACCCGGGTGAGGAATTTTTTCCATTTCTTTATTAATAATTTTATATTATATAGATAGCAATCTATTAATAAAGTTAGAACTATTTTATCTTTAACTAGGTAGGTCATAGCCAAGTCATAACATATACGTATCAAAAGTTAACAAGGCGGAAATATATTTTCCATTGTGTTATGGCTATACTATTTTCTGTGATTACGGGTACCTACAAGAAAATAAATAATAAAAATAGCTTAAATAAGTGAAACTTGAGTAAACACCTACATTAAATAAGTCACAATGAAAATAATCCCGTCCGTAACACCTCCGCTGCGAAACTAAAACAGCGAAACCGCTGTTATTTCGCTATGTCTTGTCCGTATGTAGGAAAAGCGGAACACTAGCGATAATGGCTGTTCGAACACATAAATTTCACTACTTATATTTTTATCTCTTTCCCATCGGACAGTTAGAATAGAATAGATTTTATTGTTATAACTGGGTACATGCATTTTTGATACATAATTAATTTTTACGGATCTATTCCGACGTGCAAGGGCGGATCCACACTTGGAGTCATAATTGGATAACTTTGCGAACTGCACTATCGCTCATAAAATTTTAACATTGCTTAGGCTGGTCGAAGACCCCAGGCCCAGGGGTGATCATGCTTGACCCCCACGATCCCCTGGATCCGCCCTTGCCGACGCCAGCCACACTTTCACGCCCAGTTCCGCTACACCAACCACACTTTATCGCAGCAGAATTCATCAAGCGGTTTCGCAGCGAAGGTGTGCTAAGGAGCGTATTATGCTAACTTCCCATGGTGCGTGACTCTGACATTACAATTATTTAAATACGTACAATTAAAATTATCTTGATTGTATGCATTGTTGTGGCCGCTTACGTTACGCGATAGTTTCTAGGAAATGGCGTGCGTCAAAATGTAGGTAGAGTTTGCAATAGGAAGTACGATCTATTTAGTTGACTTTGTGTAATCCCTAGGAAAATAACTTGTAGGTATAAAAACCTATGAATGTTTACTTTTTAGGGTTCCGTAGCTTAGAAAAGGAAAACTTAGATTAGCAAAGAAAAGTTAGATTAGCTTTGCAGCTCGTCCGAGTGTCTATCAAGCAAGACCGTCTCTTTCGGTTTATTTATAAGTTTTTCCTACCTCTTGTAATGATCACAAGATTTAAGAACCTAGGACTATTATAACATGTCACACCTAAAAAGCCGTAAAAGTATAGGTAAGAACAATGACTTTCAAGTAACAAAGAAACGTAGACTTTGAAAATTTATTTCGTCCTAAATCGATAATGCAAGATAAGCACAAAAATACTTCAATCGCCCAGTAGTTCCTGAAATTAACGCAAGCAAATAAACTATAGCTATATATCTGTCAACATATATTAATATTAGGCATCCTACAAGTGTCGGGTAACCTTAATTTTTTTATTGTATTTTAAATAATTATTATTTTAAGTTGCTATACATAATAGAGAACACCTAGATACCTACCTATTTTTAGATTTCATTGAGTATTTATACCGAACCCTAGAATGCAAGTGCAACTCGAACTTGTCCGGTTTTATGTACCTACTGTGTCTAGTCAAGACAATGACCGTGACTTTGACCTCGATCCCAACTTGTTCCGGATTTTTTATTTGGAAAATAAACACCCACTATAGGAAAGACTAATCACCACTAATAAATTAAAAAAACTAGGTTACTACCATGGGGTCTCACTAACTACTCGCCCTACAATAAAATCGCAACAAGTGTGTCTGAATAAGTAAATAGGCCTAGTTTGTCTACCTACTTAGAGTCGATTTTTCCAACAATCAGGTAGCCTATCCAACGGATAAAGATGCTTGCTGTCTTTCTCCAATACTTGAGGAAGATAGAAACAGCATCAACTTTATCCTTGAGATAGGCTATCTGACTACTTATTCAAAAATCGGACCTTAGTGATGATTGCGCATCAAGTGCGTTTTTCGATCGCATTCATATCATGACTGTAAGTTGTGACGTGATTTGTCCCTTTCAAGTCTTGCCATAGTATTCCCCTGAGTCTTAAATGCGGTCTACCTAAAATGCATCTAATAAACTAAATTTGTAATTTTAAATATTTCATAATATTAATAATATCTCCCACAGATGTCCTTATGATCAAAGGCTAAAGTTTTTTGGGATGCAGACATTGCACAACAGACGATTATCTCATGACGTAATCCTATTGGTAAAATTGATCGGTGGTCAAATCGACTGCAGTGATTTATTGCGTGATATCCACATCTCTGTTCCTCGTTTCCGTCCACGCTTTCAGGTCAAGTCACTGTTCCACATCCCTCCCTCTAGGACAAATTTGGGGTCGTCCTGTCCGATAAAAAGACTGTGCAGTAGCTACAATCGTGTCATGGGAATGTTGAAGTCCAATAATATGGACATTGATATTTTTTGTGACTCGATTTCTGTTATGCGAGGAGTGTTGGGGAATTGTCTATAATGGGGGTTTTTGAAGTTAGCTGTAGGCACATAAATATGCATGTTCAAGTATTGGCTCTTTTTTACTTTTGTAACAATGTTACCTCAATCTGGGGTGAGTTTCATGGAATAGCTCCTATGCCTGATTTGGCAACTAACATCTATTGTATGCAATGACACAGATGGTGTAGTCATACATATAGTAGCTGGCGCCCTCGCCCAGGGGAGCTGTTTGATGAAACACACTCCACTATAATATTATCTGTGAATGATTTAGCACACCTATAATTGGCACATACATCAGATTTTTTGTTGTAAGTGTAATTATTGTTGCTCTTAATATATGTTCTGTAAGTGTGTCTAAATAAATAAATGATATAAGAATAATAAGAATAATTGTCATCGAATTTATGGGTCTATTACCTGAAATAAATGAATTTTATTTTTTATTCATTTTAGATATAGTGTATACCTTCTGTAGTTATACGGGCTTGATTGATTGTTCTTCCCCTCGACATTATCTATCTATTTCTAACTCGGTTTAGTTACTTGTCTATAGGTAAAAAAAAATTCTCTCCTTTTTTTATAATTTAGTTACTTTCGTAGAATTTGTATAATTGCACATGTTACCATGTGTTTGTTAATAATTTCTCTTTACTTGCTTGGCTTGCTGGAAGAGATCTCTTGTAGAGATAAGTTTGCCTTTGTAGGTACCTGCATCTCTTATTTTATCTTGTAAGTTGTATTTTTTCTGTATGTGCAATAAAGAATAAGAATAAGAAATTTCCAAAATGGCGGTGTTATTATTAAGTGGTTGTAATAGGTAGGTAAACGGGCTTAGCCAGAAGGAGATTCCACAGCCAGCCCCCCTAGCATGACCACGCATCGTGGATATCGTATCGTCTCTATACAAAATTCAACATGGCGGCTATATTTATCGTATTTTGACAGGATAAATGTCGATAAATCGGTTCATAATATCGTGTTTCGCAGGTCATGCTACTTGTGCTGGCTTAGCATTGCGGGGCCAGATGTAAAAGATCAGTAACAAGTTGCAACTTGAGTTCCTAAGTATCGCATACACGGAGATTCAGGTAATTCTAGTGTTTTTAAATGGGTGAGAGCGAAATATATTATTATCTTAACATCAAATCCTCAAACCATGATAATGTTAGGAAAGTATAGCTATTGTAGGTACCTAGTTCTATTTTTCCGCACCAAGCTGTCCCACCAATGCGGCAGAGTGCAATGCTTTAAAATTCGCAAGAGAATCTGAGAATCTGCCGCACAAGGGACAACACTTATGTAACGGAGTTTTATATGTGGGTTTAAAGCAAGTTAGTTAGACTAGACCTTGCACATTAAGAGTACGTTCCACCGTAAAGTTCCTTTAGTTTAGATGAAGCGCTAGTTACTACGTGCATGACTACATTATCTGTGTCACTGCATACAAAAGATGTTAGTTCTGAAATCAGGCATAGGGAGTTATTCTCATACTTATGGTTTACTTATACTTAGGTAGGTAAGGTAACTTTGCGTAAGCTACATTCACTATTTTATTTTCTTTTTTGCATTTAGTGTGGAGATTATTTTGTTTATATTATTTAAGCGAAACTCACGTAAGACGTGACAAGTTTGTCACTTTATCTAATATTCTTATGCCTAATATATATAAAAGAAAGTAGAAAAATGTCTATGGTAGGTAATTAAAAAAGTCGCCATTATTTCACAAGTCCCTGTTATTATTAAATAATTTAATACAATGTTAGAAATTAAACTTAAATTCAATATTGTGTAAGCAACCTAATAACGATGACATTTAAAATTCTAAGCTACTTTGTGTACTTAATGGAAAAAAAATTTTCTTCTATTTAATTATTTAAAGCCTCTACTACAGAAACCTACGGAATTGCCTATGTCACGCACCTTTCCTTTTCGTCCCGGGAAGCTAAGAAGTACGAATTGTTTAATTTACAGATACTTACTAAAATAAAGTTGCCTATTTATTTGTTATCAAGACGTGCATCATTTAAATCAAAATAATAATAATAACCGATTAATCGTGCAAATAAAGTAACGTTTATATTTGCATTTCAATTTACTTAATAAAAACGACTGCAAAGTAATTGTTACAATTTTTGTGTAAGTATTTCAACAATTACTTTACAGGTTTTTTTTTATAAATTGAAATGCAAATATAAACGTCGCTTTATTTGCACGATTAATCGGGATTAATAATAATTTTGTGCTGTTAACCCTAAATGCATGCCCAACCCTCAGGCCAAAACTCTGCCGTGTTGTGTCAATTCAATTTTGCGTTTGCGTTTACCTTGTTTGTGGTGCTCACCAGGTTGGTTGTTTGTCGTTTTTGCTGTCATCAATCAAAAATCATTGAAAATTATTTATCTTGTACGATGAATATCATTGTGATGTGCAAAAACACTTGAAATTTACTGTTCTATTCTATGAAATATAAATTTGAAGTGATCATTTTATATTTAGGCACTGGTAAGTGCCTAGGCGAACTGCCATTGGTTCTGACAATTTCCATAACATTAAATGAAAAATAGTCCACACACACGATGATTATTTAGAAGTTAATAACTTAACCATTGCATTGTGATGGAATCTTCCTTTTACGTGACCACGAGACGAAAAACAGCTCTGGAGTGCTATAAATGATAAAATTTATTTTACGTAAAAAATATTTAGTGTATCTTTTGCAACGTGAAAGGGAACTAGTTGGTCACAGATCGACTTGATTTATGTGCGCGTGACGGTGACATGAGCACAAACAACAAACGGCGCGGAGCTAGCAGTTCCAGTTGTGCTGTGCCTGGAGTCCCTGTGGGCTGTCTCGTGAACGTCCCTACCGCAATGTCTGCCGACCTCGCATCGCTCTTCGAATGCCCCGTGTGCTTCGACTATGTCTTGCCCCCCATTCTACAGTGCCAGAGTGGGCACCTTGTGTGTTCAAGTTGCCGTCCTAAACTGTCCTGCTGCCCAACGTGCAGAGGTCCACTGGGTAACATACGCAACCTTGCCATGGAAAAAGTTGCCAGCAATGTAATGTTTCCCTGCAAACATTCTAACACTGGTTGTACAGTCACCTTAGTACATACTGAGAAAGCAGAACATGAAGAAGCTTGTGAATTTAGACCATATTCTTGCCCCTGCCCAGGTGCATCATGCAAGTGGCAAGGAGGCCTCGACCAAGTCATGCCACATCTAATGATGTCTCATAAAAGTATTACCACCTTACAGGGTGAGGATATTGTATTTCTGGCCACAGACATAAATCTTCCTGGAGCAGTGGACTGGGTCATGATGCAGTCCTGTTTCAATCACCACTTCATGTTAGTCCTTGAAAAGCAGGAGAAATATGATGGACATCAGCAATTCTTTGCCATTGTGCAACTTATAGGCTCCCGCAAGGAAGCAGAAAACTTTGCTTATAGGCTGGAGCTGAATGGGCATCGTAGACGGTTGACCTGGGAGGCAATGCCACGATCTATTCATGAAGGTGTTTCCTCAGCAATACTGAATTCTGACTGCCTGGTATTTGACACATCCTTAGCTCAACTTTTTGCTGATAATGGTAACCTTGGAATTAATGTCACAATTTCAATTGCCTAATCCACGGCATTTAGGAAGCGCTATACCTTGAGCGCTGACTAGATGGACTGACTTATAGTGATCTGTTTACAGTTGAAATCAATGGAATGTTGTTGCTTAACAAAAACATATTTAAAATAATAATATTATGTTTCCAATAGTGGCATTAGCATAGTTGGACTTGACATGACTTATATTATACTGTCAGAATAAGCCAAAAATCTTTTAATATTTCTTCTTAACTTTTCATAATGTAAATGTGTGTTCAATTCTTTAGAGATAAGTAGATCTGTGAAATTTTCAAGTGATACTTCACTTTGAAAGGCCTTGTAACTGTAGGTGAGAAAACAAATAATGACCTCTTGAAAGAGTAAGTGATGTTTAATTCCATTTAATGAACAAATAATAATAGTTATAATTAACTTGTATATAATCCCATGAGACATATGTGATAAGTGTTTAAGCAATTTTGTGATATTGCTTTATATAATATTATACATAGTGTGTTTGTAAACAAGTCTCCCTTTAATGTCACAAGTTGTCAGGCGAGTAACAGCCAAAATGTTAAAAATAAATATGTTATGTATGTAATTTTACTAATACATTGTATGTAATCTTTAACTGAACACATTTGAACAATCATTTGCTAACATGTGTGTATTCCAAATATTTGTATTAGAAGATATTATTAAGGCAAGATAATTAATAAACATCATTACTATATTCAAAAACATAATGTTTTATGAAACTATTTTACAAGGAACAATAACCAAAAGTTACAAATAATTATGCTATGCAACATTTTAAATTTAGGAATGGTGATTCAATTTGATAGTGTAATTTAAAATTATTTATAATCTATTCGGGTTAGTAGTCGATTCGCACGAACTTTGTTCCCACAAACAAGCCAATCAACCCCTTTCAAAAATAATATTGTTTGTATTGTAAACTACATTATTCAGGGTGTAACAGAAAGGATATGTTAAGCGAAAAGCTATGTAAACAGCCCACTATAGAGAACCTATTTCCAGAATTTGAGACTTGAAATTACATGTTTATTTTTCAAGATTGTATGAACATTCCTGAGTTGTTCAGAAATTCTCCATACTATGTGGAAAAATAAACATGTGATTTCGAGTCTTGACATTTTGTGGATAGGTTTGTTTTAGTGGGCTATTTACATAGCTTTTCGCTTAACAATCCCCTTTTGTTACACCCTGTATATAGTAGATTACAATACATTCAGCGAAACACCTACTAAAATAATATTATTTTTGAAAGGGGTCGTTTGGCACGTTCGTGCAAACGAATTGCGTGCGAATCGACTACTAAGCAATCAATTCATGTTACTTAATGTAGATGATAAAATTAATAAACTTTTGTACTTGTATTTCCACAGCCACAGGCTAGAGGAAGAGTGAGTATATTCTGGCTAGCTAAGAACTACTGGTTGCACCAGGCATCTACAGCAGATTGTGTTTTGACAACTCTAGCTGGAGTCCAAAACCTACACTTACTGTGCACTGATCACTTAAATTTACATAATACCAGTGCAAATTATTAACTAAAGTTCGTGTTAATTTACAGATTGAGAGATTTTCTCTATCTGTTATGTAACTATCTTTGGTAGCTGAAAGGCCAGACCGGTACTTATATAGAGTGCTGAGTGTATGACACCTGATATTCTTTAAAAACTTAGATTCACTTCCCCTAGTCTGAGGCGCCATCATCAATAGTCTATGATGTAAGGTTGAATGTTACCAAAACATGTTAAATTATGTCTATGTAGTTACTGCTACATACCTTAAGTGTATTTAATCTGGAGAGCCGTAGAGGTGTCATACTTGTTTATTAAACTCTTCTACTATATAAGGAGCTGGTAAAAGTTTATGAAAGAATATAGTTGAAATAAATTTTTGTAAGATAAAATAGTGTTTGTATGTACCTATATTATCTCATATCTTAAGGCTATTTACTTGTTGATAAGAATTTCTGTTTTGTGGCAACCATTTTACGTTAAGTTCTGATAATCTATAATGAACGGTGCTCACTTACCAGCACGAGAAAGCAGTCGTGGAAACGCGACCTAAATTCTACATAGATGCTGTATCATCCAACTGCACAAGTTAGATCATCCTATTATTTAGTAGCTGGTCAAAATCCACGGCTGCATTAGCCGAAACTGCCCTCGGTCCTCCAAAAATCTTCAATTTTACGCAGGTGGCAGCGCCTCATTCCAACTGTAAATTTTATTACCAAGGCCATCCATGAACGTAGGGGCTTCATTCATGGGGTAATCTCTCCCGCTTCCTTATTACTCGTAGTTAATAGTTATAGGTACGATTAGTATTATACGAAAGCGATGTGCCAGTGCAACGGGGAAGTAGGTATTTAGAAGATAAGATAGCTGCTATCGAGGCTATGCTCGAATTACGAACTGTTTATTTTCAAAAAATCGTACATACTACGCGAGATATGGCGGCCTGGCTGCGACGGTCGCCCAAATATCAAGCGGCCAAGTGTGCGCACAGAATATACAATTTCGGTGAACTCAGTGGCCGCCAGTACGCGCTGGACCACATTATAAAATAAGTAAACATCTGTTCCTATTGAAATCATTTAATTACATTCAAATTTACAATTTCGGTATTACTTAATAATAACATTAATAAATAAATAACTCACGTTTTAAAAATCAAGTTACAGCTTCTAAGCCTAAACAAATTTAATTTTAAATTTTAACAGCTGTTAATACCTTTATCTAGAGAGTTGTATAGCACCAGCCAATAACAAAGATCCATGCCAAAAAAATGTCTTAGGTCTGCTTCCCACTACTCTGAGGTAACATGGGCGATGGGAGCAAACATGCTGCGGTGGGAGAATCGCTCTCGTCTAAAATAGAGGGACCTGCTTTCGGAACTGCGAATGTATCCACAGATAATGACTGACTTCCTACAGGACTAAATGGATCTTTGGGCTGTGAACTCTGCGAACTAATCGGCTCAAACGGATCCCGTCTCGGCACAACCTCGAACGGATCCGACTCCGTTGGTCTCTTTGTGTCAACTAAACTAAATTCATCGAATGCATCAAGAATCGTGTTGATAGGTTGCGGTTGAACCGCCAACGGATCGAAAATGGGCTCTAGTTTCTTTATACCGTCTGGACTGAATGGATCCTTAGCTTCAGTTTTAGGGACATCGTCAGCGATACTGTTGTCGCCGCTGAAATCTGAGAGGTCTATGTCGTAGTTGATATTACTGAGGCCAGGAGCGATTTGGTCTGAACCGAATTCATCAGGAGTCATTAGTTCGTCGAGAGACCGTGAGTCGAAAGGTGTGAACCCTAAAGGTGACGGCGTTAAAAGTTCCATTGAATTTGTCTGTTTAAGGTCCCACGACTGGTCGAGAATCATCGAGGATTTTGTAGGAGATGGATTGTCGATTTCGTCAAACCCAAGAATGTTTAATTTCGGTTCGAGTTCTGCTTCTGCATCTTTTACGTCCAGATCGAAAACATTTGGTAAGTCGTGACTTGATTCGACCTCTTGAAGCATTTGGGCCGTCTTCTGTTCTGTTTCTTCGTTAATGTTATTCTCAGCATTACTATCTGGAAGTTCTTCTGCCACTATATCTTGAGTGGCTCGCGGAGTATTTTCAGTCAAATCTATTAGAACGCCCTTACTTTTAACTTTTCCTAACGGAGGAAGTTCTCTTCTTGGCTTTATTTCTAAGGGTGTTTTGGAGAGGACGTCTTGGACTTTCTTTTCAATTTGTTCCTGTAAATAAAAAGTTAGGTTACATATTGGTTATTAGGAATACTCGTACCTACTAGTCCTATCCAACTAAAATAATTATTACAATAGTGAGTAAGTAAAAAACATAATTTAAAAAATCCAAAAACCCGACGAATATTTTATTTCTTTAATAGTACCTATTCATTCAATAATATATCATAGGATTCTAGATCACCGGACATCCAAGTGCTTGGTATTTTCTTTTCAGTTTTTTTATTATATAAATAGTTTGGTTCTTTAATTATAAACGCGAAAGTTTGTGAGTATGGATGGATGGTTGTTACTCTTTCGCGTAAAAACGGCTGGAGCGATTTTAATAAAATTTGGTATGGAGTTAGCCGACACCCTGGATTAACACACAGGCTATTTTTTATCCCGGATAATTTCGACATTTGGTTTTGTCTGCAGTCTACGCGAACGAAGTCGCGGGCGTCCACTAGTAGATAATATAATAAATGGGAGCAGATGTCTGTCTCCTTGTCAAGGGTACTACAGCGTTACATCTGAGTTTATTGTGAAAGCGAGATGTCGCATTCAATCGTACGCATGCCTATAGTTTTGTTAGTATCTGGATGGCGAAAACGCGTGATAGAGCCTTGTGGCATGCCCACACTGGGGGAGGTCTACGTCCAGCAGTGGACTGCAACAGGCTGATGTGTATGTACCTGGAAGGAGGCAGCATTGTCGGCGAGCGCGGCGGCGCGCGCGTCGAGTTCCCTCGCTTGCTGCAGCAGCTGCTGTGCGCGTGCGCGTTGCTCGTGCGCCTCACGTGTTTCTCCACATAAGGACAGCGCCGCCGCCTGGACGGGAAATTAGTTATAGTGAACGCGGCGTAACCTGAACTTTGCATTTGTTCTTGTGCTCTTGTTCAGTGTAAGTTTGTCGGTCTAGACCAGTGGTTCCCAAAGTGGTCCAGGTGGACCCCCAGGGGTCTACAGGAGACTCGACGGGGGTCTACGTTGGCGTGAAAAAATTGAGGTTCACAATTAATTTGTATGTGATGTAGGCCTGTAGGGGGTCTACCAGAACCAGTAAACTTTTGAAAGGGGTCTACGAGAAATAAAATAAAATTATTTTTTATTTACTTTACGCATCTGTATTTGGGACACAGGATTACACTACCCCCAGAGACGGCTCGTCCTAAAGAGCGCTGGTGCAGTGCACTCCCACCCATGAAGATTACATTCTAGTCTACTACTACTACTAGATTACGCAGTCTATTTTTCTTTATAACTACATATTTATATTTTACTATATTCTTATTCATAGTTGTATTTCTATTCTACTTTGCCGCTACAATAGTCTAACAGATTACCTACCTATTCCTGCTACGCGTTTATGTCAAGTAATAGTAGGTAAGTTGTATCTTGTAACGAGTGGAGCGCCAGAGATTGCGCTCCTGTGGAACGAAATTTGATTATAATTGTTAACCGAACATCCGCGCGGAGCGCGAGGTCAACCTGCGTGTGCGATGATTCCGATGTTAGTTTTATGTTTACAAACAAACGTATCGGCATTTCAGTTAGTTCGCAGTTTTTCTTTGAAATAAATATCAAAAACTGTTGGTGTGCGATATTTTGTGTTAAAAATGGAACAATATAGTATATGTTTTAATAAAAAGCGTGAAAAGACTCAAACGCCTTGAACCGAAAGTCAAAGGGCCAACGCGTCCTGGAATTTCTCTTATTCAAAAATGTAAATAGTTAGAAAAGTATATCTTTATAGAGGTTTTAGACGCGCCGTCCTACGTACAACACAACATTCCGTTCGCTCCATAAAGTTTAATTTTAAACGGTGGTTTAAAGCATTGAGTACGCACTGTACTTATCACTATTCGGTGCCTGTTAGTGTGTGCAAAACGTTAGTGACATCGCTGAAACTGAACTGTAAGTGATTCAATAATTACAAGACAAATACTATCTAAGCTTTTTAAAATTATTGCTGTTTGGTTGCGCAAAACGCGCGCTCAGCTCGGTCATCGACCCGGTGCGCACCGCCCCGCGCGCTTGCCCCGCATGAGTCACACTGTCTGCTTAGTTCTACGCTTGCTCCATCCATAGTCGTGTGCACCGAGCGCCTACGATTCTATTAGCCGCACTCCTCAGTTTTGCTATCTTTACTAATATACGTAATGTCGAACAAATGTGCTGGTTGTTGCGAAGAATTACCAAAACAGGATTTCATAACCTGCTTCTATTGCAAGCTGTCTTACGATTTGCTGTGTGCCAACATTTCAAAGGAGAGGTTCGAAGACATGAACAAAGAGAATAGGAGTAGTTGGAGATGTCAGGGATGTCTGAACAAGTTACCTAAGACCAACAATGTAAATACTCCAGTACGACTTATCGAGATAGCCTCTGCGAGTGCTTCAACTACCAACAACTTGTCTATCGAGTATGGTGACAGTATCAATACAACGAAAAGAGTTAAGCGTGCTAGACCATCTGAAACCCAGGGAGATAGTTACATCACGGAGAGTGCTCTTCGTATATTATTGGACGACCTAAGAAAGGATATCACTGCCGATATAAAGAGATCTATTTCGGACCTGATAACAAGCAAAATGAATGATATGCACAAACAAATTACGGATTTTCAGGACTCATTATCATTCTTCAACGAACAACATGAAGGATTAAAGAGAAAGCTTGAAGAAAATAGTAAGACTATTCGAGATCTGCAGGCAAATAATAGTCAACTCATTGCAATGACCCAAAATATGTCGACGAGACTAAGCGTGACCGAGCAGCATATGCGTGAGAGTAATGTTGAAATCAACGGAATACCTGAACATCGCACTGAAAACCTAGCGAACACCCTAACACAACTTGTCAAAACAATCAATGCCCCTCTGGTGGATGAAGACATTCTTCAGGTAACTCGTGTCGCCAAAATAGACAAAAATAGCAACCGTCCACGTACTGTAGTTGCTAAGTTACGAAGCCCACGTCACCGAGATGTGCTTTTGGCAGCAGTTCACACCTTTAATAAAGCGAATTCGACCGACAAGCTTAATTCGCAGCATTTGGGTTTCGGCGGTGCTCGTAGCGCTGTGTTTGTGGCGGAGCATCTAACACCTGCAAACAAGTCTCTGCATGCGGCAACTAGGAAGAGAGCTAAGGAAGTGAATTTCAAGTTTGTCTGGGTTCGAAACGGAAAAATTTTTGCAAGAAAAAATGAAGAGAGCCAAGCTATAAATATTCGAAACTCTGATAGTCTCAAGCTTCTAGTCTAAGCTCTATAACAAGAATGCTGTAGCGTGGACTTCACTATGCTCGACATATACTACCAGAACTTGTCTGGAATGAGAACTAAAACCAACGAGGTATACAAAAATGTTTTGACAAGTTCTTATGACGTTATTATACTGACAGAAACCTGGCTGAATTCAAGTATTAGTGATAGCGAATTTATAGATTCGAGATACATAGTGCACCGTCGGGACCGCCCTGTTAAGGAAAAAACGAGGAGAAAGGGGACAAGAAAGAGGCCTGGTGATCCAAAGTTGGATGGCGGAGGTTTATTGATTGCCGTATCACGTGAAATATCATCCTCGAGAATTTGCAACTGGGAGACTGACTGTGAAGATCTTTGGATCACAATAAAAATAGATATAGACCATATTCCAAGAAAAATTGCGATATGTGCTGTCTACATTCCATCCCCTGCCAGATTGGATACACTCACCAGGTTTCTGGAAGGTGCTAGCAGTGTCATGGATCATGTTGATGATGTAATTATTTTGGGTGACTTCAACTTGCACTCATTGGAATGGACCCCATCTTGTACTGGTTCGTATTTGCTACCAAGCAATTACAGAAATGAGTTGGAGTGTTTAATGGTCGATTTTATTACCACACATAATCTGTACCAATTTAATAATGTGTATAATTATAAGAACAGACTACTTGACCTGGTTTTATGTAATCTGCCTAACTGTAAAGTCAATAGTCCCTCTGATACCCTAAGTAGACCAGATATAAACCACCCTCCTCTTTTGTACTGCTTAGGTGATGGTAAGTCAGATTCCTCTGCGTTACTTCCCAATGCTAGAACAGATTATAACTACTTTAAAGCGGATTATACCTCTATTAATAAGGAGCTTAGAGAAGTGGATTGGGGTGCGGAGTTTTCCGTTTGTAACTCTGTGGATGAAATGGTCGAATTATTCTATGAGGTTCTAAATAAGACTATTATAAAAGTGGTTCCTAAGCGAAGGCCAGTTGTTTCTAGATACCCGCCTTGGTTCAGCGCTGCCTTGATCCGCTTGTTAGCAGTTAAGAATAAAATAAGACTAAGATATCGCAAATTTTGTAACCCCAGAGACAAGATAGAATATGAATTGTTGCGTGAACGTAGCCATAAGCTATACGACAGTTGCTATAAGGCATACATAAGCAAGCTTGATTCAGACATTGTCCGGGATACTAAAGCCTTCTGGAGGTATATAAAGGGAAAACGGAGTGGTACCTCTGCGCTCCCAGCTATAATGTATTTTAATGGTCGCAGTGCTGAGGTGGGATCGGAAATTGCTGAGCTATTCGCTTGTCACTTTTCTACGGTATATTCTGCAGATGTGTCAGCTGCCCCTGATCTGGTGTTAACGAGCGACTGTGTTTCTTGTAAAATACAATTCACCCCAGAGGAAGTAGCTAAAAAACTAAAACAGTTAGATACCTCAAAGGGTAGTGGCCCGGACTCGATCCCACCTTTGTTTCTTAGTAGGTGCGCTTCTGTTGTGTCTCTTCCTCTATCATTGATTTATAACCGATCATTGAAAGACGGAACTTTTCCCAAGCAATTTAAAAGTTCAAGGATAGTACCAGTATTTAAAAAAGGGAGTACAAACAATATATGTAACTATAGGCCTATATCAATATTGTCTTGTGTTTCCAAGGTTTTTGAGTCGTTGTTATACCCTATTATCTATAATGGTCTTCAGAATAAGTTGACCCCTCACCAGCATGGTTTCAGACACGGTCATTCTGTGCAGACCAACCTGGCCTTATTTGTTACTGATCTCTGTGAGGAAGTTGATAAAGGCTTTCAGGTTGATGCAGTATATACGGACTTTAGTAGCGCCTTTGACAAGGTGACCCATTCGTTGCTGCTTAGAAAATTGGAATCATATGGCATTCACGGCGTGCTGCTGTCTTGGTTCAAGTCATATCTGACGGGTAGGCAGCAGAGAGTGGTGGTAAAAGGTTATGAATCCAAATCTTATTCTGCCAAATCAGGTGTTCCGCAGGGCTCTCATTTGGGTCCCCTGTTATTCTCAATATTTATTAATGATATTGCATACAATATTAGTAACTGTAAATTTAGTCTGTTTGCAGATGATCTAAAAATTTATAGAACCATACGCTCCCCGGCCGATATTTCACTTTTGCAACGGGATCTCGATGGAATTGAGGACTGGTGCGTCACTAACAACATGGTCTTAAACCCGAACAAATGCTCACACATTACATACACTAGAAAATTGCTACCACTTGCTTCATCTTACACCATCGGTGACAGCCGTCTGCAGAAGGTTGATATCATAAGAGACTTGGGAGTATTGATCGATAGCAGACTGTCATTTATTCCACACATAGAATCGGTGGTAAAGAGAGCTGCACGAATGGTGGGGTTTATTAAGAGAAATACCAAGTATTTTAGCGTAAGAGTAAAAATAATCCTCTACAATGCCTTAGTGCGTAGCATTCTGGAATTTTCTTGTGTTGCTTGGTGCCCCTGGTACGCGGTTCATTCGCAGCGTATTGAGTCCATCCAACGCGCTTTTACAAGACATCTTGCTTTTGTTTCGTCGGGTATTTCCCACAGGCGTAGCTATGACGGGCGTTTGACATTCTTCAGGCTGGATTCTCTGCGTAGTAGACGCATATTACACAGCTTGGTTTTCCTGTACAGAATTGTCAATGGGTATGTTTGTTGTACACCTATTTTAGATTGTATCTCAATCTCGGTCCCTCACAAACTTCCTAGATACCCTTTGACTAAGGTATTTAGTATAGTACTTAGCAAAACCAATTTGGGAAGGTTCGCTCCTATCTCGAGAATTTGTAACGAATATAATCAGATGAGTTCTAGTATTGGGGAGGTGGATATATTTGGAGACTCATTTCCACGGTACAAGGGTTATGCCTGGAAGTATTTGCGTGGCGGTTGAGGTTGTATTAAGTTATTATGTTGATGTTGATTTGATTTTGATTTAGTTTTATTTTATTTTTGTTTAATTTAATTAATTTTTTGCCTGATTTTATTTGTTTTTTGCATTAATTTATTTAACGTTAGTTTTATTTGATTGAGCTTAATTTAATTTATTTGATGTAGTATTTTAATTTAATTATAATTTGATTTGTTAAGCATGTTTTCTTTGTTTGTATTGTATTATTGAATTAATTTAGGAATGTTGTGCTAGCCTGTAAGTGACATATATATCAGAATATTTGCTCAAATAATGTTTTTAATAATGTGTGATATTTATGTAGTTGGCAAGCCTTATAAATAAATAAATAAATAAATATCTTTTACGCGAGTTTTTAAATCTGAACAATAGGTATGTTATAAAAAAAATTGTGAACCCCCATCAAAAAATATCACGAGCCGCCTCTGACTACCCCATAAAATTTTACCTAATTTGGAGAGTAGATTCGGTGCGAATTGGCTGTGACAGACGAACAAACAGACAGACGAACAAGTGAGGATCACTTAAAGATCCCGTTTTTTTATCCTTTGTACGGAACCCTAAAAAAAGATTGAAGGATATTGAAGTAGGAGATGAAAACTTGTATGGAAATACGTCATTGTCAAAGATGAATCTAGTAACATATTATTATTTTAGTAATCCATGCAGACGAAATAGCGGGCAAATAGCTAGTTTTGAAATATAATTGAAATTTTTTAGTTCTTACCCACGAGCTACCGCCAATAGACGCGGGCATAGCCATGTAGCAGTCGAACTCTTTCTTGTCCATGGTCAGTGATTCTGCCGTTAGATTCTCTATGAACGACACTGCGCAGCACTGGTAACAAACATAAACATTACCCATTCGAGCGTTAAATAAAAAAAAGGCTAGATCGATTTAGATAATTTATCTTATGTTCTTTCTTTCTTCGGAGTTTTTCAGACTATGTTAAAAAGACGGGAGACGCCTCTGCCCACCTCCCGGAAACCCCTAATCGTCTCTTACAATACCCACGGACGGAAGTGGGGTGGTGCTGTCCTACTATAACGACATCACAAGCATAACATTCGCATTGCTCCTAACAAATACCGAAGGTAGTGCGAAAGGGATAACGCTATCTGGAGGCGAAATCAACCAACTGTCTCGTCCCAAATCCCGAAGTGTACATACATCATTAATCACGAAGTACTGTAGTCTTCTCACTTACCAGGTTGGTGAAGTAGTACCCCCCCTCTCCAGTCATCAGTCGCTGTGCGTTACAGAAGCGCGTCACGAAGTTTATGTTACTGACGAGGCGGGGAGGATTGGCTTTCAGCACCTGTGTAAAGGAATTTACACTACTATACAGGGTGTAACAAAAAGGGTATATTAAGCAAAAAGCTATGAAAATAACCCACAATAGAGAACCTATTCCCAAAATTTGAGATTCTAAATCAAATGTTAATTTTTCCAGTTAGTATGGAGAATTCCTAAACAAGTCAGGAATGTTCATACAATCTTGAAAAATAAACATGTGATTTTGGGTATGTAAATTTTAGGAATAGGTACTTTATAATTCATAGCTTTTCGCCTAACATACCCTTTTTGTTACACCCTGTATAGATGCATTGTAAACTTACATAAAATTTTTACTGAAATTGTTCAACAAATGCAATAGCTATAATAAACCGAGTATCATATACTCGTACCGTAAAGATGGCTGTCTTTTTGCTTTAGTTCCACTATTTGGAACCATATCTTCAGTGACAAATCTATAACTGTCTACAAAATTAAGGTATGGACATTCCTGAGTTGTTTCGGAATTCTTCATACAATCTTGAAAAATAAAAATATGATTTCGAGTCTCAAATTTTGGAAATAGGATCTCTATAGTGGGCTATTTACATAGCTTTTCGCTTAACATACCCTTTCTGTTACACCCTGTATAATGCGCATAAAAGAAGTGTAATATGATAGTATAGGTACAGACAGACCCACGTGTCGGCGGACGGTTATGGCACGCTCTATACATACTGCAGCTTCTATGACGGTACAGACGAGCAGAGGCAGTGTACCGTGAATTAGTCTTGTGTAATTCGTGGACGAACTAGGTCAAAAGAGCGCTCCTACAGGTGAACTACGCGAACTAGTTCTTTCATTATCCATTTCGTAGTTCGTTAGTTAGTGGCGAATGAACAAGATTGACGTCGACTGAACTAAGATCGTCACGCACGGGACAGCTAAACTAAACATATAAAAGGCGAAAAATATAGGTAAAGGGTTATTTTGTTACACCAATATAAATATTCATTACATAATTAAGAAGGTAAGCTTGCCATTGTACATGCGTCTCTTCTTTTATCTTGTAAGCCATATTTTTTTAGTATGTGCAATAAAGAATAAAGTTTTTCAGTTTTTATATATTATATTGTCGCATGTATTATTAAAACGAGTGAACGATATGATCGGATCGGTCTAGTTCTAGCTAGCTAACTGACGAACTAATTGTCGCATGTAGCAGGAACCGTATTAAAGCGAGCGAACGATGTCATCGGATCGGTCCAGTGATGATGAGCTAACGAACTAGTTCGTTTAGGAGCGGCGAACTAAACTGAGCGCTCCCTGTTGTGAACTAGTATGCCCAAGAGTACCGTGAATATGAGCGCAGGCAGCAGCTCGTCTGCGGAGGCTCGCGGCGCACACACAGCCAGCACGTGCCGGCAGCAGCGCCGCACGCGGGCCAGCTTGCCGCCCGGCGACGCCGCGCGGTCCATGCCCAGCAACTCTGCCAGGACAACAACGGTTTTTTTTTTTTTTTTTTTTTTTCACACACTACACAACACATTAACCTAGTCCCACAGTAAGATCCCTAAGGTCTTGTGTCGTGGGTACTAAGCAACGGTATATAAATACATAGATAAGTATAGAAACATCTATGACTTTGAATTGATATTCATCATATCAATGTTTGCACCTACCGGGATTCGACCTATTCCAGGACCTATGGTATTACATACATACTATAAAAATTATCAATAAAGAATTTCACCCGAGTGAGATTTGAACTCGCGACCTCTCGCGAACCGTGCTCTCGCTCTAACCGACTGAGCCATCGGGCCAATTAGACTCAGATTTTACCATCTCTTTTACAGTACGTTTTTGGCAACGTTATTTCTTCATCCCAAATAGCCAACTAGCCAAATCTCATACATACATATGTTTACTCGCGCCAATAGACGGCCCCCTGATTACCTAATTTGCAATAGCAAAGCCGAGGCAGAGCGATAGCGAAAAATGCCGCGACCTCGCCCTGCACACACACATTCTCAATTATCGCGATCGCATTGCTTCCGCTCTGCTACTGAAAGTTGCATAATCAAGGGACCGGTTTTCACAAAACGGGTCTCCGCTCTGTGTGGACAACCCTTGATCACGAGCTAACGTCCGAGTCATTATTTTTTTTACTTTTCAACACAGGTACTGTACTACGTTTTAGGTACTGTAAGGTAAAATGCTGATACGCAACTTCAGACTAGAATACATCAGCTGCATCTCACGTGCATGTCGTAAAAGTCGACTAAGCAAAAAGTCAGCTTTCCCTCAGAAAATAAGCTCAAATTGTCCTGATCTCTTACCTACATCTAACCCTGCTACACTATACGTGGCTAACAGATCTCCTTGATGATTTTGCAGTTCTGGCTAACCCATGGAGAAGAAATAAAAGAGGAGTAGCGGCTAAGTATATTTTCATACAAAAATAGTGTTCCGAGGAGATCATTGAACAGTGTAGCCCTGCCCATTTACATAGAAACCACCTTGTAGTGACTAGTCAAACTACTTGCTCATTATCAATATGGTTCAAGATTGTTTTACTAGTGCAATCACTCATCGCTGGATAGCAATATTATACTACGTTTTAGTAAAAAAAAGTACCCTGTTAAAAGCGCTAGTGTCTAGTTTAATACAGTTACATTTCGGAGCACAAGCGTGTGGTTACAGCTACTGCGTTACACTGGCGCTGAAGCTCCGCCCCTATCATGACGTCATGGCCTCACGATTGCCACACGACTCACTTCATAGTCCCACCTCCTCTTTTATATCTTTTTCATGGGCTAACCCGTTTCAGAAACACAGCCGTGTGTATGTATATATATATTTTTTTTATCATAGCACTATTTCTTAGGTCATTATTAGTTAGTTTCTGTGGATGTCTCACCACTGATGGCCTTGTACAGCAGGCGGCGGCAGGTCGGGCTGGCGCGGTCGAGCTTGCACTCGAGCTGCTTCTCTCCCACCCAACTCAGCTGCTGTATCCGCTCGGACATGGCGCGGTCGGCTCGCTCGTCGTCCGTGCCGGTCGGGGAAAACACCACCGATGGTAACCTAAATATTATGGGCCTTACATATATTTATAAACACAATACCACTCCTTTGCGTTGCGCAGTCGGGTAAAAAGAATTAAGCTTTGACTATCTAGTTTGCTAAGCAATGCTTAATTTGACAGATTCGATATTCGATACATTTGCCTGCCATATGTCGTGCTTAACGGTTGCTTAAGTTTACACACGGTGTATAAGTAGCACCGTATGTTACAGTGGTATGTTGCGATGATTATTGTGACATAAATAAAAAGGTAGGAAAGGAATTTAGGATTTTTCAGGAACTGTGGAGTAAGCACGAACCTTTTTACGCGGCGTAACGCTAGCGACTCGCTAGCAAAATCTATGGGAATTGACAGTTTGTTGACGGACTATCGAGAGGTTCGTGCTTACCCCTCTGATAACTTAATTTTGAGAGTTTTACAATAAGAGGTTTAAATATAAGAATTAGGTACGTGCGAATGTGATACGATAGATATATGCTTTGTGGTCGTGGCGGTAATTATATACAACCGATGATGCATGGTTGAACGTTTTTATAAGGTGCTTTTTAAAATTAGATTACGGCCGCTAGATTCTTGTATTCGTACCCGAAAAGTGACGGTAGGCTTACCGCGTGAATCTTATTAGGCTAACTGATAAAAAGTAAGGTGTTATATTATCTTATCTAACTAATACTAGCTGTTGCTCGCGACTTCGTCCGCGTGGACTACAGAATGTAGCCTATGTCCTTCTCTGTATTCCCAACTATATGTATGTAACATTTCAACAAGATTGTTTGAGTCAATAAAGCGTGAAGAAGTAACAAACCAACAAACACACTTACTTTTGCATTTATAATATTTCCATTGAGGGGTCGCCCAACACCGGGCCCTACACCCTCCGCTGACCCTCGGATCTGCCGACTCATGATCAAAAACACAAGACACTACCGTCGCAACGAGAAACCAGATCCAAGCACCTAGCATGCAACCATAAATACATAGCTGCTAATCCGAAAACGACTTAAAATTTTTAATCGACATATGTTTCGCCAACAACAACAGATCCGTGAGTCAGCGGAGGGTGTAGGGCCTGGTGGTGGGCGACCCCTCAATGGAAATTAACAAACGAATTCGAACATGAACTTCCGAATAGTGACGCCTGATACAATTAAATATTTATAATATTAGTAAGCATGATTACTAATTTATAATTATGTACGTAAGACATAATATACTTACTCGTGTAAATAAGTCATGGCGTGTTTCTCCACAAAGTCGACGAGCGCTTCCTTCGTGTCGGCGTCGATCTGTGCGTAGTGCGGCGCCGTGTCCATGTGCTTCATGTAGCGCTGCAAATCACACCTTATTGCAATTGGAAAGAACTCATTATCGACTGACTTAATTTTTGTGACATATTGCATTGTGTGATTGAAAAACTAAGACAGACATCAGCATATACATATGTAAATGTTTCATTTCTTTCTTTCATGTTGCAGTCAACTGCTGGACGTAGGCCTCCCCCAGGGCACGCCACAAGGTTACTGCCATGAGGGGTTTTTGCCCATAGTCACCACGCTGGACAAGCGGGTTGGTGACCGCAGTGTGATTTTCGGACTATGTCGTCAACACGGGAGGCGCTGCTGCCCACCTTCCGGGAACCCTTAATCGCCTCGTACAATACCCACGGGCAGACAAGGCGATGGTGATATTCTACTCCGCCGACACCACACGGAAAGCTAACTGTTGCATATCTTTATGCTAAATAAGAGACAATATAACAATTTTACAAGTGACATGGAAGTTCGAAAAGTCATCGAACCAGTACCTCCAACAGGGGCCTCCCTAGCGCATTCGTTAAATGACGCGATTGAAATCGCTATTAGTGGGTTTGCGAACTTCGCCTCCGCTAATTCCTCACCTGATACTGTCTCTGAACTCGCTCCGAGAGTTCGTCGACCGCCATGACGTTGGCACACTTGATCACGTCCAGTATGAAGTTGTGCACAAACGTGCGAGCGTCGCGTTCCACCTGCGGCGTTAACGCGGCGAATCGCGCGCGGAAATCGCGCTTCATACCCTCGCTCACCATCGACGGTATTTTGAACTCGGGCGGCTTGCGTTCGGACTGCTCTTGCTCTCTTGCTGTAAAACGAGTATAGCTTAGTCTAGGATTTGTATGTCTAAAGTATACGCGACCGAAGTATTAAAGAACATAGATGCAAAACCCTTAGTCCCAAATAGAAAATATGATGTTGACCGTATATGTGTGTCGCACCGAATGACTGTTCAATGGATACAACGGATAGTGAACTAGCAAAAGAGGAAACAACTGTATAGAAACGAAAAGGGCAAGCACTCCTCCTGATTACGTAAAAGCAATAGCAAAGCCGAAGCCGCGCGATCGCGATAATTGTACAATATTCGCCTTGAAATGTCAAAGTTCCTTTGAAAAATCATTTTACGTTATACGAATTTGACAAGCAATCAGCGATTTTTGTAAAATTTTCGCTATCGCTTTGCTTTTGCTAGTTAGGTAATAAGGGGTACGACCTTCTTAAAATCCTGTAACGCTTGACGATTGCGTAACAGTGGGTAATACCTATTATGAGATTTGACAGTGAACATGAAGATTACGTTACATGTAGTCAAAAAGGCCGAGCTTCAGCTTCGGTTTCCTAGGATAGCTAAATAGCGGTGCTGTGAGCCGTGATATAACGGCCAAGAAGTAACTTTTCAAATATCGGCACCGGAATGCTGTCGTTTGCTTTCGTGTGGCCGGCGGAGTAGGGGGCCAATATGAAAACTATCCTATGAAACTTAGCTTAGTAAGCTTTAGGTTATGAAAATGAAAAATGAAATGAAAAAGTTTATTTGGTTAAAAGCATGTGGTTAACAATCTAAAAAGGTTGGGGCTTCCTATTAAGCAACATTTTTGCTTGTGTCAGGAAACTCCGCTCTACCATTACATGAGAAGGTATAAACCATAATACATAGATCATAGTTTGCTCAAAACTTAAAACTACTTAGGTTATTATAGGTGAAAACATGTAAATAGCCCTGTTCTACCTATATGTATACTTAAGTGATTAGACTGTATGTTATCCAAATAAAATAAATTTTAAAACATCAATAACCTCGGAAGACTAGGTAGCTACCATCATCAACATTTGTTCTACGAGTTTTGATAATTTGTCGATTATGATATTATATTGTCACATTTTACTTTGATACAAAAATAAATACCAATATAATATTACCCCTAAATGTTCTTAAGTCTGTACATAACACAGGTGCGCGCGAGATTGCGCGCGTCAACCCTTTCATATACCTACGAATGGAACATAGACTTACAAATGTCACGACAATACAAAAAAAGCTCGGAAAATCATTTTTATTAATGTATTGAGTTATGATAAAACTCGTAGAATAAACGTTATTGTTTATGATTTTAACTATATAGGGTGTAACAAAAAGGGTATGTTAAGCAAAAAGCTATGTAAATAGCCCACTGTATAGAACCTATTCACAAAATTTGAGACCCGAAATCACATGTTTATTTTTCCCGATAGTATGGAGAATTTTTAAATATCTCAGGAAATTTCATACAATCTTGAAAAATAAAAATGTGATTTCGAGTCTCAAATTTTGGAAATAGGTTCTCTATGGTGGGCTATTTACATAGCTTTTCGCTTAACATACCCTTTCTGTTACATCCTGTATAGTCCTGCGAGGAATTTGATGTTTTAAATTTAATCCTGTATAGATTCGATTCGTGAGCCTATTGCATTCCACTGCTGTACGTAGGCCAGTCACTACCAGCCGCCCTCTTAGTCATCGAACTGGCCTGAGGGCGTTATATAACACACTAGTATTATGTACCGACTGCAAAAAAGGGAGATTATTTACATAAAAAAATGACTACGGAGAATGAAAGTCGCCTTACCAGTATTGCTGCTCTTCTTAAACATGCTCAACTTAAGCAGATTCGCCTTCTTCAGCGTCTCGCTCTGGCGCAGTCGCTTCTCCTCGAACTTGGAGAAGGACGAGTGTGACGTCACCTTCGGGCCCTGTTCGGCTCTCTTCGTGTCCGCTCGGGGCAGCGTCGACGTTGTTGACATTGCTTTTTCTGCAATTTATTTTGTTCAAAACTTTACTACGATTTTTTGTACTTGGCCTGACTCTATCTACCAAATACTAGATTACAATTATTTCCAGAATTTGTCAAAGAATATCATGAAAGTAGATGAAACGAAAGAAGTATCAGGACCGTGGCAAATAGAGATCCGTAATATCTGCCTACCATTCTGGCAAAGTGGCGTGATTTTATGTACGGTATGTATGTCAAACATACCGTTGTCGTACTTTTTCTGACAGTAGGTTATAATTTGTCTTTGCATATAGGTATGTCAAAAAATATTATAGGGAGTAGAGAAAGCGAGAGGAAGACAACTTTTAAAATGAATACGAAAATTCGGATCTCGGGGCAAGTAGGGTTCAGTACATAAGAAAATATTTAACCCATTGTTTGTTTACTGGGAAATTGCAAACGAGGTCGAATACCCGCGAAATCAATTACATCATTATTTTGTACTACGATTGGCATTATCAGCATGTTATGTCAAAACCTAACCATTTATCATGGAATTCGATAATTTTGCAGGAAGGTGAAGTTCAGTTTATCTATTGATTGGTATCTAACAGTTAACCTCTATGGCGATATCATTGATCAAGTTAATTAACATTACACAACAAAATCAAGGTGATCTGCTAGAATCCGTAAACAATTCTGGGGTAATTCAAGATGAGTATGCCAGATAATGTTACGATAATTAACTTATGCAACTTTTTTTAATAACAAATGATGGTAGCCTGAAGGGCTTTGCCATCTTCGCCGAGCTATGTGGCGTGCCCTTATGGCGCACAACCGAATGATTTTTAAGACTACGCGACCAGTGCATCCCAGTTGCGGCTGGGATTTTGTTGCATGGGGGAATTAAACAAAAACGTTGACTTTTATACGATGACTGATAAGGAACATGTCCCATGCAACACAACGGCTATCAAAGGCGTAACTATACCGTTTGAGGCCTACGTTAAATTCATCGGATGCCCCGTGAATAATGTTGGGAGTTGGGATTCTCCTTTGACCAAGGGACAAAGGGACCCTGGCTAGTAGGCATGGGCTAATCATATCCGGGAAAGGATTGAACATGTAGTATATCACTCCGACTAAGGATATATATCCCTTTAACATATCCAACTCCGCGTGTATATCCGGGAACGAAGAGATTTAAGTGACGCGAGATATGACTGGGATTGGTTTGGTTAGGTTGTTGTGTGTCCTTTTAACTGATCCAACTCCGCGTACATATCCGGGAATGAAGAGATTAAGCGAACCGAGATATGATTGGAATGATCTATCCAAATAATAATTAGAATATTTGATAGGCGTATTTAAAAATCACAGTAGGTACACTAGAACTATTGTCCTAAAAATAATTGCAAATCCAAACAGCTTTTATTTACATTAAAAACAAAATTCTTAAGATCAAATATAAAACGGAATGAATAGAAATTTTGAAAATTATAATTACGAAAACAAATATTTATACTAAACGGCATGCCTGTCGCTCGTGAGTATTCGTATATACTCGTGTAATGTCGTTACAGTCGCGCTCATGCGTCTACTGCGATCATAGATAACAGAAACACAGGAGATGGGCCGCTAAGCGCACTTAGTTTGAGTTCTGATGTAAGCGGCTATAAGCCACACTTACATTGACATCTAAATAATAACACAAATTACACCCAACATTGATAAATCTCTGACACTCACACATTTAAGGCGGTACTCTCATTGGCGCGCACACATTGCTATCTACTGTGTAAGTACGCGCCTCAGTATAGCAAATACATTCAACAAATTTCACACGTACGCTAGTGATTGACTGTCGATAAATTTGTTATCGACACAGAGATCTATAGAGTGGCCGTGGGGGCGTGGGCGGTGTAATTGAACTATGAACAAAATAGGCAAACATCGCGAAAACGCAATCAGTCGGGACTTGATTGCCTAACGCGTCAGGCACGTAACCAGGCACGCTACACTTAGCGAGCAATGTATTAGGTTCAATCGTTAGGTTACATATGTCACTCAGTGAAAATTATTTTAACGAAATAAAATGAAATTTGGGTATAAATGCTAGAAAACAAAATTGTTATTGTACTTACCTATGAAAAGTGACCCCTTCAAGTTTATGGTCACTTCGATTCTTGCACACAACCACTGAACAAGCAGGCATTATAAAAAAACACTCCCGTGTGAGGCGTTAGGCAATCAAGTCCCGACTGATTGCGTTTTCGCGATGTTTGCCTATTTTGTTCATAGTTCAATTACACCGCCCACGCCCCCACGGCCACTCTATAGATCTCTGTGACTGCGATAGTAACGCGCGTTCCGGCGCGTTCGCATTCCGTCTCGCTTACTTATTCTTATCTTCGGCATTATTCGGTAGGTCGGATATAGGATATGGTAACTTTCTTTAAAGTGAAGGAGTTGATTCATATCCACCTCTGGATATATATCCGAGGATATATAGTTGTGTCCGGAGTTACCCATGTCTACTGGCTAGGGGCTCGTGGCACTTTGCGGACTTGTCGCTCTGTAGTTACGAACCTGATGCCTATTGAACAATATATTATAATATATCACATCCTTAAGAGTGTGTTAAGGATAGACATGACGAATCTATAACAGTTCCGTTTTTTGCAATTTGGCTACGGAACCCTACATTGGCGAGACCGACTCGCACTTAACCGCTTTATGTTTAATCTATACTAATATTATAATAATTATAATATTATAATAATATTATAAAGCTGAAGAGTTTGTTTGTTTGTTTGTTTGTTTGTTTGATTGAACGCGCTAATCTCCGGAACTACTGGGTCGAATTAAAAAATTCTTTTTGTGTTGGATAGTCCATTTATCGAGGAAGGCTTTAGGCTATATATCATCACAGTGCGACCAATAGGGACGAAGAATAAGAGGAAAATGTGGAAAAAACGGGGAAAATTATTCAACTTTGGAGACTTCCGTTGCGTGCGCTGCGTAAACGGTTCAAGTTATCCAAAAAATATGTATGAAAGAATAAAATGACGTAGAAATGATATGAAAGAAAAAAATTGAAGGTCTAGACTGCCTGATGCAGAACCCTTAGCAGCCCAGCTAAACTTTGAGAGATATGAAAATACCGTCTTAGGAAAAGTTGCTCAGCATGATAAGCACTTTCTAATAATATAATATAAAATTATTAATAAAGAAAATGGAAAAAATTCTTCACCCGAATGGGAATCGATTATATATAAACGCGAAAGTTTGTGAGTATGGATGGATGTTTGTTACTCTTCCGCGTAAAAACGGTTGGAGCGATTTAAATTAAATTTTGTATGGAGTTAGCTGACACCCTGGATTTTTGTTTTTATTAATTAAACCGGTAAAAAATATTTTCCCAGGTGATTTCAACATTTTTATTTTTCTGCAGTCCACGCGGACGAAGTCGCGGGCGTCCACTAGTTAATAATAATATTTTGAATTAAACGTTTTAGAAACTAAGTTTTCTAACGCGGTTTTGCGCGGGAGATATTAACTTATGTAGGTAAACATATACAAGTATACACTGGCGGATCGTCCTAAGGAGCGCTGGTGCGGTGCACTTCCACCCACGAAGATTACATAGGCAATCTATAGGTATATTTCTCTACATTTATTATCTTTCAATTCTACTATGTTTATACAATAGTGTCTACGCGTTCGTCTCAAGTAAATTGTAATCTTATGTATCGAGTAGAGCGCTAGCGATCGCGCTCCAATGAAACGAAATTTGGTACGATTCCTAGTACTGTATTCAATGAGTGTGAAAGAGACATACCGACGGCGCGTGAAACAGAAGATTTCGTATGAAAAATTAGCCTAATCTGGAGCGCCGCTCACATTAATTCTAAGTGTGCGTAAGCGGCCACTGGATGTCGCTTAGTCCGAGTTAGAACGCGATTTGTCTTTAATGTGTTTTAT
This sequence comes from Carposina sasakii, assembly GCA_014607495.2. Taxonomy (NCBI): domain Eukaryota; kingdom Metazoa; phylum Arthropoda; class Insecta; order Lepidoptera; family Carposinidae; genus Carposina; species Carposina sasakii. The sequence goes on along the minus strand of CP053152.1, from coordinate 14,423,518 downwards.
TAGGTTGTCTGAATTTTAATAACAGTGAGGATAAGAGAAGAGCATAATAGCGTTCTGTGGTGAGGATAGTTTCATTCGTTAAGTGATCACGCGCGGCGTTTCCAAACTGTAATTTTGCATGCGCTTATATTAAAAAAAAAAGTGAACTCCCATCTAAAAATTTCAGTAGCCGCCACTGCAAGTATATATTTGGAGCAGCAGCAATGTACGTAGGTGATGCATAGATAACATCGTCAACATCGATCGTGCACATAAGTTGTCAGATTCGAGAATAGCATTTACTATTTATTGTAAGCACCTCTGTAAATCTACATCTGAGCATTATGAAGCAATGTAATACACTTGATTATATTGTTTTCAGGAATATATTGTGACAGGTCCCACTTAACATATAGGCTACTTTTTATCCTGGATAATTTCGATATTTTGTTTTTTTCTGTAGTCCACGCGGACGGAGTCGCGGGCGTACACTAGTACATACATATAATTGGGAGTAAGTCGCGTGGTGCCGGCAGAGTAGAGTTTGTACCACCCCATGCCTGCCCATGGGTATCGTACGAGGTGATTAAGGGTTTCCGGAAGGCGGGCAGCTGCGCCTCCCGTGCTGACAACATAGTCCAAAAATCACACCGTGGTCACCAACCCGCCTGCCCAGCATGGTGACTATGGGCAAAACCCCCCTGTGGCAGAAGCCTTGTGGCGTGCTCTGGGGGAGGCCTACATCCAGCAGTGGACTGAAATAGGCTGAAGACGTAGGTATGGAGAAATACATAGGCTACATTTTGTAGTCCACATAATATATAACGGGTCATATTTGACAGCACAATGTCGTGGACAGCTCAGGTTGGCGAAGTAAGTAGGAGGATGCACTCATCCTTTCATTCGCTTAAGCGTCTTCAGAACTTTCTGCCTTTTAAAACTAAAATAAGTCTTGCCCAGACCCTTATTCTCCCTCTTATTGATTATGCGGATGTTTGCTATCTCGACGCCAATGAGGAGCTGCTAAATAAACTCGAACGTCTACAGAATTTAGGTATCCGATTTATATACGGACTACGTAAATTTGATCACGTATCTCACTTTCGTAAAGAGTTAAAATGGCTCCCGATTCGTTTTCGCCGGAATACTCATCTATTAACACTCCTTTATAAAATTTTAAATTATCGTTTTTCTCCGTTATATCTCAGTGAGCGCTTTAAATATCTCTTTTCAAGAGATCGGCCTCTCTGATCCAATACGGCATCACTGCTACAAACTCCCCGATTTAATTCTGGGGCTTTTGGGTATTCTTTCTCGGTTCGGGCGGTTAAGCTCTGGAATGAATTACCCCACACGGTTAGAGATTGTCACACTGTTGGCACATTTAGGGAAAAGCTGAAGGATCACTACCTGTCCATTATATGAATATGCTGTCATTTGTTTTTTCTCCTTTTTTTTCTTAATGTAGTTTTGTAGTTTCTTAGAATTTGTTTAATTGCACATGTTACCCTGTTGTTAACAATTTCTCTTTACTTGCTTGGCTTGCTGGAAGAGATCTCTGGTAGAGATAAGCTTGCCATTGTACATGCATCTCTTCTTTAATGTTGTATGCCATATTTCTTTTTGTGTATGTGCAATAAAGAATAAAGAATAAAGAATAAAATAACTGAGACAAATTTTGTCCCAACATTGAATTGAAGCCATTGTATCCATTTAGGAGTATCCCATTATTTTAGAATATAAGTTTATCTACAGATTGGGGGTGGCATAAACATTATGGATAAAAGTTATCCTAAACAGATGAAATCGGAACACCACTGTCACCTCTTGGCCACTGACTTTGAATCAAAGATCAATCAAGTCCTAAAAATTGCAAAAATTTGGTTTTGTAACAAATGTCACTCATACTCATGAAGTGTATGGATATACCTATATAGGAAGGGATGTATACACAATAGTACACATAGACACTGCATACTATCAACACATCATTTTTTTATACTTCAGGCAGATTATCATTGTTAAAGGTGTATAGATCGAATAACAGCTAGATTAGAGATCAGATAAGCCCATTATTGAAATATTTCTGCAATTTTACTGCATTGTCATACCTATTAAGAAGTAATCAGAGTAATCTTACAATAAGAATACTTACCCATTTCCATCATTGATGTAAGTAATGTAACTTACACTTTTACTAATATAAAAGTAATGCAACTGGCATTACTTTTTAGTAATTTGATAATTCAATATTAACTGGCACACCATAATTTACTGTTAATTACATACAACTTGGATAAAGGTTCAGTATTAATTACATACACGGTTCTTGTGCAGTTGAAAAGAAGTGTAAGACTTAAATTTTAATTTACTTAAAAACTTCATACCAGCTTTCCTCTGTCGGTGCATAAGCTCTCTGTGGCACTTGGAGCAGTATCCCTGCCACTGAGGGTTGCCGAAGTAGTCACACCCATTCTTGCACTTCAGGTCACTCTGGTCCATCCGCAATGACGGCATCTTGGATGCAAACATCATGTACTTGTAAGACCTCTGCAAATTTGGACCAAACCACATGATTATTTTAACCAGACTGTGTTTTCAATCAATTCAATCACTAATCAACACTCAAAACTTTCTCCCCAAACATTAAAATATTTGATTTCAGCCCATTTCTGATAAGAATGGAAAGTCCAACGCAAAGTTGTGAAAATGGGAAAATACTGTTCATGGCAATCTAAAACGTTAACGACGGCCGTTGAACGAATTGTCCCGTTATATAGACTACGCTTATCATGATAATGTAGGTACTTGAGTATTATTGTAAAGATAAGGATATTAAATACGTAGGTATACCAGTGCTTAAAATATTCTTACCTTATCATAAAATTCAAAGGGTAGATTTAATCATGAATATGAAGAATCCGCTTGTATTATTATCTACTTAATTTTCAATTTTACTGTTTTAATAAAACTAATTGGTTTTAATTAAATTTTCTCATACCCAGCCAGATAAAAAACAAACATGACATGACTCACTCACTGACAATGACAGCAGACAAATATATTTTTTTATTGTTCAAAACACGCCGCAATGGAATAGGTTTGTACAGATTGTTATGTTTTATTGTGTTAAAAATACCAAAGAAATCTAATAAGAATGCTACGAAATGTATGTACTGATACATTTATAATTTTATGTCCTTTTTACCTATTAAAGTGGTAGCCCGCAATGAACATTTGGTCAATTTGATTAAAAAAATAACCTAATTAGTCTTTTTTTTTTTTTTTTTTTTTTTTTTTCTTATTTCAATCTATTAATAACTTATTTATCTATAATTATTTACAATAATAACTAAACCTACGTAAAAAAAAAAAAAAAAAAACTAGAGCTACAAAATAAAATAAAATTTACAAATAGAACACTCCTTGCAAGTCCTCCACCGCTGGCAATGTGCCCAAAAGGCTGGCAGCGTTGCCCCGCTGGATAGCGAGGCTTACTCGCTGACCAAAAAATGAGCCAGCCCTCTGGTCATGAGATGCCTCGACCAACCTTTTTGAAATATCCTTAAAAAGGTTGTGGGCTCCTGGACCCCATGGCCCCATGGTTTCAACCCCAAACGGCTCAAATAGGTAGTCACCACTGAGGTTTGCGTATTTGCGTCGTTTGAGGTTTTCAGCTGCATTGGCCGCAGAGCCACTTTTGATTGTTGTGCCTGGGAGATGGGACGCTGCTAAGGTGTCAACGCAGGTTGCGTCCCACACCAGAGAGCGCCCCATCTTCCAAGGCACGAGGGTCATGCCGTCGGGTCTCTTGCCATCGTCGCGCACCAGGCCAACAGGTTCTAGTACTGATGGTGCCCCGGCGGTGGAAAGAGCCCGGCGGATGACGTCATTTAAATTGGCGTGGCGGGATATGCGGCCAGCACTTCTCATACATGAGAGGCCATGGTGGCCTTGTTGGTCGACGACATCGCCACAGCGGCAGCGATGGAGGACGTTGCATGGTGCACCTAAACGGAGGGAGGTCGCAATGCGGAAAGTGGTCCGGTCTAGAAGGGTGCCGATATTGGGGGATGGTAGAGCCTGAAGCCACAGACCCGATTCCCACTCGCCTAAGGCTAAGAGACGGGCACGCTCTGCAGAACTGGCTGACGTTTCTAAGAGATTATTCCGTACCAGTTTGCAGAGTGGCTCGTCCCAAAGCCGTTGCGAGCAAGGATTTGAAGGCTCCACACCATTTGGGCAGGCCAATTCCCAGGCATTTTTAGCTTCAGCCATGAACGGTATTTCCGGTTGCGGTTGTTTGAGAATTTTGGATACTAAGGTTTGAACGCTATGGGCTGAAGATAGAAAAGCTGGGAGTGAAACCTATTAAATATTTTATTTGTTTACCTTCCCTTGGTTACCTAGCAACAGATTTACCAAAACAAAAAAATCTATTCAATATTCATAGCAAGGGTATTTTGTTAAGATAAAATAACTATTATTGCTTGAAATCATGGATTTTATGCAAATTAAAGATGGGCAGTACACAAAAACCATTTATACTATGGTAAGAATAAGAAAACTTTATGAATCTGATACCTATTATGTCGTTGCATGATAAAGAGTAAGTAGTACGTAGTATGTAGTGGTAGGCAGGTAGAGTACTTGATAGGCCACCTAAGTTTTTGCACTTTGGTTCCTCATTTGCACAGCCCCTAGCTATGAACCCCATTCATATCGCCATAGGTAGGGCTGCTCAGTTATGTTAATTAATACCTATGTACCATGTTCCAGTAAAGATATACCTGTATTTTCCTATTTACTAGTGGACGCCTGCGACTCCGTCCGCATGGACTGCAGACAAAATGTTCAAATTATCCGGGATAAAAATATTTTCCCGTATAAATAGGTAGTGTACCTAACTAACACGACTTTTATTTATATAATTTACTTACTTATATTTATACTAGCGGACCCGACAGACGTTGTCCTGTCCCACGCTTTAAATGCAAACTTTCTGAAATAAGCTGTAACAATATGGAGCACACCACCCTTACGGAAAATAGGCGCACAGACGTCGAGTTGCGGAAACAAACCCGTTCTACCATACCATACCATACTAATATGGACCGTTATAAAAACATTGTCTAATTGACCGAATTGTGAATCTAAACCATTTTCGAACCCACTTGAACACACACTAATAAAATTAGCCGGCTAAAAAGATTAGCCGTTTTAGAAGAACTTCAATTACAAACACACGAACAGAAGATTTAATTAATTATATAAAGATAAAGGACATTTCCGAGATATAATAACTGCAGTTCACGCGGACGGAGTTCAAAAACATTATTTAGTTGACTGAATTGTGAATCTAAACCAGGGGTGGGCAAACTTTTTTCATCGCGGGCCGGTAAATTAAAAAAAAATTGTCGCGGGCCAGAAAATTAAAAAAAATATTGCCGCGGGCCGGTTAATTAAAAACACTTGGGGCAAGGCGTAAAGTTTAAAAACATTGTTTTTAGAAACTTAAATGATATTTTTTTTATACTTTTTCACATTAAAAAATTGTCACCTTAGCAGTATTGTGATAAAAAATACGAGATTTAAATGTTTTAAGTGTAGATAAAATATTTTAAGGTCTAAAAATATAATACAATTTGAATTTTTGATATTAAAATTTTTCTGAAAAACGTTCGGCGGGCCGGATTAAAACCTCATACGGGCCGGATCCGGCCCGCGGGCCGTAGTTTGCCCATCCCTGATCTAAACCATCCTCAAACACACTTGAACACACAAAAAATTTCATCAAAATCTTGCCGTTTAAAAGGAAATCCATTACAAACGCAAGAATAGAAAATTTATTTATGTAAGGTACTGCACCGCAGTCTGCCGGATCCTATGTAAAAAGTTCTAACATAAACAACAATATAAATCTTCTTTTCGTGTAGTTTTAATTGGACTCTGTCTAAACGGCTGAACCAATTTTGATGAAATTTTGTGTGTATGTTTAGGTGGGTTCGAGGATGGTTTAGCTTCACAATTCGGTCAACTAAATAATGTTTTTGGACTCCGTCCGCGTGGACTGCAGAGAAAACAAAATGTCGTTGACCTAATCGTAAGTCTAAACCATTCTCGAACCCACTTGAACACACACACAAAATTTCATCAAAATAGGTTGAGCCGTTTAGAGGGAAATCCATTACAAACACACGAACAGAAGATTGATATTCGCTGGGTGCAAAGCAGAAGGTGGGGGAACCACGAATCGATCGCAGCGCCCGCGGTGGCCAAAAATGGAAAACTCTGTCACTTTTTACTATAGCAGAATATAATTAAACATGGGTAACGATACCTGCTGCGTAGTTAACTGCAAGGATAATGGTAAAAATAGCAATAAAATAGCAATAAAACTTTCTGGTGGTCATGTTTTTATTAAGTACTGAGTTGTACCTACCTATTAAGTACCTACTTAGGTAACTCGCCCGCTATTTATTTCTTTGGTTTGGTATCCATTGCTCAAATCAACCTCCAGCTCAATCTGTTGCTAGTCCTTTGTCTAATATACATAGCTAAATTTTCGCAATAGGTGATTATCAGATAAAAGTTATCTATACATCTATTAATGATGTAATGGCCTCACCCGTTGCTGTATCTATCTATCTATTATACAACAAGGAAATGATTGTTAAATAAACTTTTTGCGATTTAGTTATGAACGTAAAAGATAAACGAAAATAATCTTTAAACCTACAGGCAGGATAATGCAACACAGTAGCACCTATACACAGAAATTACGACGGATTGAAAACGAAATCGTAATATTAACTTACCGGTTTAGAACGATTAGCGGTGAAAAAGATTATCCAAGATAAAACGTATCGTAGGTATTATTTGCAGTGCCTATTTTTATATAGATAACAGTTAGGTACTTGGCATTTATGCAATCGAAAAAATATCAGCAAGAGTAACGAAAAAATGTAACGAAAAAAAAAATATATTTTACCAACATGGCCCACATTAGGTACCCATAGGCAAGAGTAGGTATCTGATGACACCTAGGTATTGACTCATTTTCGTAACAAGATAACCTATTTCTAGACTGCATAAGGGTGACATGTGTCGATTATCATTTACTTACTACGTCTCATAAATTAGATAACATTTATTGAAAAGGGACACTCGCTTTCTGCATGCTTCAAAACAAATAATGTGTCCTTTTATGTTCCACTTAAAATGTGTCTTACGATTTATCTATCAAGATAATCACCCTGAATTGAACTTGATTTCATTATCTATTACACACAGCCAAGATAAAATATTACCGGTACAACTACACAAGAATTAAAATTGTATTAGTATAGCCCATGACCTGACGGAACTTAATGATCCACGGTGACGGACAGATCAATAATCGATATAATATTTCTGATAGAAGTTATTTCCACATAGGTTTATCCATTAGATAACTTAGAAGCATGTTACAGCGTCCATATTTTATAAGCCGATAAGCCATAAGGGAAACTCCCTTTTCAGTAGGCGCCTGGGCAAGTAGATCTAGTACCTACATCTGCTTTTAACTGTTACAGATAAAAGAAGCAAGATATGAAGACGCCATAAAGGTTTTAAATGACGCAATTAATTACAATCCCAATAGAGCGGGTCTATCTCTGCTGGGCTACTGTTACTACAGAACACAGTCTTTTGTGGAAGCTGCCAACTGCTACGAACAGCTATCGTCCATGCACCCAGATATACCTGAATACAGGGTGTACTTTGCGCAATCGCTCTATGCGTCATCCATGTATGAAGAAGCTTATAAAGTCACAACACAAATAACATCACCCGAATTTGAAAATAAGGTGACCAAATTACAGTCCGCCATTAAATATGGAGAAGAAGATTTAATAACCGCAAAATCACTCGTGGATTCATACTCTCAAGATGACCCAGATAAAGACATAAATCTCGGATGCTTGTTGTTCAAAGAAAATCAGTACGAGGAAGCTTTACAGAAATTTTCGCGGAGTCTTAGTATTTTAGGTTTTAATGCACATTTACATTACAATGTCGCCCTTTGTTACTTTAAACTTAAGGAATATCCTCAAGCTTTAAAGCATATCACATTAGTTATAGAACGAGGTATTCGAGATCACCCAGAATTAGCAGTAGGGATGCAAGCAGAAACATCTGAAGTAAAATCCGTGGGGAATACGCTGACCCTTCATGAGACAGCCCTGACAGAAGTGTTCAACCTCAAAGCTGCGATAGAATATCAACTAAAAAATATGGACTCCTCAAGAGAAGCTCTGAATGATATGCCTCCGAGACACGAACATGAATTAGATGCCGTAACATTACATAATTTGGCTCTTACTTCAATGGATGTTAAGCCGACAGATGGGTTTGAAAAATTGCATTTCTTACTACAACAGGATCCTTTTCCGCCAGAAACATTTGCTAACTTATTGCTACTTTATTGTAAGTTTGAATACTATGATTTAGCAGCCGATGTCTTAGCTGAGAATGCACAATTAACATACAAATATTTAACACCCTATCTATACGATTTCTTGGATGCAATAATAACAAGCCAAACATCACCTGACGAAGCTTTCCAAAAGTATGAAGACATTGCATCAAAACACGCTGAACAACTGAGAAAGTTGACAAAAGTTGTTCAAGAGAGTCGCTCACAAGGAGATAATGAACAGGTTAAGAAAGCTGTCGTAGAATACGAAGAAGCATTAGAGAGATACATTCCTGTAGTTATGGCACAAGCAAAAATTTACTGGGACATGGAAAACTATGGACAGGTAGAAAAAATATTCAGAAAATCAGTTGAATTTTGCAATGAATCTGATGTCTGGCGTTTGAACGTGGCTCACGTTTTATTTATGCAGGAAAATAAATACAAAGAAGCTGCCAGTTTCTACGAGCCAATAGTTAAGAAGCAATACGATAATATATTAGATATAAGTGCGGTAGTTTTAGCTAATTTGTGTGTATCGTATATAATGACATCACAAAATGAAGAAGCAGAAGATATAATGCGCAAAATTGAGAAGGAGGAAGAGCAACAAATATTTGAGGATCCACAGAAAAAGTTTTATCACCTATGCATTGTAAATCTAGTTATTGGCACATTATATTGTGCAAAGGGTAACTACGAGTTTGGTATTTCACGAGTAATAAAGTCTCTAGAACCGTTTAACAAGAGGCTTGGCACCGACACCTGGTTCTATGCTAAACGATGTTTTTTATCGTTCCTAGAGAATCTGGCAAAGCATCTAATAGTGGTAAAAGATAACACTATCAAAGAATGTTTGCAATTTCTCGAGGGTTGTGAAACTTACGGTAGACGCGTCAGCACCGTCATCGAAACTCCATTTCAAGAAGAGGACGCGAACACCAAAGCGAAACAAACCGTCACCTATGAAGCTAGACTACTACGTTACATGTTTTATAAGCTAAGAAACATCGATGACTCTGTGACTATAAATAAGTACGAAGATTTGAAATAAATTATTATTTTATTATTATGATCCACAAATAAAGAATTTTTCATTTGATTTGAAGCGAGAGCTAATCTCTTTTTTCCTTTTCCGTGTGATTGAGAGCATTTACTTGTTTCAGTGGGGCAAGCACGAACCTTTCGATTGTCCGTACAACGTTCTATTATCGTCACACTGTCATATCTCATAGATTTTGCTTGCGAATCGATAGAGTTTACGGCGCGTATAAAGGTTCATGCTTACCCTAGGATTCCTGGATCACCCAGTTGCCTATGCCTGTTTGAAACCAATACATGACCGATACGAATAAGTTCCAAAAAGTACAATTACAGTAAATCCTGCACTCGCATATAAGTAGATTAATGTACCTACCTACTCAACTTACATTTGACTAACATACTTACGAAAACCCATTAGCATTGATACAAAATGTATAATTCGAATAACTATAAAACATATTCAAAATATAAATCAATGCAAAATCAACTTGGCAGAAGACGTGTTCGCGACCGTTTAGTTAGATCAACATTTTTCATGAAATTTTTGAACGCCTCCGAGTCGGTCAAAAACTTTTGGTTTTGTACGGTATAATGGGAATTCGGACGTCCAAAGTTCCTCTGCTCCCTCATCAACGTGTTGGAACTGTAAATATTGGACGTTTGTACTTAAATGAGGTAACTATATGATAACCTATATATATATATATATATATATAACTATATGATAATGGCCGCGTGGTGCCGGCAGAGTAGAATTCGTACCACCCCATGTCTGTCCGTGGGTATCGTACGAGGCGATTAAGGGTTTCCGGGAGGTGGGCAGCAGCGCCTCCCGTGTTGACAACATAGTCCAAAATACAAACTGCGGTCACCAACCCGCCTGCCCAGCGTGGTGACTATGGGCAAATACCCCCCATGGCAGTCTTGTGGCGTGCCCTGGGGGAGGCCTACGTCCAGCAATGGACTGCAATAGGCTGACGATGATGATATGATAATTATCAATTCTAATTTAAATAGACTAACTACTTGTGGCTACTCTAGGTAAAAGGTAACTCTGTGGTACAGACAGCTACTCTTTCCGAACAGAGAAAATTAACACAATTATAAATTCCTTACTATTGTGGTTTAGTTAGAGTTAGATGATGGTGCTAGTTACCATGTGGGTGGATGACTTACATTATCGGTAAGTATACAAAAATGTTATTTCCGAAATAGGAGTTTTCTATAAAACGGACTCTACCAATAATTACGATTAGTAGGTACCTACTAAGAAGTACTTCTAATATAAATATAGTAATTAAGTGGGTAGGACCTACCAAACTAAGGGAGTTTTTGTTAAATCGCTTCACCCCGACACGACAGAGGAAATGTTGCCAATATACAATAAGTCACTACCAACTATTTTATAAATAGGTAAATACCATAGCTGGGCATTAACTCGTTAATCGTTAATTAACGAAGTTAACATTTCGAGTAACGGATTAACTTTTAAGTTAACTTAAAAATATGTTAACGGACTCGTTAATTTCCGTTAAATTTCTTAAAGTCCGTTAATCGTTAATCCAGCACAGATACCACTGCAATTCCACGTGTGTTAAAATAAAACACCTTAAATGTTAAATTGCTCTATACAAACTATAGTCTTGTGGTCGTTTTATACATACTTCTGAGTGTGTTGTACACGTTCATGTGTGTTCACTGTAACCCACTAGGATTTACAGTAGCCACACGCACCGCGCCCCGCGCGCCGCCAAAACATGTCTATATGTGTAAACTAATTAGATAGGTGATTTTTATACGAATGTTATGATTAGGTAGGAATCATTTGATTTAGGTAAGTATTTTTGAAGGTAAAAAGCGGTCCCCCGACGCGACAAGATTCAATCCAAAATTTCATACGTACGGTCAACAGCAGGCCAAGATAACCATTTGTAGTTCAAAATTAGCAGTTATGCCTCCGATATAAAGGTGGCACAAAGTCCCCAGTAGTTAGTCTGACATGCTTTAGTTGGTACTTACGTAGTGTTAAAAGTTATTTTTCGCTTTTTATAGGGTTTAGCATTTTAAACCTTTTGTCATAATGATTGCGTACTTTTTTTGGGTCGGGGGTTTTTTTAATTTTAAATTTAATTTTCTTAGGAACGCGTGGAGGTATCGAGCTGAAATTAATATCAAATGCTTAGGTCAATGGTCGCTTGGAGCTGTGAGAAAATCAAACTTCTAAGCCAATGCAATTAAAAGATAGAGCTGTTTATGCCGAAAATTTCCGTAAATTTTAACACTCGCGAAGCAATCAAAACCTACAAAACTTACTACCCCTTTCCTCATGAACGCGTAGTTATTAAATTAAATTCATATCAAATACTCAGGTCTATAATAACTTTAAGCTGTAATATCAAACTTCTATGTCAACGCAATCATAAGAAACAGCAATATTTTCAAACTCGTAAGGGAATCAATACCTAAAGGTACTTCCAGTCGACCTAGAATCTTGAAATTGGGCATGAAGATAATAAATCCTAAAACCTAAAATTTCTAGTTACATCACGTACTTTTCTAGCTATGTCTAGATTGTCATGATGGGTGAACTTTTGCTTACATACCTACAAGTTTGTACGAAAATCTCGGTGCTAGATTCCGACTCGCACTTTGCCGATTTTTTTTTGCTAACCTGTTAACTTCCAGAACAAACAGTTTTTATTTTGTACTAGAGAACGCCTGAGACTCCGTATGCGTGGACTGCAGAAAAAATATCGAAATTATCCGGGGTAAAAAGTAGCCTATGTGTTATTCTAATATGTAAGCTATATTATTGTAAAATTTCATCTAAATCCATTTAGTAGTTTTTGCGTGAAAGAGCAACAAACATCCTTACATCTTTACATACTCGTACATCCTCACAAAATTTCGCGTTTATAATATTAGTAGGATTATGTTGTTTGTATCACTTGTAACGGATTAACTATTAACGTTAACTTGCGTTAACTTTTTCGAAATGTAACGCTTTAACTGTTAACGGAGTTAACTTTTTTAGTAACGGATTAGCGATTAACGAAGTTAACAATTTGATTAACGGTGCCCAGCTCTGGTAAATACATAATAAATAGTAGAAAAATTATTACGTACTCTGAAAAATCCAATAAGCAATCCTCGTCGTAATATACGGAGTATTGGCGAATCTTCTGAACCGTGTCACCGTTGTCATAGTTTGATTCAAACTCACACTCATACAATTTTTCAATTATACCATTTTTATCTTTAACTGTCCACATGTACTCTCCTGGTAGACCCCTTAGTTTAGGTCCATTGGCCATAGGTACAAGAGTGTTGTCCTCCGATATGTTATCCATAACTGCCTCGAATCTTTGAGGGTTTCCGGAGAACTGTAATGAATTGTCAGTTTCCTGTATGCTTCGGGAATTCGCCTTCCTACTTTCACATTTTTTCAAAAACTCCTCAACTTCAAGGCCTAAATTGGACTCTAATAACCCGTCCTGCGTGTGCACAATAAAACGAGCACTGTATTCTTTCAGTTTTGTGTTATTTGAGCAGTATATTTCATTTACTAACGACATCAAATTTTTTTCAGACTGCTCTTTTTCCTCTGTCAGCTTTTTAAGACGAGCCTTCAGAAATATATTTTCCTGATGTGTTACAATGTACAGCTGTTGGAAATTTATATATTTAGATCTGTTTTCTCTTATTTGTTTATGAGTTTCTTCTATATGACGAATTAGCCTGTTTTTGGCTAAAGTATCGAGCTGGTGCCTTGTCCTGCAATTTTTGTTCTCTTTTAAAGCAGCTAGCAATATGTGGCTCATATTTTTTTTCTCTTTCATAATTTGTGCTAATTTTCCAATTAATATCATATTTAGTTTTAAACTACTTGAATTGACACTTTCTCTTTTGTAATTTATATTACTCATAACATTTTTGGTTGTTTGTAACAAAACTTCACATTTTGATCTACAATAATTTAAAGTGGCAACACAAAGTTTTTGTGTTTTCATTAGTTTTTCTTTTACAGTTAGATCTGGGATGGGAATTTCTTTAAATTTTTTCAAGTATGCAATTACCTCACAGAATTCAATTCTTGAAACCATATTTAATATGAAACAAACAATTTCTTCTTTTTTATGATATACCGAAATAGCAAGAGCTCCAGCCAAAAACATGATATAGTTTAGGAGGGGTGTTCCATCATATTCCTCTATTATTTCTTGAGACACTTCTCTGTACACTGTTGCATTTTCAACTATATTTTCAAATGATTTTACATTGGATTCTACAACAACAAAATTAGTGATGATTAAACTATTTCATAGGTACATTTTAAACAAGTAAACCACTTTTACTGTAATAAGTTTGTACCAACCTGTGATTATATTTGGATTAACTCTTAATAATATAACATCAATAAAGCACATTGCCATCCACATGGCACATGTTAACCCTACAAGCCATTTGAAAGCAATGTACATTTCATCTAAAATGAATATTATATCCCTTTATATCAAACAACAATAAATTACTTTTGCTTAGATAAATCATTTACAATAATTTTATTGCATTCTAGTAAAACATTTTGGTTGCAATTTAAGATTCATTTTAGAAAATTTTATTAATAATGCATGACATCTGTGACACAATAATAAAAAGTCAATCTTGTCATGATCTTGTTGACATGTCCTATTAACAAAGAGGGTTTACCCTGTTTTCCACTTGCAGAATTTCATACAATAAAGATTTTTTAATGTTTGATCAATGGATCTAGACACTACTACAGGAAACTTAAGTCTTGGTTACAAAAATCTGCTACTAATGGACACATACACACAAATTCTGGCACAGAACAGCTTACTGACTACGATAAAAATTTATGTGTACAATAAAGAATACCAAGAACTTTATATTTTAATAACTTATTTATTTAATGTTCTTACTTCTTATTTTTTTCACAACTTTTTTGCCTATGTGCAAAATGTTGAAAATTATGGGTAAACACTTTATAAATACCTACTTAATAAATAATCACCTACAGAACAAGCAAAGGCCCTTAACATAACTTATCTATTTTTTATTCTTAAATAATTTGCTTAGCTTTACTTTAATAGCCAGTTGCAGTAATGCAATATTTTTCTTGTACCATTCCACATTATACTGAATATGAGTCTTCCAGTATTTGTCAAGAAAGGCTTTGTAGAATACACTCATCTCATCAGCAGTTAGGTTTTGTTTTCCTTCAGGCAGATTTTCCTTAAGATATTTCTCTCGTTCCTGAAGGAAATTTTAAATCTTTATTTATTTTATTTTTAAGTTATTTATTAACGATATACATAATTATCTACCTACCTGAAAGAAACGAGAATTGTGTTGAATCCAAAAGTTCTGATTCCATTCATGCACTTGTATTCTCAGCTCCCTGTATTTCTTTTCAGTGTCTGTTTCATTTCCTGGCTTTTTATATATAATTGTTCTCAAATTGGACACAGGATCCGGTGGACCTATCATATCATTTGTAATACTTTCAGGGTTTGGAATCTGCACAGATTTTGATTTAGTGGCAGAACTTGTCGGACGTTTTGCCAACCATATGTAACAATGCCTATGCCTAAGCATTATTGAAAATTGGCGCAACATATTTTATCTATTTAATATCATTGTACAAAGCAAAAATCCGATAATATTTCATATAATATCATTATGTAAAGTATTTGAAGATAATAACATAACCTAAATATTTTTTTTTTTTAGTTTATCCCGTAGGAAAGGCAAGGGGAACTAAGCCCATACAGCCATTGTCTTTAGTAAATGATTTCTGAATTTATGATGGATGATAATGATGATGATGAATGGAAACATCGGGAAAATCCTCAAGAACAAGTGTAAAGTTAGTCAAAATGAAAAATTATTGCAGAAACAACTTACATGCGCCCATGAAGAGATCGTAATCCGGCTAAAGTTTTACTCGGCTTACCTGCCAATAAAACCATGCACACGGACTAGATTCACATCACAAGTAATCAAAATATAACTTATCTACCAGAAAATATCACTTTACGGACACATGCAAGCCATTTACAAATATTTTTTTATTTTCACAAGAAAATTACACCCGCTCCCTTCCAGCTTTTCCCGCCGAAACCATAACCTAAATAAAAATCATTCGCTTCACAGCTGACGGTGACAGGCAGCTGTCACAGTGACAACCAAGTTTAAAGGAGAAGAAATGGCTGTATGGGCTTAGTTCCCCTTGCCTTTCCTTTGGGATAAACTAAAAAAAAAAACAACCAAGTTTAAGTGCACGGGTAGTTATCAACAGAGAACAAAATCTAATCTAAAACTAAAAATCTATGGTCCTTACAAACTGTTAGAGCAATTTACCGGCTGACGCAAATTTGACGTTTCTCTCCCTCCCCTGACCTCTCACTTCCCCTCTGTCGCCTTATTTTGAGTACGATTTGTCAATGTTCCTTCCTCTTTAGTTTGTTTGTGGTTATGTACTTTATTTTCGTGTTTCGTAATTTATAGTGTTTGTGTTTTATTTTCGCTATTTTTTGATACTTTTATTAATATAGGGACGTTTCTAGTGTTTAATTACGACAGGACGTTTCAAGTTTATGTTAGTTGTGTATTTATTTTACAAAAAGACATTGAAAGTGTTGCAAGAGTTGCAAAAAGATAGTTGAGGTTATCCGTCGTTGATATTTTAACTTCCGAGTTAAAGAAGTTTTCTGTAGGGTCCGCCCTATAGATGGTTGATTTGCGTCGAGTGAGGGTGTATAGTATAACTTCAGAAACAATGAAGGGGTTAGTCCACTCTGCCTCGTGATGATCACTCATTGATACCTACATATTGAACTGGAAGTTACATGTATGTGTCTATCTTGTCAAAGAAAAGGCATTATGTTTCCATTATACTTCCAGTTGTTAAGTTTCAATGAGTTTCATTTATAATAACTATGAACTGTCAAAAAAGATAGCCGATATAAAAAAGATAGTAGAAACTGATCATGCTTTTGGGTTGGTAATGTGAGAACATTATCAATTTCTCCTCAAGTCACACAAATGAAACGTAGAATCCAATTGCGTGATCAGATTTCACCAAGACAATATAAACGTAAATTTAGTCCTACCTGTCTTTTTCTCTCAGCCATGTATGTTAAGAACAGAGAGAGATAGACCTAACTAAGATTAGGTTAAAGTGTGACTGCCGGAATAGACCCTAATGTATATAATAATTTTAACAATTTTCTGGATTTTATATCCACCGGAAAATCTATAAGTGATTTTAGTGACATTTTCTACTTACTTTTTTGACTAGATAATGAAGTTGTAGTATATAAAATAATAAAGTAATATTTATTATAAATGTATAAAGTATACACACTTAAAATATTCTAATTGTTAAATTCATATAAGTTAATATGAAATAATAGTTAGTTCCGGGATCTTAACATTTCGCGATATGCACATTTTGGGATATGAACATTTTGGGATTTGGACATATTTGGATTTTAAAATTTTGGGATATTAACATTTTGGGAATTGAACGTTTTGGGATGTGAGCATTCTGGGACATTAAAGTTTTGCACCATGTTAACATTTTGGGAATTGAACATTATGAACCTAAACGCACCGTTGGATGGGTCATCAAGAAAAATACAAAAACAAATAAAATGTGCAAAATGTATAGGTATTTATTTATCTACTAATAATACTGATGTAAGTACATAAATGGATATCACAGAAGGAAAATAAAACACTAAAACAACGGAAATTGACCTATCCATCGGAATATGTGGTTAGATACTTTGGCCACATACTAAACTTAAACCATAATTATAAAAGCCAAGTTTTCATTTGATTTCCTTGCTTGTGAAAATCAAAGATATTTGTACAATAAATGTAAGAAAAAGTAGATAATTAAATAAATATTTAAAAATCTGTGTCTTATTTGGCCTTCTTAACTAAATAATATGAATAAATAATTTTTATTGTAGTAATAAAAAATGTAATTGCCTAATAAGATTTTTTTAAATTATAGGCTGTTGAGTCTACGGTTCTTTTGCCTACCATTTGTGACTCATAAAAAATTATCCGTGTCAGTCGGTATTTTGCTCTATAAGGTTCAAGCCCAAACCGAATGTATAGAAGATGTCCGTCTGATGCGTTAGCATCTCTACTTAGTCTGTGGTTTAAGTGATGTGCCCACCAGTGAGGACTACGTGGACTACATACAAAACGTATTATCGGACATCTCAAGCAATAAGCACCTCATCCTGACGTTACCATCCATGTGCACTTTGAAACGTAGATACCTACGTAAGTTTATTCGGTTCATATCAACTTAGCGTTTTAATGAACGCATTATAATGTATTGTGGTCTGTAGGTTGGCAGCTCTGGAATTTGACGTTTAAATTTTTGGTCAATTCGGTCAAATGTCATGTTTTTCATTTCCCGAATTATGTAAAAAGTGTGGATGATTATTTTATTTTGGAATCGTTAGCTATCGGCGAGGATTAGTCTACAGGTCTTGTAGTGGATATTCACACCTACTCAAAAATCCAATAAAATGGCTAAAGGCAAGAATGAAGGTTCTGATGATGAATATTCAGCAAAGTTGGACTTGTGCCTTACTGATGGTATCATAAAATCAGGTAAATTAGAAATTTGCACTTACATTACATTATCTTCCTTATATCTCACTTATCAAACGTACTTACTATTACGAATTAACTTTGAGAAATGACCTTATACCTCAGCCTTCAAGTTTATAAATATGTAGGTTATGATCTCAACTCAAATATACATGGGCTGCTTTTATCCTAGAATCAATCGATTTTACCGAGGTCTCTTGTGGATTGGTAAATTATATGAAGATTGGTAGCAAAGAGATTAACAGCATTATGTGCTCTTTGTTAATTATTATAATTTGTCCGGCAGACATGTATATTTTACATTTTCTCAGAAACTTTTACTGTTTTGGATGTAATGTACATATCTGACATGGTGATTAAGGCAATGTAATTTTCCATAGTATATTAACATTTTGTTGTTCAAATTACAGAGAAAATTATTTAACTATTTTTATTCATTTTCAGGTACAGGTGTACTATTGGGTGCTTTAACATCTGTCCTCTTTCTGAAGAGGCGGAGATGGCCTCTTATAGCTGGAATGGGAATGGGTATAGGTCTAGCATATGCAAACTGTGAATATGAACTAAATCCAAAGAAAAATGAAAAAAGCACAGCATAGGTACTATTGAGCTAGGGTCTACAATAATCAGGTAAATACTTTTTGTAAAAGGAGTTTTCTGTCATCTCTGAAACACTTACAAGTATGCCAATATCCTACTCAAAACCAAGCTGCTTACATCACTGATGAAATATTAGAAAGCTTCTCTGAATACTTGCAGAATACCTACACAAAATCAAAATCTTATTGCTTGAAGAAAGTAACTATCATCAGTTGCACACCAGAAATGAGCAAATTATTTGTCTCTAACAAATTTCTCTTTTCATTTACAGATAAGGACTTTAATTAAGAATCATGTGCAGATCATAATGGAAAGGTCCAGTAGACACAATTAGAAAATATAACATTTTGTTATTGTATAAATAATTATTTAATTAATATTAGAAATGCTGCTTTTTATTTCCATACTATATAATATAACTGGGTGACTCAACATTCATAAAACAAGGACTTGTGTTTAGATCACTAAGTATAAAAATAATTGTTCATTCAAATTAAACACCGACATAGAACAATAATATTTATTATACAAATTGATACTGGAATCAAGACCAAGTAAAGAAAGTGTCTTAACAATTAAAATAAACAGAAGTACACAATTATTTTAGATAGACAGAGACAAAACCACATTAACATCCCATATACAGACACCTAACATGGTGATAAACTTAACTATGAATAATAAACAACTTTTAACTCCAATAAATAAACACATTCATATCAGAAATTAGGATAAAACAGCACAATTTTCCACATTACTTTATGGTTGATAGAATATACCCAATAATACTTGTTCTTACAAATAGAGAAATTTAATGGAACCTCTACAAAATACAAACAAAGCAAGAGTGTATGTAATAATGAATGTTACATTTGTGTTGTTTTATGTCAGAGAACACAATGGGTTTATGATTGTCTTTTCATATTATTGTGTCATATAATAGAGGTTGAATTCACAGCAAATGCTTTACCACAATTTTCTACCTTATGGAAGCAAATGTTAATGAAAATGTAATTAAAACTTATGCCATTATGTAGTTTCTTTTATTTTCCCATAAGTTGAAAAGCTGTTTTGCATAGATTGATGAAGCTAATTTACTTGGCTTTTATATTAATAAATAATTAATTATATTATGTAGCAACATTTCAAAACTTCATTCCATAAGATAATAAACATGTAAGGAAAGTTACTCTCCATTTAGAAAGATCTTATCCAAATTATTTATTGATTCTCATTTTGAACATCATTTGATTTTGAAGGTATTGTAATACCTAATATTTTTTTGTACACAATTCGATTTGTATTGTCTGATAAGTATATGCATGCTGAGGTTTGTATTGCTCCTAGCATTCTAATTCTGAAAGTAATTATTGTATCAATCTTTGAATTTACATAAAAATATGAAATGGCCTCCAGGAGGATAGGATACAAAAACGATTCCTTGACAGTACCTAAAGCAATTTAAACCAACTACCATTATAACTACTTAAAATTAACGTTTGGCAAACAAATTGACTAGAACAACAACAGTTTAGTTAACTCATAATTTGTTATGTACTTAATAAACACTAATATAATAAGTTCAAGCAGGCATGCTCATGCATAACAATTTTTACAACAATAAGTAAACTTAACTCGATTGAACAAACAAAATGACCTTAAGCATAGGTAATATCTAGTCATAAATAATATTGAGACCTATTTTGGTTATTAGGGCAACTTAATATTAACAAGGTTAAACAAAATTTATTTGTAAGTTAATCAAACAGCAAAGTTAATAACCATTTCAGAAGAACAATATAAATGGCACAATACTCTGTGTAAGCGAGCGAGACGCCATATCGCAAAATTGAATTTAATGGCACAATAAAAATGACAGCAAACCTTCAAACACTATTCACGTAAACCAAGCGAAGTTATTGATGCAGTGGGCAAGAACTAGTTCTTGAGTACTGGAAGAAACTCACCACACAACAGCAATACAACATTTTGTTTGTATAACATAGTTGTTACAAATGCAGTAGTAGGCATAGAGAAGATGCATGATTTGCGAACAAATAAACAGTGCATAAAGCAAATTATTAACTTCAGGTTTATATAATAAAATAACATATTAACTCCATTGTGTACAATTTGTCTTTGTAGAAAGGGAATATATTCTAATAACGTGTCCATGAATTGCAATCATGACTATTAGCCGCATATGGCAATAGCCAATAACAATAACAAGTGAAACCCCTCCGGTTTAATGGCACCCTGAACCTAATTGTAATTCTTTTAAAAATCTGAAAAAAAAAAAAAAAAAAACAATAGTTGACAGTCTTTATGCCTAATATAGGATTTACGTAAATGCTGGAAGATTCGTCTAGATGTGACGTGTTTAAATTCCCAGAAGCTCTTTTCTGAGCTTCCGTACTATAACTATTTGTTCATGTGCCATAATTAAAAGCTATATGGTTCATTATGAATTGGCACAAAAATTCTAAACCGCGAGGGGTAGAAACCAGTGACTAAGGTTTATAGCCTACGCAGACGACGTACTTTTCTCCGCGGCGGAGAAAAAAGTACGCTTCGCGAATAAAATAGAACGCTTACACGAGTAACGCAAACGACGGATTAAAAGTACCGCGTACTTAAGTCCGTCAAATAACCGAGGACATGCAGGGAGCGGGGGTACGGGGGAGTCCTCGCAAAAAGGAAGCCATCTCGGTTATTTTGTGTCACCTCACTTACGTCATTTGACGCACCATCTCCATTCTGAGTTCCAAAATTTTGATACTTAGGTACGTAGCTACACAGGGTGTAACAAGTAGAATCAATAAACAACTGAGGAATGTTCATACAATCTTGAAAAATAAACATGTGATTTCGATTCTCGAAATAGGTTCCCTATAGTGGGGCTATTTACATAGATTTTCGTTTAACGTACCCTTTCTGTTACATCCTGTATAGGTACCTACGTAAATATCAAAGTTTCGGAACCCAAAATATAGATGGTGCTTCAAATAACGTAAGTGTGGTGACAAAATAACCAAGTTGACTCTCCATTCCTCTATAGTTATTCTCCTCTATGAAATGATCGCACACCGAGTGCGTTGAGTCCGCGGTAAATCCGCGGCGGACTATTTATTGGCGAAGCGTACTTTTTGCTCCGCCGTGGAGAAAACTCCGTCGTCTGCGTAGGCTATTAATATATTTCTTACAAACAAGGTTTGTGATTTTTATCGAAATGAGAATGAACCTTTGTGCATATCCATAACGAATGTACCGCAGTTCTGCTTAAGTAAATATGAATATATAAAATGCTGTGAATAAGGTGCGAGGAATCAATATCCTAACATTCGTTAATTAATCTAAATTTATATTTAATTATTGTGATTATGTGACTGCTAATTTAGAGATATTTGAATCGTAGTGACCTAGGTATACAATAATTTCGTCTATTATTACGTTACAAAGTCATTCACACTATATCAAAGATCTAAAATTACAAAACTTCCATCCACAATCTATTGGCTACATTTATAATATCCTATAATACCCCACAGTGGAGACGGAGCAAAATCAGTTAGCTCACATTACGAGGCACTAGAATTTTATGACAATTCATATTTAGCACATCGTTTCATTCAAGACGTTTTCCTGCCTCCCCCCCCCACAAATAGCACATACACGGTACAAGCAAATTCATTGAACCCATCAGTTGTTAAAATCGTAACATTCAATCCACCAATCATAATGTGCACGTACACTACCCTCGCACCTGATTGGTCGATATACGCTAGCCGCCATTTTGTCTAATAACGAACGATGTACCTTACTTTACTACTCGTCTAAATTCATTTGGGTAGAGTCCGTTTCATAGAATAACTTCCATGCCTGATTTCGGAACTAACATTTTTTGTATGCAAAGATACAGAAAATGTGGTCACACACATAGTAACTAGCGCCATCATCCAAAGGAACTACACCTACGGTGAAACACACTCATGTGATAGTAGTAAAGATTTTACCCAAACTGTTCCAGTTGTTCAACAGCTTCATAATATGTTCTGTAATAATACTTTAATATTATTATATGCTATCATTAATACTCTGGTATTTCTTAAATATACAAACAAATTAGGGTACAATACTCATGGTATAACCGAATTAGGAAGCAATGGAACAGTCCACACACACACAAGGAACTATCAATATTTTTGGAAAATAAAAAACGAGTTTGGCTTTTCAGTGTGATTGCTAATGGCCCTGCAGTTACCGACTTAGCAAAAAAAAAACAATATAACTGCATTTGAACACGTACCTAAATATTGAACTGTCGGGTTAGAGTAAGTTTATAATCTTAACTCAATCGCGTTCACGTTTCACTGCCAACCAATCACAAATTACGGAATTAACGGGATGTCGCCGTGACGTAATAAAAGTGAAAACAACAGCACAACGTGATTGGTTGACTAGTAAACGTTAACGCGAACGTGTTTTCTAATTGTAAACTCACATTTTACTTACAAATTAATGTAAATTTGTACGAAAAACGTAAGATCCTAAAATCTGTAACAATTTCGAAAAGCGGTCTTATATAATTTCATTTCGCGATCATTAATAACTTCATTAACTAACACCGATTAATCAGTTAATTACAACGAAAATGGAAGGTGCAAGATTTCATTTTGTCAACTCGAGCGCATAACATTTAGCCCAGTCATTTTAGGTAAAAAAAGGAGTCAACCTCGGAATGAAAGATAATAAGCTGTAAATTAGTATAAACCTTTGTTTTGTCGTTCTAAATGATGTCTCAAAAGTCACAAGTGCTATCGTGTCCGCGTCTTAAGATATTCAAGGTCAAAGGTCATAAAAATCGGTTTTTCGCGAATATTTCGCTTTCTATCACTTAAATGAGATTTGCACCCATTATAAAAGTTGTAGAGTATAAAATTCTCTTCAACTTTTGTCTGAACTTTTTTTTCATACGATTAACCGTTTTTGCGGTAGACCGCGAAGAGTGCGCCGCGTACAGTCATATATAGCCTAATGAAAGGTCAAGCGTGAGTTACGGTTATCAGTACGTTGTATAAAGTTAATTATTTACTAAAAAATTATAATTGTAAAGTCTCTGTAGATCCATTGTTACTATTCCAAAGAATAACTGTGAGCAAAAAATTTGAAAGTAATCTACAAGAAGAATATCTTCAATATGAACTAAGCCCGTATCCGACATCTTTATTTGATAGTAATGGCATGAGAAAAACCACGAAAGCGACATTATATGACAATATGATACCTGTCGATATCGAGCTTGATGAAAATAATGTAACATACATTATCGATGGTGGATTTCTTCTGCATCGCGTCGTATGGAGCAAAGGCGACACCTTTTCTATTATTTTAGATAAATACATTAAATATTTACAAACACATTATGGCTCAACAATTGTTGTTGTATTTGACGGATATTCGGACAATAGTAAAAATATTAAAGCAATGGAACAACAAAGAAGAACTGCAAAATCATATGAAGTTTGTTTTGACGAAACAATGATTATGCCAATCAGCCAAGAATTTTTTTTATCAAATCGGTCGAATAAAAACAAATTTATCGACATCTTTTGTGAAAGATTAAAAACTGTTAATATCACAACAAAACAAGCCAGAGATGATGCTGATGTTCTCATCATCGAGACAGCTATTGCATTATCAGAACATCAAATGACTCATAGGAGAAGATATTGATTTGCTCGTTATTTTAATTGGACGTACTCAATCACATAAACAGCAATTTTTCTTTAAAAAAGTTGGCAAAGGCAATGTTAAGACACAAATATACTCTTCTAAAAGTTTTGACCAATATCCTCGTACTAAATAACACATTCTATTTTTACATGCATTTAGGGGCTGTGACACGACTTCTGCGCTATTTAAAAAAGGAATAAAAACTGTTATTAGAGCATTGGAGAGAACTCCCAATTTGGATAAACTGGCGGAAGTATTCCAACAAGAAAACTCCCCGTACAAACATTATTTGAAAATGGAGTGCGTATCTTGTTGGCATTATATAATGCTCCACAATCTGAGGACATCATTAATCATTTCCGCTACACGCAATTCATCAAATTAACGAAACTAAATAGACCTGTACAATTGTCAACACTTCCACCAACAAATGTAGCAGCTCATCAACATATAAATCGTGTCTACTACCAGATTAAAACGTGGTTAGGGACGGACTTAGAACCTCAAGAATGGGGCTGGAAGCTTGAAAATGAAATCCTGGAGCCCATAAGAACGTTATTGCCTCCAGCACCAGCCGAAATACAAAATATAATATTTTGCAATTGCAAAAAGGGTTGTGGTTCCCGCTGTGGATGCAGAAAATGTAGCAGTGGATGTAGCAGGGCTACTATGTTCTTTAGCTTGTGGCCAGTGCAATGGACAAGCTTACCTCAACGCTTCACTATATCCAAGTAATCCCGATGAAGATATCTCATACGATCCTGAAATTCTGGAAGGTTTGGTGATGAATATGACTGATAATGAGAGTGATGACAATGAATTAAACATTTTCGAGCGACAACAAGAAGACGACGAAGAAGAAGAAGATAACTAGCTTCCATTTACAATTTTATTATAATTAAAATGAAGAAAAATTCTTTTAATATTTGAACTCACATTTCAATAAATGTATATGCTATTTTTAATAATAAATAAATATGTGTATAAAATATATTTCCTTACTGTCTTTTTAACTTAAAATATAATCCAAAATTAATAATATACTATAGTTAAATATAAATAATGAAGTCACTTATTTGAATTAAATATAAATAATTAATAATTAGTACATAAATAATGAGCATTGTTTAATAATTATAATTTTTTAGTAAATAATTAACTTTATACAACGTACTGATAACCGTAACTCACGCTTGACCTTTCATTAGGCTATATATGACTGTACGCGGCGCACTCTTCGCGGTCTACCGCAAAAACGGTTAATCGTATGAAAAAAAAGTTCAGACAAAAGTTGAAGAGAATTTTATACTCTACAACTTTTATAATGGGTGCAAATCTCATTTAAGTGATAGAAAGCGAAATATTCGCGAAAAACCGATTTTTATGACCTTTGACCTTGAATATCTTAAGACGCGGACACGATAGCACTTGTGACTTTTGAGACATCATTTAGAACGACAAAACAAAGGTTTATAGCAATTTACAGCTTATTATCTTTCATTCCGAGGTGAAACCCCTCAAATGACTGGGCTAATTGTTCTATATATTCCTTTAAATACTAACACACTCATACATTTACAACTAAACTCTTGTAAACAAAAACATGTCAAAAGTACAAAAATTTAAAACATCTTAATTAAAATCACTCTTTGAATCGTGGTCAAAATTCTTATTACAACAGGGCAGTAGAATTACTTTATTAAAGGCATACGATTAAAAATTATACGGGTAAAACAAAGGACCCTTTACACCATCTGCACGTACATACTATTTTGCAAATAAAAAGTTACCTTACGACAAATGCTTGTTAAAAAAAAACAGAAATTCTTATCATCGCTTTACGTTACCTTTAAAAATCCAAATAGTATAATTTTTGTAAATTTTAACTAGGTGTCTAGGTGTATTAAGTATAATTATCATTATTCCTAGATCAAAGTCCGTAGCATGCGCATGCACTTATTTGTGTAATATATTAAAATTCCTAACAGACACAGTCGTCAAATAAATTGCCTAAAAGATGAACGAAAACTAATAAGAGTAGCCAACCCCGCGATAAATTAAACGAACATAACTTAGTGCATGACACATTTGAATTTTCTTATGTCGAGTGTCTAAAAATCACTCAAGTTGGTAGCATTGTCAGCAGAAGTTTCATAAAAAGTAAACAAATCTAAGGCACAGACATTCGACGTCTTACAGCCAACATAAGAATGCCAGATAGGCTTCGCCGCGGGAGAAAGAAACCAAAGAAAAATGGCAATATATTCACTTGGTCGTCATGTCTGGCCAATAGTTGATGTAGTAGCGATGGGTGCTGCCTTCAAACAACCGATCCAACCAATTTGGAAGCCCGTCCAGAAGATTCTCTGAAAGTAAATAAATATACTATATAGCAAAGATCACAAGGTATAAAGGTAAAGAATGGAGAACTACCAAAAGATGAAATTAAAAAAAATTATTATCTTTGATTTTTTCGCTTTAAATAACTCCTTCGTGATCCTACAGTCCTGGCTCACCCCATTTTAAGAATATACAGGATGTTTTTTTGTGGCCACCCTTAACGAAGGGTACGTACTCTATACATCAAATAAAGTAAGTTTATGCCAAAAAAAGTGCTGGGTTTTTTTTTTATTTTTATGTTTAATTCCTTGATTGTGCGAAATTTATAGTGTCTAGTGTTTATGTTAGTTTTTTTATAGACCGATATTAATTATTTTTTGTGAAAAAATCCCGCTACGCGCGTCTATGTGCATTTATGCAGAAAAATGCAGTCTATTTACTCAACTTTGGACCCTAATATTTTGGAAACCAGACACTTCCCAGGTATGCTTCCATGGAGAAAAATGATCGTGATGATGAGGAGATTCCGTAGTTTTCGGGAACGTTGACGACCAAAAATCACCTGTATACAGGGTATAACAGAAAGGGTATGTTAAGCGAAAAGCTATGTAAATAGCCCACTATAGAGAACCTATTTGCAAGAACCTGTATGCTTGTTTGTATGCGTTGTACAGGTAAGGAGGGGTAGGTGCCTCCCCTTAGATTGCACTTCCCGTGTAAAACTCTAAAACTAACGACCCAAACAATATACTAATCTAGGATTCCGAATTTCATGATAGGAATTGTGTACTGTTCTTGCTGTATACAGGATGTAACAAAAAGAGTATGTTAAGCGAAAAGTTATGTAAATAGCCCACTGTAGAGAACCTATCCACAAAATTTGAGACTCGAAATCATATTTTTATTTTTCAAGATTGTATGAAAATTCCTGAGATATTTAAAATTCTCCATACTATCGGGAAAAATAAACATGTGATTTCGGGTCTCAAATTTTGTGGATAGGTTCTCTACAGTGGGCTATTTACATAACTTTTCGCTTAACATACTCTTTTTGTTACACCCTGTATACAGCAAGAACAGTACACAATTCCTATCATGAAATTCGGAATCCTAGATTAGTATATTGTTTGGGTCGTTAGTTTTAGAGTTTTACACGGGAAGTGCAATCTAAGGGGAGGCACCTACCCCTCCTTACCCGTACCATGCTTACAAACAATCATACAGGCAGACTTTTAACTAGTATAGTCGTCTCTGTTTTCTTATACAACATTAGAAAGAGATAGATGTAGGTTGCTCAAAATGCAAAACATCACATAAAGCAAATATCAATTTGGTCACCTTTGCTTTGCTACCTTTGGATCATGATAGTAAAAAGCTACATAACGTGTCAAGTTCTTGTCTATGACTTTATTCATCGGAATTTTTCGTATAATTTCTACGACAGAGTACGCTTTGGTCTTTTTTACGCGATGGTCATCATCATCAGCCTATTATAGTCCACTGCTGGACGTAGGCCTCCCCCGAGGCACGCCACAAGACTGCCATGTGGGGTATTTGCCCATAGTCACCACGCTGGGCAGGCGGGTTGGTGACCGCAGTTTGTATTTTGGACTATGTTGTCAGCACGGGAGGCGCTGCTGCCCACCTCCCGGAAACCCTTAATCGCCTCGTACGATACCCACGGGCAGACACTGGGTGGTACGAATTCTACTCTGCCGGCACCACGCGGCCAAAACATGGTACAAAAAAGTTATTATTAGATCAGAGGCAAGTTCCGCCAAAAAATATGACATGAATTTTAATTTATTCAAACGTCATTGTTAAATGTCACAAAGCGCCTTCTCAAAGTCATTGTTCTAAGAGACAGACTGTGGTGGCCTCCCCACCCCTTGATTATGTATCTTGCAATACCTAAGCCGAAGCAAAGCATACATACATACATATAATCACGCCTTTATCCCTTACGGGGTAGGCAGAGTACCAAGGGCCGATAGAACCACATGGTGCCACTTCTGACCAATTTTGAGGGTATAGTTAAGACTAGTGGACGCCCGCGACTCCGTCCGCGTGGACTACAGAAAAAACAAAATGTCGAAATTATCCGGGATAAAAATATTTTCCCAGGATATAAAGTAGCCTATATGTTAAGTGGGACCTGTCACAATATATTCCTAAAAACTACATCAAAATCGGTTCAACCGTTTCTGAGATTAGCGTGCACAAACGCACAGACAAACCGACAAACAGACAAAAATTCAAAAAATCATCGTTTTGGGTCCTATTGCGTTGATAAAGGTCTCCTATAATATTTTTTCTCATACTCGTATATCTTCCATGTACAGACAGGCGATTTTTATTATATGTATAGACTAGCTGTTGCCCGCGACTTCGTCCGCGTCAACAAACAGAATAAAATATTTTAAAGTACTTCTGCGTAAATTATATTTTTTGTTTTATTTTCTTGTGGCAGAAGAACATACTGATTTTCTCCGCAACCCGATCTTGACAACGCGACATATAATTGGCCGTGTGAAAAGCAGTCTTGACGTAAGTCAATTCCAACGTGTTTAAACGTTTGCCCCTGTGATTTATTAATTGTTACAGCAAAAGATAACTTAACAGGGAATTGAATTCTTTTAAAATGTTGAATAACTTTTCCTAAGACGGTATTTTCATATCTCTCAAAATTTA
The DNA here is from genome assembly GCA_014607495.2 of Carposina sasakii. Lineage (NCBI taxonomy): Eukaryota > Metazoa > Arthropoda > Insecta > Lepidoptera > Carposinidae > Carposina > Carposina sasakii. The sequence continues at coordinate 14,394,015 of CP053152.1, read as the reverse complement.
GCTGGGCTGTTAAGGGTTCTGCATCAGGTTATCTAGACCTTCAATTTTATTACGTTATTAGAAAGTGCTTATCATGCTGAGCAACTTTTCCTAAGACGGTATTTTCATATCTCTCAAAGTTTAGCTGGGCTGCTAAGGGTTCTGCATCAGGCAGTCTAAACCTTCAATTTTTTCTTTCATATCATTTCTACGTCATTTTATTCTTTCATACATATTTTTTGGATAACTTGAACCGTTTACGCAGCGCACGCAACGGAAGTCTCCAAAGTTGAATAATTTTCCCCGTTTTTTCCACATTTTCCTCTTATTCTTCGTCCCTATTGGTCGCACTGTGATGATATATAGCCTAAAGCCTTCCTCGATAAATGGACTATCCAACACAAAAAGAATTTTTTAATTCGACCCAGTAGTTCCGGAGATTAGCGCGTTCAATCAAACAAACAAACAAACAAACTCTTCAGCTTTATAATATTATATATTAATATATAGTATAGATGTACAAGTTGCGATTGCTAAAATTGAGAATGTGTGCGCGGGAGGATGCCGAGCGCTCGTTGCGCGCACACATACTTAATTTTCGCAATCGCCCTGGTTCGGCTTTGCTATTGCAAATGAGGTAATGAGGGGGCCGTGCCCCTGCAGGTCCCTGGCACGTACCTTGCAGCAGCGGCGGCTGGGCTGCCTCGTCGCCGGACGAGTCGGGGTCGGTCGTGAACCCGATGAACGCGCCGGCTTCGGGGTCACGTGACGAGTCGCCCATCGCTCGCGTCATGCGACTCATGCGCTGTGACGTATCGACTTGTTAGGGTTATTGAAGCAAACATGTAGGCCGGCTGGGCTATTATCTAATTTGCAGTCGAATCAATGCGACATCGATAATTTGAGAATGTGTGGGCGCGGAAGTATGCCTCGCGTTCGTTCAGCAAGTACTCGTAATCAGGCTACGTGTCGATGAATCGTCTATGTGTCGCGTCATGCGACTCATACGCTGGTGATACATAATGACTTACAAGGGTCTTACTTTAGTGACTTTCGACAAATTGCGACTGGTCGCGATTTAAACAATAAGGGCGACGGTCATGGAAGAAAACATGTACTATTTTGGGACCATACAAGCCGTCTATAATTTTATTTTATACCCCAGTTGCTATATTACATCAAGCTCATTTTTGTAGCAAATAACGAAGTGCAGATCACCAATATTTATATTACATTATATTTTCCCGAGTGACTAAAATCCATCTGGTCAGCATCTTCTCTTGCCGAATTACTGCCCAGATACGTATTGTTTTCCCTTGTTGCCGGCTTGGTGTACCAATCAAGAGCTCTGGTACTCTATTCCACCCGTAGAGATTGTGAAAGTGGAGCTGTAGATAGAAATAGTGTTGTGGAAGCGCTCTTACGACCTTTCCCTTACGAACTTCCTTCACGGACGTACCTTATGCGGCTTGAGCGTCTCGGGATGCGTGGCATGGTAGATGCAGAAATGCTTGCGATGCGGGTTGAGTGCCAGTACAGTGCCGACACAGTTGCGCGCGTTGACACGTAACTCCGCGCCGCCCAGCGACAGCTGCAGCACGCGGCGGAACCACTCGATGTTGCGCTCCACCATCAGGTAGGCGAATAGGAGCGTCTTGTTCCTGCAATGACCCGAAAGTCACTCGAGACCCAAAAAAATGGACATCTCTAGCTGATCCCGCACATCGAGGTAGTTCGACTAGGGAAACAAGTCAGCAGAACAAACTACTGGATCAGCTAGACATGTTCATTTTTCGGGGTTTTCTGAAAGTAGTAGTAGTTCACGGAAACAACATAATTGGCGTGTCAACATCGTAGTAAGTGGAGATCCGTGATCTCTGCCCGCCACTTCAGGAAAGAGGCTTGATTTTACGTATGTACGTTTTATATGTATAAACATTACTTTTCTGCCTTAATACTTTTATATTTCTTAAATAAAATTTTCGCGTAAAATTGTGCTATTGTCAAATGACGTATCCATAGTATTGTAGTACATTATTATTTATATTTCATGATCAAACTCGACTGGACGAGAAAGAGGGTTATTTATATGTGATTCTACACTGAACACAAGAAAAAATCAACCTGCAGAGACCTGTGCTAACAGATTACGCCACCAGTAAAAATAAGTCTAAATAAACATTTTGGGACCTAACTAGACGGCCCCCCAGCCCAGAAGCGGCACTCACTTGCGGTAGGGCCACACGATCTTGTGGAACTTGGACAGCAGCTGCACGCGGCTCTGCAGATCTACCAGCACCACGATCGTGCGGCAGCCCGGCTTCAGCAGCCTGCAACATGGTCACATCATACATTGAATGACATTGGCAATATTTGCCTATTAAGGCGACATAGGGATCACAAACTTAGCTCGACGGTCCAGCAAGCTAAATGGACACATAGCTCGAAGAACTGATGGCCGATGGATCCGAAAGGTTCTAGAGTGGATACCACGTATCGGCAAACGCAGCGTGGGAAGGCCACCCGCGAGATGGACGGACGACTTAGACTTAAATTCAGCTATACACAGTCAATTTTTAGTCAGGAAAGGAGGTGTTTTTAAATATAAATGAACTAACTTTCGAGGCAAAAGTTCATCTTCAATAATTCGCATTACATTTATGTAAATGTAATGTGTGTAATATTAAGCTGTAAAGTCAATAGAAATCATGAAAGATTCAATAAATATAGTGAAAATGTACAAACCGCACAAGTCCGTTGAACTTCTCAGCTCTTAGCTCGTGTAACCGCATTTCCGGCGCCGGCTCCGGCTCCTTCCCTCCCGCCCGTTTCTTTGCCTCCTTCTCTCGCTTAACTGACTCCTCTTCAGTGCGACTGACAAGGGCGATAAAATATATGCCTTTAACAAGTTTAATACTTGAAAGGAGGGTATGTTTTAAAATAGATAAAAAATTATAGTAAATCCGAAAAAAAGTGCGGAATTAATATGTATCTGGCCGATAAAAACACACACACACATCGTGGCGGCGGTGGCCAGCACAGAGAGTACGGACAGCGTTCGCTGCGAGCACAGACACTCACACGAGGCGCGCCACGAGGCACACGGTGGCGCACAGCGTGGCGGCGGTGGCCAACACGGACAGCACGGAGAGCGCTCGCTGCGATCGCGCCGCTCGCTCCGCCCACTCGCACAGCGTCAGCAGCACCGCCCACAGCGCGCTGCGACCGCTTTCGTCTATCAGCTCCTGTAGACATACTTAAACTTAACCCCTTCCATGATCATCTGTGGTAAGAACTATAAACTATCTACCTAGGTACGAGTAGCATGAAATATGACGTCAAATTTACTTTGCGTCTAAACCCGCAGTAGGGTATTAGAATAGACACTCGCGTTCTCTAGCCACAACCGAATTATTGCAATCCTTTTTTAAATACCAAACATATATTCACTATGGGTGCGCCCACCACCGGGCCCTACGCCCTCCACTGACTGACACTGACGGTGGTGGGCGCACCCATATTGAATGTTTGAACTTCCGAATTGTAACGCCTAATACAATTTCATTTACCAAACATATATGTATACTTGCTTCGTCTAGATATTACCTAGCTCTGTGGATTTGTCGCATTAATGTGAGATACGGATATCCGGCACATCACTAGTTATTGCATAATGAATTTCGTGATCAGTGACGTGCCTAAAGTATAGTGTCGCGAGACAACAATGCATACGTGCCATTGGTTAATCATCCTTTATTAATAGTGTCTTGAGTTCATGGATACATTCAGACATGTGAGATTCATAACGATGGACGTGTTTAAACTCTAGCTACTGGTGTGACAACGAGCCTATTAATTAGTCCCGTTTGTATACATATAAGTACTACACCCCTGAAATCAACCGGTGACCTTTGACGCACAGACCTTTGACAGCTAAGCTCGTAATGATTGCCTGTTTACATAGAAGATGCAAAGGCTCTAGGGACGGTGATATATTCCTTCGATTGACTCATTCTAAGCCATTCCATTTTAGTCTAACTATAACCTATACAAAAGTACGAGTAATTAGGAATAGGTGCATCTTAACTTAATTAGGAATAGGGCCATATTATTTGTACAGTAATGAGAATGAAAAGGATAAAAGATGACATGAAAAAGCAAAATGATACTAATGAAAAAATATATATTTGTTTGAAATATGATACAAGAACATGTAGAAAAAACTATGTTACTTTATGTACCTGTACATGAGCTTCATATGCTAGCACCTCGGTGGGTTTCAGCAGCCTCTTGATAAGTTGTTCCAACGCTATCTTCGTCTCGTTCAGTCTCTCCTGGTAGCGTATAACTTCCTCTCTGTTCTCGGGGTCGCACTCCTCTATAGTACATTGTGTGTAGGGACAGGTCGGCCAGGTCTCGTTCAACCATTCGTACATCATCTTCGTGGGCTCTTTTCGCCATATTATGACGATGCGATAGTCCATTTTAGATACATCCGTCCCTGGGTGGAAATTTTCTAATATGTTATTGGATTTAAAGCTAAAACGGATAGGTGTGACAGCCCTATATAGACTATACCTCATTTTATTTAGAAATAGAAAGAATCCGAAAGAACGAAATCAGGTTTTTTATAAGGCACAGTTTTGTGTATTATTATCATCAATAGTTTCTAAAGAGTTTTCTAATCAATTCAAATAGTACCTACTCATATAAAGTTGGCACTATAAAAAACCTAAAGAGGCTGATGTGACAAACACAAAACTGAACTTTTTAGTAGGATACATCAATCAATATGGAAAAACGTCAAACTTCACTCATATCTTAGAAGTATGAGTGTTCTTATGTTTACAAACAATGCTTCTTCGAAAATAATATTTCTATCTTTAAAAAACGGGGTATAGGGTTAACCCTATGTTCATACAGACTTGTGCCTTTAGAAACGGATTTTGATTTGACCTGAATATGGCAAAGTAAAGAAGGGTAATAATTTTAATAATAGTAAATGTTCGTTATTATGGTCTTTGTTAAATAATGTCAGAGAAGTTCTAACACATTTTTTAGTGTTTTTACATTTGATGTTATTGGATTAAGAAAGCGCTTTTTTCTGAGTAACCAGAAAGGAGATAGCTAGCTAATATCTCTGTATATTTTACCAGCCTAAACTAACTAACAAACTAACAGCCTAATGGGCCGACACGACGCAGTTATTTTGCTCTCCTCTCAAATAGTAATTATTCATTTAGGTACTATTAAGGTGGTCATAAATGTCTGCCACTCACCCTGTCCAGCGGTTAAGGCTTGTAACAAGGCAGGTTGTCGTCGCGGGTACACGTACGCGAAGGCGGTCCGCTCTGGCGGCGCACGCGCGAGCTGCCACAGCTGGCGCCGCGCGAGCCGCCCCGCGCCGCCCTCCGCCGCCAGCAGCACGCAGCACAGCCGCCGCCGCGCCGCGCGCCACTCCACCGGGCACAGCGCGTCCAGCATGCTCTGTAACCACACGCACGTCAGCACAGCCGCCACACCGCCGCCACACCTAACGACCCTGTAACTACACTCGCCTGCGAGGACAGGCGCGGCAGCGTCAGCAGGCGGTTGGCCTGGATGAGCTGGCGCAGCGCCGGCGTGGGGATCTCGGCGGTGCTGACGCTGGCGGCGGGCGCGGCCGCGTCCTCCTTGAGCACGAGCATGCTGTCGACTCCGCGCTGCACACCGTAACGTGCCGTCACGTTGTGTGTGTCGCGCGCCGACATGTCCACGAACCTGCAACAGACAAACACATGCAGGGTGTTTGTGACAGCCAGGCAAATATTCATATCATTCATACTTCAGACCATGATTCTGAGATGGAAACCAGAGAAAATAATCGCAGGAAATATTTCAAAATTTTCCGACTATTTCCATTTTTTCTGGAAGAAAATAGTGTAGTTCGTTTTATTAAGCCTTAAATAATGACTTAAAAACATTTTTACAATTTCTACTTATGGATGATTTAAAAAAAAATTGCTCTTATAATGTTCAATTAACTGATCAACCCCAAAGGAGAGTCACAAGTGATCCAAAAAACAGCAATGTATCACACAATAGCCAATAAACCCATTAAACTAGTCATAGGATCGTCCGATACAATTGGCGCGGAAAGAAACCATTGCGTATAATGAAATCAAAAATTAATTTCCTGTGAGTAATAACACTGTCTTATAACTCAAAACAATGATACTTGTTCAGTACTCAGTATTTGCCTGGCTGTCACACACCCTGTATAGGTTAATATACCTATAGAGATAGACGATATCATCTTTACCTTTGCATTATTGTTATGTTACACTTCAACTATTTCGTAAAGAATAATTGGCCAATTTAGACTATGTAGAGCTGCGCAATTATGGGCAAAACCGCTCTGTGGCAGTAGCCTTGTGGCGTGCCCGGGGGGTGGATAACGTCCAGCAGTGGACTCAAATAGACTGAAGAAGAAGAGCTACCATACTATTGTGTATAGATGTCAATGTCCATTTGTAAAAGATATAAGAAAACAATCAATGGTAATAGATATACCAACAAAACATTCAGATTCAGATAATTTAATATAATTATTTGCATAAATCCAACACAATAATACTATAACACCAAAATTAAATAACAATACACTCACCCAAAAGCGACTCTATCTCTATAATGGAAGGCGGTGATGAGGTACCGAAGCCGGATGTTCTGTCGCTCTTCAAAGATCAGCGCCTTGACCTTATTGTCTTCGAAGTCTGTCACGAATGCGTCCACGTTCGAATCCGTTATAGTACCCACCATCTTGTAGGGGAACTTCCAACGGATGAAATCTGAAATGCCACATTTTTTTGTAAAAGGTTTACTATCGAAAAAGAAGAGAAAAAGAGCACATGATAAAGCTTCTTTGGACGCAATTTGCTTCTACGTCATTTAGTGACTACCACGCTTTAAATTATTTTCATAATATCGCCCAAGACACTTAAAATAGAAATAATACTTGTAAATAGTAAATTCGTTTATATGTATAATTCCTGTATCTTCTCAATCTCAATTAAAACTCAAAATTGCAAGTAAAAATAGCTGTAAAAACCAAAAAAACGTACCCAAAATCTTCGGCAGCGAATGCAACCCCTCCTTATAAATGTAGACGTGTTTGTCCAAAACAAACGTGAGCGCAGGCACACCGGCCACGCCCACTCGCCGCGCCAGAGCCGCTTCGTGCGCCGCATGCACCGTTGCCACGGTAACGCCCAGCGGCCGCAGCGCGTCCACCAATCGCCGCCATGCGCCCGCCGAACGCACGCATTCGAAACACCAATCGGTGTAAAAGAGGACTAGGGCGGGCGTGTGCACGCTTTTCTCCAGTATGTTGTGTTCGAAGTGGCTGCAAATGGACATTAGTCACCACATAGGTTAAGTTTTGAGTGGCTGAACAGCTGGATGTATGCTAATTAAACACTTGTGCGTAATGAAATAAGTACATAATTTTGTTTTTGTTCCTAAACTACATTTTTAGGCAGTAGTGTGGAGTGGAGAACAAATAACATAATAAATAACAGATGCCACAGCTTTTAATACCACAAAACTATGTTCAACATGTATGTATGTTCAACAGTGGCTAAAATGAGCATTAAGTTAAAAATATTATATTGAGTAAGAAGATAGTCACTCACCGAGCTGTCACAGACAACTTGTGAAATAATGTTATGTCTTGATCTTGATTTCTAAAATGAGCACCAAAGAATTCTTCAAATGGATCATTGCTGAAAATAATGTTAGACATTAGGCAGCAGCTCCTATTGTGTTGACCACATAGCTAAAAATCACATAGCACTCATCAACCCAACCTATCCACCCTGCCCAGTGTGGTGACTATGGGCAAAACCCCACCTATGGCAGTAGCCTTGTGGTGTACCCTTGGGATATTCCTACGCCCAAGACTAGAAGGCTACTGACTGAGTAGTAAAATACATACAATCGCCTCACTTATAGAGGCTAAGTGCAGAAAATGCCTGGTCAAACAAACTAACTATGCCTACTGTAGATATTAGACACTGTTTTAAACAATGTTCTTTTGTGTATATAGATTTTATAGTAGGAAACGATAATTGGAACATTGCTTGTCCTTCTTTTACACAATATACTTCAAGAAAATTATCAATATCTGTAGACTATGTAGATATTTATAGGAAGTTAGTAGAATATTTTATGGCAAATTAACAAAATACTGCAGTAATGATTCATTTGTTGATTCATCATCCAATGCAGGAATTCAGTGATGACTACGCTTTCTGCCCAAACAAATTACAAAAAAAAATTGTGAGATGCTGTCCTATCTCTAGATTAATTTAAAATATAATGTATAAATATAAGAAAATGAAAGGGAATCCATTGATTAACAAGATACAGTTAGGCCCATGTTCATCAACATTCAATTAAGCAAAATGTCAGATTAACATTTTTGAAAGGGTGTTTATTGACTCTTTTTCATATGAATAATGTTGTTAATAAATAATCTTATACATTTGCTGTCATAAAACATCTTTAAAATCTGCTAACCGAGTGATTACATTAATCAAATGTTGATGAACCTAAGAATACAGTACACCATTAATCATTGGTGGCTCGTCCTAAGGAGTGCTAGTGCAGTGCACTCCCACCCATGAAGATTACATGGGCAATCTATATTTCTCTATATTTATAATTATCTTTCAATTCTACTATGTTTATACAATAGTGTCTACGTGTTCGTCTCAAGAAAGTTGTAATCTTATGTATCGAGTGGAGCGCTAGCGAACACCCAACTAAAAATTCAGGAGCCGCTAGTGCCATTAGTTTACATTTCATTTGGATTAATTGAGATTGGGTGAGTGATGTGAACAAGTGTCAATATCAACTCCCTAAAAGCCAGGCCTTGTCATTATGGAATGGTATGTCTTACCTAAATCTCCCATACTGACTATAGTCATGCCTTTGCTTATAGAGATGGTCGTCTTCGTTCGTGATTCCATACAGATCATATGCCTGCCTCCTTTCTGTATCCGATAGCAGTTCATATGCTTGCTTTATTTCTACAAATCGGGATTCAGCATTTGGATCTTCGCTTTTGTCGGGATGCCTGTAAATAAATTATATCTCAGATACTGTCAAACTGGTAACAATTAATTTTAATGCGTATGCGTACAGCTGATGAAAAACTCACCATTCCTTTGCTAATTGTTTGTAAGCTTTGCGAATCTCAGTCAGTGTCGCTCTGTTGTTTATGCCGAGAGTCTTGTATGGGTCACCGATTTTCTGGACTGCAGCTAGCTGCACAAGCAGAGCGAGCAGTATGAGCCGAAGCCATCGGCCCTGCCGACCCTTGCGTTTCCATTGCATAGTCACGAACACTCTTAAAACCTTAACACACACTATTGTTGAATTAGAATATTAGCACTGTCATAACGAAAGTCATGAAAAACTCGCAAAACACATAACTGAGATATTAGCACACCAAACAGAAGATGCTCTTATCATTCATTAGTCTTAAAATAGAATGAGATGCCTGAAAATTCGAGATATTGGAAAATCTCACAAAAATTCGTGAAATTCAATCAACTTAAATGTCAACTTCACTAAAGACAATATAGAGCCAAGGTACTAATAGGATTTGTGGAGGAACCAGAGAAAATTAATAAGTTACTTTACACACGGTCCTTTTCCCTTTGTTTTGTGCCGGGTACTCGGTGACGAAATGAATGTGCCTGCCTAGTAAATGGCCTGTACGTATGAAAGGTAAGATATGTGTTCGTGTGTTTTCACAATGATTGTTTCGAAATTAGGGATTTTCTGACAATTAATAAAAGTAAATAATAGTTTAAATTAAATTGCCTGGATAGATGGCGTGAGAGAATCTCCTACCCGAAATTATATATGGAGAGGTGAAGGGGGGGGGTAGTCCAAATGTGTAGAAGGCCCTCAAGAAGGCCGCATTCCAGTTCGTAGTAACTTCTTTGTTTATTTGTTTTGTGCGGTTTGTGGATATCATGTGGAAACACCAGGAACCACTGACATCTCAACTGACAATTTGAACTGTCAATGTCATTTTCATCATACTTTGCTTTGTCGATACATTACTCAATCTCGCTAGCTAAAAAAAATTATTAGTGTTTTTTTTGCTCTTGCTGTGATTGCTTGGGTTTTCTGTAGTCCTTCACTTAGAAGACTAAATTGAAATAGTTTTCCTTAAGGATTATAGTACTTACCCGCCACTGCAAATATCAAAATCGTCTAACGTTCAAGGTACAATAGTAAGTATTAATCCACCTTTAACTGAAATTATAGGTTACTTTGGTTTTCTTAAAACTTGTTAGGTTTGCCATGGGTTTAGGTAGGATCTATCTTATTTATAAAATCTGTGCCTAAACTATTAACTTGTATTACATACATATTACATATCAATATTAGTTGGTAAGTGTAAGTATGTACAAATATTTTTAGTAATATGTAGGTACCTATTTACATTATGTTAAAACTATAGTCAACTTAGTACATACATACTTAAGTAATTATAATTTACTATTAGAGAATAATCCTAGTAACTATGTACTATAATAATACTAGTAGTTGCTTGATCAGCTTTTAGGTATTTCAAATAGAAAAGAAATCAAAGTGGTATTATAAAAGTTCCACTATGAACATAGATTTAATAAAAGGAGGATTAGCTATAATGCCTCATAAAACGTTTACAATGCCTTCTTGTTGTTTTCACAAGTGTCATAATCATTCATGGAATGTAACAAAGTCGTCTGGAATCACGTATAAGTTTATAGCATTACAATTATGTCAAAAAATATTTTCAAATAATAAATGTTATTCGTGCAATATGTGAGAAAAGGAAAGAGTTTATGAATACAGGTGTGCACGAATGAAATGATATGCTCCATTTGCTCACATTCATCGCGAGGATTACCCGGAGGTGCGTCTCCCTATCTCTGTCATTGCTTCTAATGTTTACTGTCTCGTAAATGCATGTGTGTGAGTAAGAGTGCGAGTGTAGTTGTTTCTAGCTCAGTTTTGAGCAGGCGAACGTAAGACTATATTGTATCTTATGAGGTAGTAATAAGCCTTCAAAGATAAGTGGGCAAGTCCATATTTCAAATGTGAAATTAATTGAATATTACAACATCACATGCCCACCTGCATCACTTACAGCAACTTTTGTTTTGTGACCATATTTATAAACGCAATATTTAATATAGCTGTAGAACAAAAGTTCTTTTACGCGCATACAAGTTGCTTAAAGAGTGTCGTCACGTCGTGGTTACGTCTGTATGGAGCGTCTTTTTTGGCAAGTCTAAAATTGTGATTTTGAAATCGTTATATCCCGAAAAGTTTTCACGCTAGCGAAGTTTTTCTCCTCGCAAATGTTTCTTTTATTTTATGATCTTTCAAAACTGTAAACGACTCTATTGTTCAATATTCATTGAAGTACATATTCTTTGTAATTCATGCAATTCTCCATGAGTCGAGCTATTTTATGTATTTTTATAGTTAACCCTTGGTTTACATACATACATAATAATCACGCCTCTTTCCCGGAGGGGTAGGCAGAGATCACAGATCTCCATTTGCTACGATCCTGACACACCTCTTTCGCTTCATCTACTTTCATGTCATTTTTCATGCACGCTCGTCGGTTTAGGGTACTCATGACCTGACCTTTCTTTAGAATTTCACCAATTTGATCGGTGAAAGTCCGGCGAGGTCTTCCCCTTCCAACCCTTCCATCCACTCTTCCGTTGTACACTTTCTTTGTCAGTCTACTTTCACTCATTCTCTCCACATGCCCAAACCACCTCAACATACCCTTCTCAATCTTCGTCACCACGTCCTCATTTATACCACACTTCTTTCTGATCACCTCATTTCTTATTCTATCTTTCAAAGTGACTCCACACATACTTCTCAATGCTCTCATTTCCACTGCATTCACTTGACTTTGATGTTTAGGTTTCTGCCATACCCAACTTTCACTTCCATACATAAGAGTCGGCACCAAAACACCTCCATGAACAGCCAGAAGTGCCGCTTGCGACACTTTCTGGCTACTCATAAAAGAATTAAGTGCCCCATTCACCCGGTTCCCAGCATTCACTCTCCTTGCAATATCTTTGTCATGCTTACCATCCCTTGTATACAAAGTCCCTAGATACACGAACTCAGTCACTTGCTCCAATCTTTCTTCGCCAATCATTATTTTGCAATTCGCCATTACCTCATCCTTTTCAAAAACCATCACTTTCGTCTTACTTACATTCATCTTCATCCCTTTACTTTCAAATGATCCATGCATTTTTGTTACCATCTCCTGCAACTCCTCCTCCGAAGACGCAAGCAAAACCCTTGGTTTACTTCATACAAAATACACTTTCTTATCGTCTTTCCTGCTCACCGCTGACGGTAAGATGATGTGTATGATCGTGCGCAAGTAATGTGGCACGCCTTCAAAGTTACGTGCCTAAACTAAATGAACAATAGCTTTTATAATTTATTTTTTACGTTTACGTCGTCATTAACAACCGGTTCTCTAATTTGGCACCTCGAGCTGAATTTTACGTAATTACATAGCTGAAAAAATTACGTACGACGCAGTAATTTCATTACTCAATGTGTTAACTGCCAACACTATGTAAACTACTGAAAAAGTAATCTACCCTTAGATTAATGATAGGTCTTCGCTCCTCGGAGCGAATCTTTATTCTAAGAAATTCTGGGTTTCCGTTACTGTTACTGCACTGCCATTTGTTCTGTTATTAGGCTTTTACACGTGCTTGCGACTCGCGAAATTAATAGATTATTTATAGGAATAACATCGATAAGCAACTGGCTAATTGCTCGTTACTAACTTGTATGATTTTCTACTGATATTGAAAACCACCGTACATGTAAGCGCGATGATCTTTGGAGGTCATAACGAGAGTTGATTCTCACAAGCGATAAGGCCAGCCACAGACAAATTGTTTCAGAGATCTCTTCAAGGTCTGCCCACGCTTGAAACTCCGGTCCCTTGAGCTCTCCGGAGTAACGGAGATCCTTTCTCCAGCCAGGACCTTCGGTATGGTAACTGGCCTAAGCTTGAATTTAGAAAAAGACAGGTTAAAGTCGTTTCTTCTCGAGGTACCTATGCGTCTCGCCACATCATGGAGTTGTATACCTACTATAATAAAAAGTTCTACATACACCTACAAATACCAACTTTTGTACTTAGGACCTAGGTATCTTGGTTGGGTTGAAATACTTTAATTCATACCTTTATTTAATATCTGATATATGATGAAAAATTTTGGACATTGTTTTGTTTACGTGGTAATACTGACGTGGCCGATCTACCCAAATACATACATAATTCGGTTCGTGCTTCTTTATATTTATAGACTAGCGGACCCCGCGACTCCGTTCGCGTTGGCTACAGAAAAACAAAATATCGAAATTATACGGGATTAAAACATTTTCCCGGGATAGCCTATATGTTAAGTGGGACCTGTCACAATATATTCCTGAAAACTGCATCAAAATCGGTTCAGCCGTTGCTGAGATTAGCGTGCACAAACGCACAGACAAACATAAAAAAATCCATAATTCATTTTTTTGGGTTCTATTGCGTTGATAAAGGTCTCCTATAATATTTTTCTCATATATCTTCCATGTACAGACAGCGACCTGTTACATTAAATGTATAGATAGATAATAAATAGCTTATCAAAGAGTGACTGGTCATTTTCTAATAAATACTGTAGATAGTACTTGAAGTAATAGATTAGGAAGCCATTCTATCAGTTGGTACCTAGATAAAACATAAGTATGTAAGTACATATAGGTAATCCATAGAAATAACTGTTCACTATACTTTTTTAAATTAGAGTTAGATCTCATGAAGTGCAACGCAATTAAACATTGAACAATATTGGGTAGTTACTATGTAGTGTAGATAATATTCATTCAAGGTGAATCGCAACAGCCTCGTCATCATGATTTGCAATGATAGCCGACGCGACTTGATAGACTAAGAGATATTTCCCATTTAGTTAACATCAGAGGATTGACTGATTTTACTCCTATACATAATACAAGGTAGCCAAAATGAAATTACCTTATCAGATATTCACCATCGTAACATTTCCTCCAGTCAACTGCTATTGAAGACAAACTTCTATACGAAAAAATGTTACTTTCTTTGGGCTGTCTTGGCTGATTATATGCGATAAGAGTGTCACCTTTCTACAGGGTGTAACAAAAAGGGTATGTTAAGCGAAAAGCTATGTAAATAGCCCATTATAGAGAACCTATCTATAAAATTTGAGACTCGAAATCACATTTTTATTTTTCCAGATTGTATGAAAATTCCTGATATATTTAAAAATTTTCCATAATATCGGGAAAAATAAACATGTGATTTCGGGTCTCAAATTTTATAGATGTGGATAGGTTCTCTATAGTGGGCTGTTCACATAGCTTTTCGCTTAACATACCCTTTTTGTTACACCCTGTATATGTATAGAATAAGCCCTTACATCTACCAAATAACGAATCAGCCTCACAGGAGCACATCTCTTGGTCTATGAAGAGTCAGTGGGTGTGTTCTGCTGACGCACGCGAATGCGGGAACTGACTCCTCGACAATTTATTTGTTACCATTACTCCTAATAAAAACCCGGGAAGTATATTAGTGTTAATACCAAGATTGTTCTGTTATGTTTATAGCTCCTACGTCACGTTTGGGTATAAATAGATTCTAAATTGCTTGTGTAGTTTTTTTGCCTCGTTAGTAACTGACGCCGTAACTAAGGCCCATTTTGATTTGGCCATTGAGTAGGTATGGGTTCCACTCGAATGTGCGGTATTTATGCTAAAATTCTTTGGGATTCTTCTATTCTTTTAGCCACCATAAGACCTAAAACCATCTCTTTTGTATGGCCTGATTGATTTCAATCCTTACTGGATTGTTAGTTAATGGTGATAAGCAACTTGCTTATGAAATCAAATGCAACTATCAAAATAACTGTTCGATTCTCAAATGTAACCAGTAAAAAATTAT